>QXTE01000328.1:1075883-1207378 GCA_003942145.1 Platysternon megacephalum | reverse complement strand
GGGGATAGAGAATAAGACGGAGAGTATCTTATTGCCCTTATATAAATCAATGGTACGCCTACATCTTGAATACTGCGTACAGATGTGGTCTCCTCATCTCAACAAAGTTATACTGGCATTAGATAAGGTTCAGAGAAGAGCAACTAAAATGATTAGGGGTTTGGAACGGGTCCCATATGAGGAGAGCTTAAAGAGGCTAGGACTTTTCAGCCTGGAAAAGAGGAGACTAAGGGGGGATATGATAGAGGTATATAAAATCATGAGTGATGTGGAGAAAGTAAATAAGGAAAAGTTATTTACTTTTTCCCATAATACAAGAACTACGGGCCACCAAATGAAATTAATGGGCAGCAGGTTTAAAACAAATAAAAGGAAGTTCTTCTTCACACAGTGCACAGTCAACTTGTGGAACTCCTTGCCTGAGGAGGTTGTGAAGGCTAGGACTATAACAGCGTTTAAAAGAGAACTGGATAAATTCATGGAGGTTAAGTCCATTAATGGCTATTAGCCAGGATGGGTAAGGACTGGTGTCCCTAGCCTCTGTTTGTCAGAGGGTGGAGATGGATGGCAGAAGAGAGATCACTTGATCATTACCTGTTAGGTTCACTGGCTCTGGGGCACCTGGCATTGGCCACTGTCGATAGACAGGATACTGGGCTAGATGGACCTTTGGTCTGACCCAGTACGGCCGTTCTTATGTTCTTATGAATTTGCCACTTTTCAATTTCATTGACTGTCCACTTGATCTTGTAGTATAAGGCAGGGAGAATAAAAGTTCCTGGTCAACCTTCTCTGTGCCACTCATTATTTTCATATTCATCTTCTCTCTAAAGTAAACAATCTAAATCTTTTCAGTTTCTTCCCACACGAGGGTTTATTTGTACCCCTAATCATTCTCAGCACTCATCTCTGAGTCCCCTCTAATTCTGCAATATCCTTTCCCAAAAGGATCTGAAGATGAGGTGACAGTACTGAACAACTCATCTCACAGTATGGCCAACCAATGAGGTATATAATATTTTCCATATTATTCCCCATTTCATTTGTGTCACATGTCGAGCTGAACAGTCCACGGAGATTCCCAAATCCTTTCCCTAAGTTGGTAGTTAATTTAGAACTCTGTAAGGTGTATGAATAGTTCAAATGTTTCCCTGCAAGGGGTAATAGCTTGGATTTGTCAACACTCAATTTATCTGCCCTTATGCTACCCATTCAGTAGCTTTATGAGGTCCTTCTGAAGTTCCACACAGTCTTGTCTGGACTTGACAAAACTAAATAATTGTGTACTGTATGCACATTTTGTCACCTGACTGCTTGCCCCTTTTTCAGATTATTAATAAATATATTAAACAATACTCATGCTAGAGTGGAATCTTGTGATACCCTGTTAATGTTCTCCCATGATGAAAATTGATTATTTATTCCTACTTTTTGTTTTCTGTCTCTGAGACAATTTTTGATCCATGACATCACTTTGCATCTAACTTCATGACTACTTAGTTTCTTTAATAGCATCTTGTGAGGGATATTGTCAAAGGCCCTTTGAAAGTCAAAATAAATTGTCATCGGTTTCTTCTTTATTGAAAAGTTCAAAATTTTCTAAGCGATTCGTGAGGCTCTATTTTTCTTTGCAGAGTGGTACTGGTTAGACCCTTCAGTTCATAATCTTTCAATTGTTTTATTATTCCATTTTTAATTATCATTTCAATCAATTGATCATGTACAAGCTTTATCACACCTTTTTAACATGTAGGCAAAACATTTTCTACCCTTCAACCCACCAGTATAGTAGCATATTGTATGAGAGATTGTACATTTTTGCTAACCATTCACTGCAGTTAGCTCAGGCTTTTATTCCCCTCTATTCAGCACTGGTGAGGCCACATCTGGAATACTGCTTTTATCCACACACAAAACCCCCTCAATTGAGTATAGTGCTGCTCTCAGTCCAGGCTTTCTAGTTACAGCCTGGGTTAAAGCATGGGTTTCACTCAGGCTGGTAACTGCCCACTATGCAGTGAGGACACAGGCTAATTCACTTGAGTGCTGATAGTCCTCCAGTGCCTTCATACATTTCCTCTGTGTGCCCAGAAGGACAGACAAATTCTTCAGTGCTTAATTAGTGCTGGGGCTTGCCAGGGCTGACCTCTGGCACCTCTAGGCTTGGGAGTTCATAGCCCCAGCACCTCTGGGCTTGCTGCATCAGTTAAGAACAAGAACAAATCAGGTCAAACTAACCTAACAGCTTTCTTTGACAGGGTAACAAGCCTTGTGGATAGGGGAGAAGAGTTAGATGTGGTATATCTTGACTTTAGTAAGGCTTTTGCTACTGTCTGGCATGACCGTCTCATAAACAAACTAGGGAAATGCAACCTAGATGGAGCTACTATAAGGTGGGTGCATAACTGGTTGGAAAACCGTTTCCAGAGAGTACTTACCAGTGGTTCACAGTCAAGCTGGAAGGGCATAATGAGTGGGATCCCACAGGGATCAATTCTGGGTCTGGTTCTGTTCAATATCTTCATCAATGATTTAGATAATGGCATACAGAGTACACTCATAAAGTTTGCAGACGATACCAAGCTAGAAGGGGTTGCAAGTGCTTTACAGATGATCTGGACAAAAATAGCAAAACGGTCTAAAGTAAACAGGATGAAATTAAATAAGGACAAATGAAAAGTACTCCACTTAGGAAGGAACAATCAGTTGCACACATACAAAATGGGAAATGACTGCTTACTGGGGCATAGCTACAGGTGGGCCTGGGTGGGCCGCAACTCACCTACCCCCATCCAGTCCCCCACCCCCAGCCCAGGCTCTGCTCTGGCCCCAGTGCTAGCTCTGCCCAAACCTGTAGAACGCCGCATGCTGGGTGCACACACCCCTGGGCCCAGAGAGGGAGGGACAGTAGTGGCACAGCAGTGGAGCACCTGATGAGCACGCCGCAGCAGGAGGAGGCCGGCCAGCCAACCAGGTGGTATTGATCTTCAAAAAACATAGGCCTGCCACCTCGGGGAGCCTGGCCCCGCATGGGGCGGTGCGATGGGGCAGGTGCCAGGAGCTGTGCACGCTAGTGAGCAGTGTCTCCTCCCGGAGCTGGGTGCGTGCGTAGGTTTCCGGGGGGGCCCTGGCCAGAGTGACCATCGCACCTCACAAGGCCGGATGGCCTGAAATGCTTGGGCGGAGGTGGGCCCCCCAATCCCTCCTGCCCCCGCCCCCTACCATTGCCTACCCACCTGAAATCAGGGCCCACCCAAATGTCCCAGGCTAGTAACACCACTGCTGTCTAGGAAGGAGTACTGCAGAGAGGGATCTGGGGGTCATAGAGGATCACAAACTAAATATGAGTCAAGTTTGTAACACTGTTGCAAAAATCCAAACATTATTCTATGATGGGAAAAGGCAAATATAGTGCCCATCTTTAAAAAAAGGGAAGAAGGAGAATCCGGGGAACTATAGACTCACCTCAGTCCCTGGAAAAATCATGGAGCAGGTCCTCAAGGAATCCATTTTAGAGCACTTGGAGGAGAGGAAGGTGATGAGGAACAGTCAACATGGATTCACCAAGGGCAAGTCATGCCTGACCAACCTGATTGCCTTCTATGATGAGGTTCAACAAGGACAGGTGCAGAGTCCTGCACTTAGGACGGAAGAATCCCATGCACTGCTACAGGCTGGGGAGCGACTGGCTAAGCAGCAGTTCTGCAGAAAAAGACATGGGGATTACAGTGGATGAGAAGCTGGATATGAGTCAGCAGTGTGCCCTTGTTGCCAAGAAGGCTAACGGCATATTGGGCTGCATTAGTAGGAGCATTGCGAGCAGATCGAGGGAAGTGATTATTCCCCTCTATTCAGCACTGGTGAGGCCACATCTGGAATACTGCATCCAGTTTTGGGCCCCCACTACAGAAAGATGTGGACAAATTGGAGAGAGTCCAGCAGAGGGCAACAAAAATGACTAGGGATCTGGGGCACATGACTTATGAGGAGAGGCTGAGGGAACTGGGCTTATTTAGTCTACAGAAGAGAAGAATGAGGCAGGATTTGATAGCAGCCTTCAACTGCCTGAAGTGGGGTTCCAAAGAGGATGGAGCTAGGCTGTTCTCAGTGGTGGCAGATGACAGAACAAAATGGGTTACCTAGGGAGGTGGTAGAATCTCCATTCGTAGAGGTTTTTAAGACCCGGTATCAAGGCTGATTCCCCATTCTGGCACTTCGAGTGCAGAAGGTGGGGGCCCGCAAGGATTCTAAAAATTAATACTAGCCACTCCAGGCTTGTATTAAACTCCCAAGGTTACAGCTTCTCTCTGACCTTGGATGGGTAGATGCTGCCACCAGCCAAGTGCAAAAAACCAAAACCTTTTGGACCCAGGAAGGCGCACTTCGGAATTCCTCCCTGTGGGGTACCCTCAAGCCCTTTCACACACACACACACACACACACACACCCCTGCAGGGAAGAGCTGAGAAAGAAAACAAAGGAAATCAGTTGTTGCCACCAGCTAATTAAACAACATCCACAATCCTCTTAGGACACAAAAACCCAATCCTGTTCTTAAAAAAGGTAAATTTTATTAAAAACAAAAAGAAAGAAAATACATTTGGTACTTAGGCTATTGCTAGATTTAAAAAGAGCAAATATAATAATAAGCATCAAGAATTTTCTTTAGGTCCAGCTTAATGGTTACAAGAAAAACAAAAGCATTTGGGGGTTAGCACAGAGGAGTCCACAAGTCATAAAGAAATAGAAGAAATAGATACGCCCTAATTATGTCTTCCTAGACATTCCCTTATCTACTTACATATCTGGGGTTCAGATAAGTAATTCCTAGGTATGATTTGATGATTTTTCATACCTGGTTTAAAGCTTCTTACAGCATTGCTGCTCTGTGTCACCTCTCTCCGGAGAACAACAACAGACAGGAAGAGGGAAAGTTTTTTCCCAATTTTAAAAAGTTCTAGCCCTCCCATTGGCTCTTTTGGTCAGGTGCCCACTCCCTTCCTATTACCTATGGGCTTTTTTAATCCTTTACAGGTAAAGGAAGTAGAGAACAGCTACTTACAGGGATTTTGTAGCTAACTGGCTGGCTGGGTGTCCATAAAAGGGAGCTACCCCCCACCCTTCATTTATCACACCCGGCTTGACAAAGCCCTGGCTGGGATGATTTAGTTGGGGTTGGTCCTGCTTTGAGCACGGGGTTAGACTAGATGACCTCTTGAGGTCTCTTCCAACCCTAATCTTCTATGATTCTATGATGTATTAGCAGGAGTGTTGTAAGCAAGACACAAGAATTCTTCCGCTCTACTCTGTGCTGATTAGGCCTCCCCTGGAGTATTGTGTCCAGTTCTGGGTGCCACATTTCAGGAAAGACATGGACAAATTGGAGAAAGTCCAGAAAAGAACAAACAAAATGATTAAAGGTCTAGAAAACCTATGAGAGAAGGTCATGACCAATGAGGGAAGATTGGAAAAATTGGATTTGTTTAGTCTGGAGAAGAGAAGACTGAGGAGGGACAGTTTTCAAGTACATAAAAGGTTGTTACAATGAAGAAGGAGAAAAATTGTTCTATTTGACCTCTGAGGATAGGACAAGAAGCAATGGGCTTAAATTGCAGCAAGGGCAGTTTAGACGGAACATTAGGAAAAACTTCCCGACTGTCAGGGTAGTGAGGAACTGTTAATGGGGAGCTTGTGGAATCTCCATCATTGCTGATTTTTAAGAGCGGGTTAGACAAGCACCTCTCAGGGATGGTCTAGTCATTACTTAGTCCTGCCTTGAGTGCAGGGTACTGGACTAAATGACCTCTTGAGGTGCCTTCCAGTCCTACGATTCTATGATTCTAAGCTCCAAAACTCTGCTGCTAACTAATGAGTACGAGCTGAGTATTTCCCCTTGCCCCCATATTGTGAAAACAGTTTGCAAATGGCAGTGGGTCCTGGGGAATCATGGACATTTTCTAGGGAGGGGTTATGGAACATCAACCTCTCCATTCACAATTCCCCTGAGTACACATGAAGTATCCAACTAGGCCTTCCAAGTGTGTCACACATTCTCCCTTCCCTTGCCTTAGAGGCAGAGGATTTTTTCTCTGCAGTACTGTTTGTGTGAAATTCCCTAACTATCTAAGACTCAAGGGGTCCAATTAAAAACAAGTTTTATTAAGAACAAAGAGAAAATCATATTAAAAGTAAAATAAATGATCAGCAGTTCGCAGAGTTCATCTAGCCAGGTTCACATTAGGCCTAGTTGAAGTAAAGTACAGTAACAGTGTTATTTTAGAAAGTATACTTTCTTATTCTTTCCTCTAGCACTATTCTGCCCTCAGCCTGTCAAAGATCTTTTATCTCACCCTCTAGTGCAGGCACCCTGCTGGAGTCCCACTCTCAAACAATCCTCTCTTGTTTTTATTGAACTTCACAGTTGTACTCCATGATCCTTTTGAACTTAAAGGTGTTTTAGGTTTCATTAGCATATCCCATATATCTCACAAAGGTAATCAGATGTATTTTCCGTAGAGGTTATCACAGAAAGTATATACATAGATATACTTTCTAAGGAGGTTATCACAACACATCCAGACACTCAGGAAAAAGACTTTTATATGCAATGTCACTCATAATCCATTTTGGGGTTCCTGGGTGTTTTTAGAGGATTAGTACAGGAATTATGGAGAAACAGTAATATCCCCATAGTTAAAGTTTTAACTCAATTTCTATTATAAAATCAATTTTCCCCACACTAAAAGACAAAAAATGGAATATCTTCCCCAAAACTTGCACCTAAAGTTTGGTCTGTGGCTGATAGTAAGTATTGTTATTAATGTGCTTGGTCCTCTGCCTCAGAAAATCCAATGACCAGTATTTGTTGGCAGCCACAGACTATTTTACAAAATTTATTGAAGTTTATCCAATAAAAAAATAAAAAGATTATAATAGTAGCAGAGGGATTTCCCAGGTGCAGCTCACAGAGCAGGCAAGACAACATAGATTTTGTGCTGTACCCAAAGTCACAGAAGAAAGCAGCTTTCTCACTACAGGGCTACTACAGAGGTGCATTTCTAGCAGGAGTTTCTGCATCTAGAATTACTGTTGTTTCGACTATCTCTGTTCAAGGTAATTCCTTTAGACTGCTGAAAATTCCAGGTGTTATAAATAAATAATTTAGTTTCAGACTGCTACTGCTTTTCAAAAGGACAACACTGTTACTGAAAGTGTGAAACGTGTTATTGAAAGATATGTAAATACACAATGAAGCCAATCTTTCTTATGGCAGAGTGTTGCCTTTAAATGTTAGTTTTGATGGTAAAGTAATTCATGATAGTTGACCCAAAGGTAATTGCACTGTAGTCCAGTACTTCACTGCCTTCTTTCTTATGGTTTTACATTTAATTATTAAAACTTATAGCATCACATAAAAATACACTAAAATGAACTCAGCAGTAAGTAATAGGGTACAGATTCTAGGTTCCTATATGGGGATGCAGAGTTTGTCTGTGGAGTCATTCTGATGACCGTACTTGAACCCTTTATAGTGGTGTTAAAAAAAAAGATGAGTGACTCTCACATTGATTGAGGTTTATCCATTTGGCTTCAGTCTAGGAGTGCATGAGGGTTACATCTTCTCCCTGAGGCATATGGAACTAAGACCATAGATAGACCTGCAAGGGAAGACCATAGAAACAGTCAACTTTGGAGGGAAAGTATAGACTGAAGATTATGTTTTATTATTGTTTAAGCTAACCATAGAGCCAACTCCCAAGAAAGGGATACATTTAGACCTATACTTTTGTTAAGAACATGGTGGGAATGCCATTTGCTTATATATTATACCTCTAGAAAAATAATATAATTTAGCAAAGTATTTCAGTATTGACAACCCCGGTGTCCAAAATCATGGTATAGACCTCAAAACATCATAAGATTTTAAAAAATAATTCCCACACAGTTTTTGAGACATGAGGGAGAATTCACCTGCCCCCAAATGATTATCTAAAGTTCCAAATACAACTTGAAATGCACATACACAAATGCAGGCCACCCCACTGGCAGTTTGAAGAAGGATTTCTCTTACCCTCTCCCATCCACTTGTGTGTGGGGAGCTGCCATTCTACCCCCACCCATCCTCTTCCCTGGTCACAAACCTGCCTCCTTCCCAGCATTGACAACCTCCAGTGTTCTGAATTCATGAAGTTGTGAGATCCCCCAAACTGATGAGATTGGCTGAAAAATTCATGAAGTTGTGAGGTACCCAGGGCTGTGAGGCACCTCACTATGACCTGCCATTAGCATGAGGAAGCCTTGCCTGTGTCTGCTCGTGGTCAGCTCCCCACCTCCATCGACCACATGCAACACAAGCACTTCCCTCTAGCCTATGTAGGCCCTGCTTTCATTCTTCAGGTTAGTGATAGGCACATTAGCCCCAAGTACCCCACTACCCCCGAGCCCTCTGATCATCTCCCTGGAGTGTCCAGCACCTGGTCCACTGGACACTTGCAGTATTCACTGCTCTGCTGCTTCCAAAAAAGCACTATACCCCAGCTTACCAGTTCCACCTGAGATCACCATTCTGCAACCATCTTCACTACAGGCAGTCTCACTTCCACATGCAAAGCTTATAGGAACTAGTGCTCATCTAGTCTGAGGGAAGTTTCAGTATTGCCAACACCAAAAGTGCAAAAGTCATGACTCAGACCCTGAAAACTCATGAGATTGCCCAAAATAATAAGATTTTTTTAAAGATGATGATGTGTTTTGGTCTGTCTTTTGATGTTTGAATTCCCCCTGCCCATACCCGGTGTATGTGTGTGAGAAAGAGAGAGAAGGAGAAAGAGAGAGAGAGTTACAGTGCTGACAACTCTCCCAAATTAACAGAGTAAGATGATTCTGGCCCCTACTGCAGCAGCTCTCATTGAAAGACCCAACTAAAACCAAATCACAAAGACTTACCGGTATATAAAATTCTGCCTGGAGATGCAGGGAGTTTATAGCTAATTTCCAAACACAAACATTCTAACTAATTAATTCTGTGGGACCACCACGTTGCACATCTGCCCATCCCCCAGCCCAGCAATTAATTATGAACCACCATCCCCACATCAACTTTGCCCTTTCCCTTCTGCCCTACATCTGCCTTTTCTCCTTTAATGCACCTCTGCTCCTCCTGCAGCTCCAGATGTTCTTCATCCCCCTCTCCCAGGTCCTGGGGAAGCTCCAGTAGGATTCTCTTCTCTCCCTTCCCAGGCCTAGTCTGGGAGCAGCTCCAGTTATTCACTCCCTTTTCTATCCCTTCCCAGGTCTGATGTTGCAAAGATGGAGAGGGTAGGAACAGAGCAACTCTGAGCTGCTGGGCTCTTTCTGCTCCCTCTCCCTTAAGAGGAGTTTTTGTGTAGGGGAGAGCTTTGCCTGTCTCCTAGAGTAGCTTGAGAATTTTGTAACTAAACTTTTTTCCTTCAAAAATGCTGATTCATCAAAACTGAAACTGTTCATAGAAAGGGATGGTTTTGATGAATTTCCCATTTAGAAAAAAAATTGATTTTTTTTAAAATTGTTGAAACATCCCATTTTAACATTTTCAACATGCAAAGTTCCATTTTACAGTTTAAACAACTTTTTATTAGGAATTTAAATTAATTTATAGCAAAAATATTAAAGATTGAAAGAAAATGGCTTGATAGTATCTAAACAAAATGTTATGATTGACCTGATCTGAATCTCTCTATTTCTTTATTTCTTTATTTTCTGTTCGCAAAAAAAAAAATTAATTTCAACTTTTCATCCTGAATCAGAATGGGAAAATTGTTCAAAATTTCAAAAATTCTCATGGGATGGGGAAAGCATTTCTTGCCCAGCTATACTGCCTTTGGCAGCATTTCCGATTGGCTGCTCTTCCCCAGAAAGTGGAGAAGTAATGAAGGAAGTCAGTCAAAGAGTTATTTTTTTCTATGGGGAAGACTGAAAATGGTGTGCAGGCCAAGCTTATAGCTTCATCCAAGACTGGCTCCAATAAGGGCTAAAATCACATGATTTGATGATATCCATTACAGTTTGGCTTCTGTTCCACTGGAAGTAATGGGAGATGATGATCATTTCGAACAGAGGTTCCCACCCTTTTTTCCCTGAGGCTACCTGTGCAGCTGCAATAAGCCCTGTGGCCCATTATTAACACTTCTTAAGGAAAATTATTAATTTTAATTATTACATGCATATAAATTATAACTGTAAATAAACAATGTACGTTTCCTTTTCATTTGAATGTAAACAATTGTGATGATAGAAATCCCTAGTAATATGCATTCAAAGAAATGCTTCAAGATCTTTGAAACCAAACAGTTTTAGTAAAACTACACTTTAAAAAAATGTTGAGCGCAAAATGTGGTTTTTAAATAGGGAAAACACAATTTTGTATAAAACTGAACAATAAGCAACACAACAATGTTAACAAAATTGTTAGAAAAAACATTGTGTTATTATTTGATTTTAAAACAAAATAATTGTCTGACTTTGAACACCATACTGTGTTTTCAATTATTTTTAGTGTAACATCTGAATTTCTGTGCTGTGTAAGTAAAGATCCAACCCTATTCTATGCTAATTAGAAAATAATCAAATATTGTATAACTTACACACCAGGCAGGGCCGGCTCCAGGTTTTTTGCCTCCCCAAACAAACAAACAAACAAAAAAGCTGGAGTGAAAAGTGCCTTGAAAAGTGCCGCCCCCAAAGGGCCAAAATGCTGCCCCTTGAAAAGTGCCGCCCCAAGCACATGCTTGGAATGCTGGTGCCTAGAGCCGGCCCTGACACCAGGAATCTTTCTAATCGGATGGATGTGCCTGCTTCTCCTTGCACAGTTTTTTCCAGAAAGGGACATATGTTAGTGAGGCTCAAGCTGATCTTAACTTAAATTTTCAACCTTCCAGCCAGCTCAGGGTGCAGGCCTGGGGGTAGCTCAGGGTGCAGGCAGAAGGTGGCTAGGGGTTGTTTGCAGAGAGAGGGGGTTAGCTCAGAGTGCAGGCAGGGATGTAGCTAGTAACTGTGTGCAGGAAGGGGGTAGCTCAGGGTGCAGGCAGGGAGTAGGTAGGCAGGGCCGGCGCAACCCATTAGGCGACCTAGGCGGTCACCTAGGGCGCTGCTATTTGGGGGGCGCTGGCACCCCGGCAGTCCGTTGAATTTTGGGGGCGGGACCTTCCGCCGCCGCTGTCAGGGGCGGCATTTCGGGGGCGGGACCTTCCGCCGCCTAGGGCACCGGAAAAGCTGGCGGCGCTCCTGTAGGTAGGGGCTGTGTGCAGAGCACGGGGGAGCTCAGGGTGCAGGGACCAGCTGTGTCTGAGGGGGTGCTACTACTGCGGGGCCAGGCCATGTGCTCAGTACCTAGTTGGCACAGTGGAGGCAGCTCTGCTTCCTGTGGCTGTGTGCATGCCGGGCCAGGTTGGGCCATGTTGTCTTACACAGTCACTGTGGCCACCAGCACCCAGTGGTTTGCAGGCACCAAGGACTAACCTATCTGAGCCTGGAGGGTGCGGCAGCAGTTACCCAGCCCACATGGGGAAAATGATATGGACGTACAGAGCACCTGGTGTCACCACTCACCCCCTCGAATGTTCCTCCATGCTGCCCCTACGGGGCTTGGAGGAGTGGGGGAGGCAAGTGGCAATGCCAGGTGTTCTGTGTGTCCAGATCAGTTTCCCCATGTGGACTGTGCTGTGAGATGTCAGGAGCTGCTCTCCCACCCTCTGCTTACCCAGCCCACATGGGGACACTGACCTGGATGAACCAGCGCCTGGTGTCACTTCTCACCCCACGAAACACCACCCATGATGGCGGACCACCTGGGACTGTGTTGCAGCCCACAGTTTAGGAACTCCGATTTAGAATTAGGGAAATTTTGTGAGTTCTAAAGCCAGGAAAAGCAGGGTCATGTGAAGCAATAAATCTTTCAGACTCTCAAGAAAAGCACCAAATCTTTCAGACTCTCAAGAAATCATGAAAGTTGGCAGCAATAAATGGCAAAAATGTTTACAGTGAAAAATAAAACCTTTGCAGACTTCCAGTCATTTCCAGGCCACTCTTAATTATAATAGTTATGAACTAGTTAATGGTGATGATTATAGGAATACTGATTTGCTATACTGTGGCTAGTGAATCAAATTCCACACGATATATTTTCAGGGTGGTGCACAGGAGTTCCACACACAAACTCCTATAATCTGGGATGACAGTGGGGACGGGGGTATCTGTCTCCGTAGTGACATCTGTGAGCAAAACAAGTTAGGGAATAGAGTTGTTTCATGGCACAGCTCTGCTGCTCTGCGGCCCCACCAGCTAGCTCACTCTTGGAAGAGTAGCATTAGTGTGGTCCCTGATAGGTGATTTACCTGAATAAAGGAAAAATACTGTGACAGCAGCCACTAGTGAGTGTGAGTTGAAATTAATATTGCAGCATCAGATGTCTACTTTGTTGAATTTATAATTGCTTTGCAATGAAAACATATGATTATATTTGTCAGTGAGTCTGTTTTATTTAGTTTAGAATCTCACTCTTTCTATAATTTTCAATTCTCACAATATGCCTGAGATTGAAACTCAAGGATTCCTAAACTCAAATGACAACTTATTTTTAAAAATCTCACATCTAAAAAGATAAAATAAAATTAACTTTTGTCAAAAATGTCGATGGCTGTCAAGAGAGCTTTTAAAAAATACAGATAGGATTTGTTTAATAGTTTCAGGTTAAAATGTTTTTGTATACAGAATGCACCAGATTATTTTTATAAAAAAACAATGTTCCCCAGGAGAATAACACTTCGAATCCTTCTAATAGGTTTATACACATAATTTTCAAAGGATGTGACTAGAACACTACAATACTATCATATATATAGTTTATTTTTTCTTATACAATGTCTAAATATTTCCACCAAGAGCAGTTCTTCACCACTCCTTTCTTTGCATGAAATTCACTCCCGTGGAGCGTGCCAGCACAAGACCTATGCACTACTTAAGTCCCACTCCAGTCCTCAGAATAGGGCTTAAGCGACACTAAAGTTGTGCAGTTTTCTACTGGCTCTCACCACAGGAGTGAATTTCACCTAGTGAGAAGATGCATGCATGATACAAAGGGTTTTTCAATGTTAAAGGGGAAAACTTTTGTGGCAACTCCTTGTTAAAGTTTTGGTAGCACATCACAATTTAGACATTATAAAGTACACCCTTCTTTACTTTGCAGTGGTTGAAAAATCTGAGAAACAATAATGTTTTTCTAGGCTGCACATTTCTGTGTTTCCAAAGAAGTAACACGACTTACCTTGTGTTTAACTGCAAAGTATAAGTGCACCCTGTAACAAATAAATGTAAGCTGTGTAGGCTAGGAGCCCTGGGACACATATTACTTATACATATCTTGTTGGTAACAGAACATAAATACTGCACTAAAGCCTCCATTTGTAATTTGTGCTGAACGTTTCTGAACATATTAAATATGAATTACATTTTGTAATGGTCCTTTGTGTTGAGGACTACTGGGAAAATATTGTTCTCTGTGAGACAGAGTAAATCGCAATGATTCCTGAAGGGACTTTACTTTTGTACAAGAAAATACATTTAATCTGACATAGTTACTCTAATGATCTCTTATGTTATCTTTTATTGAACACAAAGTGCGGTACAGCCATCAAAGTTTAGCATGATGCTGAGTGCACTATCATTAGATTACCAATATGGGGTAAAATGGAATTATACCAACAGAATTTATTTAGTTCTATGCACTTTAAGGATGCTTACAAATTTAGATGAACAATCCATAATAGGTGGTAGAGCACAACTTGTGATCAGAATATTTTAACTATGTACATCTGAAAGAAGCTGCATACTGATATATCATAAAGGCAGAGTGATTGTGAGAATCAGGTTATCTCCTAGTTTAGTCACAATGGTGAAATGAATTAAGGTTATGTGAAACCTTAATGAGTGAGTAGTTTTCTCATCAGTAACGTGGGGATAATATTTATGTATCACATAGGTGTTCTGTGCCAGAACTAAGTATTATTAGTTAATAATAGTATACGGTCAAATTTTTCTTTCATTTATGAAAGTGTGAATCAGTAGTCATGCCATTGGCTTCAGTGGAGCTTTCCTAACTTAAAAGAGTGTAACTAAGAGCAGAATGAGACTTTTATTATTTGATATTATTAATATAGGACTACTTCAAATACATGAATATAATGAATATGTAATGTATATCAATGATATCCCTTTCCTCAACTTTTATTCTGAAATAATAATAACACAGAGAATATTATTTAAATACATCCTCCTCTGGTGATGGCTTCCATGTGCCAAGACCCTTCTTTTATGACTTATAGCCCTGTGCTCTTTTACTGCTTTTCCTTTCTCAGTCTTCTTATTTCCAACTTTATCTTTAGCTAACACCTTTACACAGAAGACACTCAATATATCTTTGAACACCTTTAATGATTCTTCTCGATCCACTTTCTCTGCTTGTCTTAACTAAATAAACTTGTGGCTTCATCTCACATTTTATTTAACATCTTAAAGACAATGATGTTTCCCTTGGAAAAGAGGAGCATTCTTAAATATATGTTCAGCTCCTCCAATTACCTCTACAACTCAGATATCCTATCTGCTTCCAATGCCTATAACTTCGCTACCATCTTTGATCCTGAACTTTACTTCTCTTCCTATCTCTCCTATTGAATGTCTACAAATCTGCTTATCACCACCTACCCAACGGTGTATCACCCTTCTTGTTGGACTACTCATCTCCCTCCTCTATCACCAAGCATTCTGGACTCCACCATACATAGAAATCAGCTGCCTTTATTTGCTCCTAAACAAAGGACACAAACACTTTATTCTTCAAATCTCTTAGCTTCCCATTTTTTTCAGGGCCCAGTTCAAAGTTGCTTCCATCTTTTTAAAATACTCCATGGATTTTCTCCAACTTACCCAAATAGCATAATTTCTCTGTCTCTATTCTTTTCCCTGTACCTTTTGCTCAAGTGACAACAGAGTCCTTTCTGTCCCTTCACAGTCTAGGCAGCATGGATGAAAGAGCCTTTATCTTTACTGTACCTGCCAAACAAGCACAACCTTCCTTTATTTCTCTGCCTCATTGACTCTCCATGCATTTTCAAATCTCATTTGAAATCACAAATGCTCACCTTACATATTTTCTGTCTCTCTGTCTGCTCTTATATCTTATTTAATTCTATGAAACGTTTTATTAGAGTTAGCATAAAAGATGTTACAGAAAACAAAGATGGGATGAACTGTGTTTCTCCAGTTTATCTTTTTAGTTTTAAAAACCTATATAAAAATCAAGAGCAATACAACTGGAGCACACTGGTCAGTTAAGCTGTATTTACATCTGCCAAATGATTTAATGGGGATAGCTGCAAATCATTTGAAATAGTGCATGGTAACATTCTCTTTGGGTTTCTTCTTTACTCTTCATGTGTGAAAATTTCAATAATTTTTAAGAAGGAAATTTCCAGGAAGCGTTAAGGGTGTGAGGATGTATCTGTAATGTGGGGTAAAAGCATTACACAGATGTTGTAATAAACTTCAAAATAAGCATAATAAAACCAGGATATTCAAAGTTAAGTTTAAATTTCAAAGAAATTCAAATATATTGAAGTATGAATATGCACAACCTAAACTCTTCTCTATGATGACACTATGAGAAAAAAATCTAATATGCCTTTAGAAAACAGTTTAATCTATTCTGGGTAATATTGTTGGCCTTTTTCTCAGCAGTAGTAGATTTCAAGGCCTAGCAGGTCAGTTTCCTGTTGGAAGAGAAATCAGTGACATGGAGTCTGCATATTTTCTTAGTGTAATTTGTTTTATTTACATTATATTCACTGACAAATAAACTTCTGTAACACAGAGTTAAAGTTGCCTGTTGTTGCTTCATGCCCTTCCAGACTGCTAAAGGAGAAAAACAGGAAATAAAGAGCTAAATTAATCAAACCACACCCTCTGATAATCTTAACTCTGACCCTCTGGAACTGGTAGTAGGCTCAAGGACCAAAACAAATCTGACCTATTCCTAACACAATGTGCTACTTTCTGTTTTGTGTTATACTGTCTTATACCCACCATAATTCTATGCAATCATTCATCCACTCTCACTGACTCTCACTGTATTAAATGCATTTGTATTGATCCAATGGCTGTTGCAGCAGCTTGCAGAATTGTATACTGCTTTCCAAGGAGAGATGCAGATGCAGCTACGGGAGTAAGGGATCCCTTTTTAACTGGCTGTGTTATGCAGACTGTCTGAATAAATGATCACAATAGCCTCTCTTGGCTCTAAAATCAAGAATCTATGAAAGAATTGTAAAAACATCTGTTTCAGGGCTGTTAGAACAGCTGCAACTGTCACCTCCAGAGGCCCAAGGTGCGTCATAAAGATAAGGGAATACAAGGATTCTTTACTCCATTCTAACACTCGCTTTCATATTCACAGAGTCCACCAAAATCGCACATCTGCACTGGCATTCACACATTGCACACATTTTCTCTGCACCACTGCTCTGGTGTGTTCTAGCAGTCTGTTGGAACACATCACAGTTCACCACAAGATTCAAGCAGGGTAACTAAATTTGATATCCCAGAAGAAATGCTTAGGATAAGGATGAATAGGTGTGAACATCCATCTTTAAAAAAGGGAAGAAGGAGGATCCTNAAGGTGGATAGAAAGCTGGCTAGATCATCGGGCTCAACGAGTAGTGATCAATGGCTCCATGTCTAGTTGGCCGCCGGTATCAAGCGGAGTGCCCCAAGGGTCGGTCCTAGGCCCGGTTTTGTTTAATATCTTCATTAATGATCTGGAAGATGGCGTGGATTGCACCCACAGCAAGTTTGCAGATGACACTAAACTGGGAGGAGTGGTAGATATGCTGGAGGCTAAGGAAAGGATACAGAGGAACCTAGACAAATTAGAGGATTGGGCCAAAAGGAATCTGATGAGGTTCAACAAGGACAAGTGCAGAGTCCTGCACTTAGGACAGAAGAATCCCATGCACTGCTACAGATTAGGGACCGAGTGGCTAGGCAGCAGTTCTGCAGAAAAGGACCTAGGGGATACAGTGGACAAGAAGCTGGATATGAGTCAACAGTGTGCCCTTGTTTCCAAAAAGACTAACGGCATTTTGGGCTGTATAAGTAGGAGCATTGCCAGCAGATTGATGGACGTGATCATTCCCCTCTATTTGGCATTGGTGAGGCCTCATCTGGAGTACTGTGTCCAGTTTTGGGCCCCACACCACAAGAAGGATGTGGAAAAATTGGAAAGAGTCCAGTGGAGGGCAACAAAAATCATTAGGAGGCTGGAGCACATGACTTATGAGGAGAGGCTGAGGGAACTGGGATTATTTAGTCTGCAGAAGAGGGTGGATCTAGACTGTTCTCAGTGGTAGCAGATGACAGAATAAGAAGCAATGGTCTCAAGTTGCAGTGGGGGAGGTTTAGGTTGGATATTAGGAAAAACTTTTTCACTAGGAGGGTGGTGAAGCACTGGAATGGGTTACCTAGGGAGGTAGTGGAATCTCCGTCCTTAGAGGTTTTTAAGGTCAGGCTTTGAGCAGGGGGTTGGACTAGATGACCTCCTAGCCAAGACTTCAAGGGATCTACATAAAATCACAGAAAAAGATCCAAACTCCATAGTTCCAGTTACCAGTTCCTAATTAATTCCTGTCTTACCTGTATGCAAGAATCCTGCTTTATCCAGTCTATGAAGTCCATTGTCGTGGGTCCATTCCTCTGAACCTGGTGTACTATGCTATATATGTCTGTATCTTACCTGTGGTAAACTCCCTTCTCCTGTGGGTCAGGGACCTTGACTTCATGTCAGTTTGTTAAGCCAACCTGTGCCTGAAAACCCTTTGTATACTGTTTTGTTGGGGGTCCTTTCAGTTATTGTTTGAGACTTTGTTAAATAAATCAATCTGTTTGATAGTTAAGCCTGTCTGTAGTAGATGCGGGTTGGGGGAATGAGTCTGCTGGGTGGGGCTTTAAGGTGTGGAACCTAGGGCACATCCAGTTAACCACTAGCAAGATATACGTAAAAGATATTCCTGGTTAACAGCTGGATGCAGTAAAGGTGGAAGAGCAGAAAGATCCAGAATTCCTACACCATATCTGGCCCTCGTGCATGCGGAAAGGGTCTGCACACCCACTTGCAGCATAGGAGTTGAAAATAGAATCATAGAATCATAGAATATCAGGGTTGGAAGGGACCTCAGGAGGTCATCTAGTCAACCCCCCTGCTCAAAGCAGGACCTAATCCCCAACTAAATCATCCCAGCCAGGGCTTTCTCAAGCCTGACCTTAAAAACCTCTAAGGAAGGAGATTAGGTAACCCATTCCAGTGCTTCACCACCCTCCTAGTAAAAAAGTTTTTCCTAATGTCCAACCTAAACCTCCCCCACTGCAACTTGAGACCATTACTCCTTGTTCTGTCATCTGCTACCACTGAGAACAGTATAGATCCATCCTCTTTGGAACCCCCTTTCAGGTAGTTGAAAGTAGCTATCAAATCCCCCCTCATTCTTCTCTTCCGCAGACTAAAGAATCCTAGTTCCCTCAGCCTCTCCTCATAAGTCATGTGCTCCAGCCCCCTAATCATTTTTGTTGCCCTTCACTGGACTCTTTCCGAGGACCGACCCTTGGGGCACTCCACTTGATACCGGCTGCCAACTAGACATGGAGCCATTGATCACTACTCGTTGAGCCCGATGATCTAGCCAGCTTTCTATCCCCCTTATAGTCCATTCATCCAGCTCATACTTCTTTAACTTGCTGGCAAGAATACTGTGGGATACCGTATAAAAAGCTTTTCTAAAGTCAAGGAATAACACCTCCACTGCTTTCCCCTCATCCACAGAGCCAGTTATCTCATCATAGAAGGTAATTAGGTTAGTCAGGCATGACTTGCCCTTGGTGAATCCATACTGACTGTTCCTGATCACTTTCCTCTCCTCAAAGTGCTTCAAAATTGATTCCTCGAGGACCTGCTCCATGATTTTTCCAGGGAGTGAGGTGAGGCTGACTGGCCTGTGGTTCCCAGGATCCTCCTTCTTCCCTTTTTTAAAGATGGGCATTACATTAGCCTTTTTCCAGTCACCCGGGCCCTCCCCCGATCGCCATGACTTTTCAAAGATAATGGCCAATGGCTCTGCAATCACATCTGCCAACTCCTTTAGCATCCTCAGATGCAATGCATCAGGCCCCATGGACTTGTGCTCGTCCAGCTTTTCTAAATAGTCCTGAACCACTTCTTTCTTCACAGAGGGCTGGTAAACTCCTCCCCATACTGTGCTGCCCAGTGCAGTAGTCTGGGAGCTGACCTTGTTCATGAAGAAACATACCTGTAGAAACCCTTCTTGCTACTCTTAATATCCCTTGCTAGCTGCAACTCCGAGTGTGATTTGGCCTTCCTGATTTCACTCCTGCATGCCTGAGCAATATTTTTATACTCCTCCCTGGTCATTTGTCCAATCTTCCACTTCTTGTAAGCTTCTTTTTTGTGTTTAAGATCAGCAAGAATTTCACTGTTAAGCCAAGCTGGACACCTGCAATATTTACTATTCTTTCTACACATCAGGATGGTTTGTTCCTGCAACCACAATAAGGATTCTTTAAAATACAGCTAGATCTCCTGGACTCCTTTCCCCCTCATGTTATTCTCACAGGGGATCCTGCCCATCAGTTCCCTGAGGGAGTCAAAGTCTGCTTTTCTGAAGTCCAGGGTCCATATTCTGCTGCTCTCCTTTCTTCCTTGTGTCAGGATCCTGAACTCGACCATCTCATAGTCACTGCCTCCCAGGTTCCATCCACTTTTGCTTCCCCTCCTAATTCTTCCCTGTTTGTGAGCAGCAGGTCGAGAAGAGCTCTGCCCCTAGTTGGTTCCTCCAGCACTTGCACCAGGAAATTGCCCCCTACACTTTCCAAAAACGTCCTGGATTGTCTGTGCACTGCTGTATCGCTCTCCCAGCAGATATCGGGGTGATTGAAGTCCCCCATGAGAACCAGGGCCTGTGATCTAGTAACTTCAGTTAGTTGTCCGAAGAAAGCCTCGTCCACCTCATCCCCCTGGTCTGGTGGTCTATAGCAGATTCCCACCACGACATCACCCTTGTTGCTCACACTTCTAAACTTAATCCAGAGACTCTTAGGTTTTTCTGCAGTTTCACACTGGAGCTCTGAACAGTCTTACTGCTCTCTTACATACAATGCAAGTCCCCCACCTTTTCTGCCCTGCCTGTCCTTCTTGAACAGTTTATACCCATCCATGACAGTACTCCAGTCATGTGAGTTATCCCACCAAGTTTCTATTATTCCAATCACATCATAATTCCTTGACTGTGCCAGGACTTCCAGTTCTCCCTGCTTGTTTCCCAGGCTTCTTGCATTTATGTATAGGCACTTAAGATAACTCGCTGATTTTCTTGTTTTCTCAGTATGAGGCAGGAGTCCTACCCTCTTGCGCTCTCCTGATTGTGCTTCCTCCTGGTATCCCACTTCCCCACTTACCTCAGGGCTTTGGTCTCCTTCCCCTGGTGAACCTAGTTTAAAGCCCTCCTCACTAGGTTAGCCAGCCTGCTTGCGAAGATGCTCTTCCCTCTCTTCATTAGGTGGACGCTGTCTCTGCCTAGCAATCCTTCTTCTTGGAACACCATCCCATGGTCAAAGAATCCAAAGCCTTCTCACCAACACCACCTGTGTAGCCATTCATTGACTTCCATGATTCGACGGTCTCTACCTGGGCCTTTTCCTTCCACAGGGAGGATGGACGAGAACACCACTTGCGCCTCAAACTCCTTTATCCTTCTTCCCAGAGCCACGTAGTCTGCAGTGATCTGCTCAAGGTCATTCTTAGCAGTATCATTGGTGCCCATGTGGAGAAGCAGGAAGGGGTAGTGATCCGAGGGCTTGATGAGTCTCAGCAGTCTCTCTGGCACATCATGAATCCTAGCTCCTGGCAAGCAGCACACTTCTCGGTTTTCCCAGTCGGGACGGCAGATAGATGACTCAGTCCCCCTTAGGAGGGAGATGAATGAGAATACCCCATGGAAATGAATATAGCCTGAAACAAGAGGTATGAGAGGGGTCAACCTACTCCATATATTTCAGTGGGTTTTCACACACACACACACACACACACCCCGACACATTGGTCTCAGTGGTGTGTTCCTGATGAATGCATTGAGTGTTCCTGTCCCTAGTGCCCAGCACAGCCCTGGTCTGTCACATCTAATGCTGTCCCAGCTAAATTTCTCAGAGGATCTCCTGGCAGAGGTTTGATTTGTCCTGGATAGGACTCTTGTGCTGGTCTCTCTACTGTCATTTTCAATGTGACAGTTATTCTGGCCCTACTACACCATACTGGGATTCATATCCTGGACACAGTACTATCCAACAAACTGTCTCAGGGTAGGACTTGGTCAGATGGAGGGATACCATTAAGGGGTATTTATTTTACTATTAATTATTCATTATTAATAATAATTATTATGTATTATTTATTGTTTATTATATACTTATATTGCCATAGTGCCTCAGAGCCTTAGTCATGGACCAGGACACTGTTGTGCTAGGTGCTTACAAACATGAAACAAAAAGACAGTCCCTTCCCTAAGGAACACTTATGGGGTGCTGAACTTCATTAAAATTGCAGACATTTCTAACTCTTGAAAAGGAGACCTATTATGGCCCTGACACCAAGAAAAATATAGGTTGAGAGCACTAATGCTAATAGTGCACATATTTTTCAAGGAAAGGACTCAAATGTATGGTCCCTGGTTCAAGGATCATTGCTTATACTACCACATAAGCTCATCACCCAGCATGTGATTGACAACAGAGGAGTTCCTGCGTGTGACCCTAAGAACCCCCAAATGCCAATTGGTAAAGGGGGTTTACAAGAATATCCTGATCCTGATATGTACATTCTGAGAATGTGCATTCAAAGACTGTCATGTGAGATCTTAAAGCCAGGATCATGCTGGTTGTGAAATGTATGTACAGGCACTATATAAGGATTTACATATGTCTGCTAAAAATATGTTCCTAAAGTCTGTATTAAGGCAGAGTTGACAAACTTTGCTGCCATACAAAGAATGTTTATTCACCTTTCAGTCCACATGTAAAGTAAGCTTTGTAAGATAAGCACTGTAAGGTTACACAAGGGAGTCATTTGTATACAAAGTCAACAGGGAGAGGTAAAATCACCAGGAAAAACAAATGGTGGGGCTTCTACTGTTCCGAGGACAGATAATTAATTTTTGGAATATAAGTGGAACGCAAGGAGACACCCATTTATCCTGCACCTAGGAAGTAAACGGAGAGAGTGTTTACATTCAGCCTTGGTTGGAAATGTTGAAAAAGGCTTTAGGTGAGATAAGACTGCTTTAGACAGGAGGTTAGTCTGTAAAGTTAAGTTTAGTCTCTAAAAAAAGGTATTGATTTTGTTTATATGTACATTTCTGTTTCCATTATCCTTACTCACTATCTCTTAAATCTTGATCTTGAATAATAAACTTATCATTGTTTTTACTAGAAATATATCTCAGAGCTGTGGTATATTATACAAGGTGCTGATCCTGAGTTGAATCATTCAAGTTGGTGTGTATACTGTTCCTGTGAGTGTTCAGAGGATGAGGGTATTTCGGTGAGTGTTCAGAGGATGAGGGGCTAGACACTACAGGGGAATGCTTCAAAGAGGCTCGGTGCCTGAGTGCACCTACTGTAAACCTGCAAGGCAAAATAAGGGATGGCAGCACCCTGAGGACATTGTTTGGATGACTAACAGGCTGTTTTGTCAGGGAGTTGACACCCAGTTAAGCACCAGCAAATCTCCGTCTCGCTAGAGGCAGGGGATAACAAGGTAATTCACAGTCCTTGGCACCCCAAGCTCTAGAGGGTAAGGAGTGCTCTCTGCTCCTATCAGATGGTGAAGAGGGGGAAGTATTATCACAGAGCTGCTTCATCTGCATGAGCAGTTTATCCGGAACCCCAGATCAACAGAAGTTCCATAGCAAAAATATCTCTCTGCCCCTGTATATTGGTGAATGGGGGGGAAGTACAGCTATAGAAAGAGCTTAATTTGCATAAGCTTTCTAACCAGAATTCCTCCAGTGACACTTTGAAGTCCCCATATCTGTTTCTTTTTGTAGGCCTGGCTTGACATGAGTAATTGGACATGGGAGAGGCCTCATTTCTTGGGAGACAGGATTATGAAGGTAAATGGATCAGCAGGATGGAAACAGAATGTCTGTACTAGCTGAGATAAGGGGGAACATCCAGGAAACCATTTACAATGAACAAAGATAACAATGGATAACAAATAGCTTTGTACATAATATGAGGTAAAGAGTAAGTCGTGTATGGACCAACATGCTGTACAGGGTTACTACAAAACGTGTGATGCAATGTATAGTAAATGTGATGTAATGTGTAAATGTCTATAAAGAAAGAGGTTTACTGTGTAACTTTGGATGTGTGGTACACCCTAGACCCACCCCTTACTTTTCAGTCTGATCAACTCAGTGTAGCTTTGCTGTCTGCCAAATAAAGGAACCTGAGTGATGAGACTGGAGTTGGACTGAATTCTTGGGGACTGAGTGGAAGAGGTCTTTGGGGAACCCCCAACAAAGTGGTACCATGACTCCGATCCAGTCATCTGGAGCAGGTAACGTATACACTCCTTAGTGTGAGGGTCACCACCTAGCATGAAGGGAAATGGCACTGAAAGAAAAGTATTAGGGGAAGACTGGGACCCGGTAAAAAAGAAACTCCAAAGAGTGGAACTAGATTAAAAAAAGAAGAAGAAAGGATGCTTGGCAGAACGTGGCAGAGGTACATTGAATGCCATAAATAAATAAACTATTAGCTTAGCACAGCAAAGGTCTGTTGAAAGCCACTAAAATTTTCAAAAATAGATCTCATTGGCAGCCCTGGAAAAAATAGTATTGGACTGAAGCAGCAGTTTTACAAGGATTATTTCTGATGGCTAAAACTTTACAAACAAGATGTGCCACTTTAAGGAATAAATGCAAAAAGCATAAAAAGCAAATCAGAGTTGTGGAGAAGGAAACAGACTAAATTGAAAAAAATCCTGAAAGGTCAGTGAGAACACAATGCCTATTACCTATTTGCATAAATCCAAAGTAAAAAGCAATCATCCTTCAAGGACTGTTTTTAGTGAGTACAGCTTTGCAGGTAAAGTGTACTAAATTAAAAAATTAGTGCAAAAACATAAAAGCTAAGCTTAGAGCTGCTGAGAAAAAGTTGGCTAAAAATTTGTTACTCTGGAAAATAAGATAGAGGAGTTACAGTCCCAGAATTTAGTAGCTAATAAAGTCTTGCAAAGTGTCTTATTAAACAGTGAAAAAGCTAAAATAAGTAATTTTTATGTGCAGTTAAAAATGGTTTTGCACAAATTAACTCTGCAGAACTTGGGGACTAAATAGTCAGGGGTAGTAAAATAATAAAGTGCTAAAAGGATGTTAAAATGTTAAAAAGAGGAAATTAAAGTCTTAAAAAGAAAAAATATGCTTGGTTTAATAATGAAACCCAGTTATACCAGTATAATTCGATGCAGTCATGCCTAGTAAAATCCTTAGTAATTGAACAAATTATACAAAAGGAAGGTCAGGTGGTGAAAAGTACGACGACTATGCTTTTCCCCCCAAAAAAGCCTTAACAGACACTCTGAAGGAAATGGGCCCTTCCCACTAAATGTGTCTGTCTAAATCAGTTGTGCTGGCTGCTGCAGGTACAAAACCAATCTGATTTAAATTGTTTAACTATAGACAATTTAGTTAAAATCACTAAAAGAAATAGTATCAGNAGCTCATGCTGCAAAACGTCTGTTAGTCTATAAGGTGCCACAGGATTCTTTGCGGCTTTTAAAAGAAATAGAAATTTCTATATGGCTTAACTGCTTTCAGATGTACTAGTAGAATTGTAACCTGGGCACAAAACAACTAACAATTGTAGTGCTAAGGTAAGAAAGAAAGAAAGAAAGAAAGAAAGAAAGAAAGAAAGAAAGAAAGAAAGAAAGAAAGAAAGAAAGAAAGAATAGCAGTTTTAAAACTGCCTGTCAAAAAAGTTAAGTGTGACATTAAAGTCTCAAATAGTTACAGTACAAAAAAAAAGGGGGGGGGGGAAGAATCAGGGGAGTAAAAACAGTAGTAAAACACAACGTTGCTAAAATACAGCAATTATCAAAACCTAGGCCAAAAAAGTTATTTTGCCTGTAAAACACTTAAAATAAATATAAAAATAAAAATTGCAGTTTTAAAAGGTAAACAACTTACATATGTCATCTGCTGATAACTTGCAATTTACAAAAAGTGTGCACCCCCATAAAACATGCAGTGTATACAGTAAAAAGTGTTAAAAAATTTAAACAAAACATGTTACTTAATTAAAATCCTTCAAGGGCTCCAAAGAGGAGACTTTTTAAGTTGTTTAGAAAAGGTCTCAGCGGAAACCCAACACCTTTTCCCCTAATAAGGGTTTTCTTGCTTCAGACTCAGATTCAATGTTTGTGAATGGGGAACTATTGCTTATTAAAGATGCCTTGGGAAGTTGTTTAGTGATCCCAAAGAGTGTTTTTTCCATTTTGCCTTTGGCCTGGCTGCAGAGCACCATGGGGCTTGGCTTAGTTCCATCAATAGGGTGTAAATTAAAATCTCTCTCTAGCAGGCTGACTTTTTCAAAATGCTTTCTTTTTGAGCTGCTCATGAACTTGGATGGTTAGAATAAGCCCTGAGGGAGATTGATTGGTGGAGGGGGAGCAGCTGAGGTAGTCAAAGGTGCATGATACATTTCAGAGATATAAATAAAGTTATTGAATAGATATTATTTCTACATATGATCTATATAAGAATATGGAGAGGCATTTGTCACTCCAAGCGACAGTTGCTGTCAGTTTACATTATAAAGCCCTATTTATGCTTCCTTGTAGTTTAATCTTTATATTAGGAACAAAGAGAATCCTAATAATGATACTGGTCCATTACAAGTTGGAAATGGTAGAGTTACCAATTATAATGCAGAAAAGGCAGAAGTGTTCACTAAAATTTCTCTTCTGTATTTGGGAAAAAACAGATTATATGGTTATTTCATATGATGATGGTAAGTCTTTCCATTCCACCAGTAACTCAGGAGGATGTTAAATGGCAGCTACTAAAGTTAAACATTTTAAATCCACAGGTCTAGATAACTTGCACCCAAGAATTTTAAAAGAGTTGACTGAGGAGCTTGTTGGACGATTATTGTTGATTTTCAATAATTATAGGAACACTGGGAAAGTTCCAGATGATAGGAAGAAAGCTAATGTTGTGCCAATATTTTGAAAGGGTAAATGGAATGACCTGGGTAACCATAGGCTTATCAGTCTGACACTGATCCTGGGCAAGATAATGAAGCAGCTGATATAGAACTAGATTAATAAATAATTAAAGGAGAGTAATATAACTGAAGCCAATCAATAAGGGTTTATGTAAAATGGATCCTGTTAAACTAACTTGATATCTTTTTTTGATGAGATAAGTTTGGTTGATTAAAGTAATAGTGTTGGTGTAATATACTTAGGCTTCTGCAAGGCATTTGACTTCGTACCGCACCGCATTTTGATTAAAAAGCTAGAATGATACAAAATTAACATGGCACACTTTAAGTGGAGTAAAAACTGACTAACTGATAGTCTCAAAAGGTGACTGTAAATAAGGAATCATGATCAAAAAGATGTATTTTTAGTGGGGTCCTGGAAGGATTGGACTTACATTATTTAAGACTTTTATCAATGACCTGCGAGACAATACAAAACCATTATGGATAAAGTTTGCAGATGACACAAAAATAATGAAGAGGGCAGGTCACTGATACACAGTGATATTTTCTAAAAGATAAGCCCTCACTCAAACAGGAATTATTTTAAAGAAGTTCTATGGCTTCTGTGATAAAGGAGGTCAGACTAGATGAACACAGTGGTCCTTTCTGGCCTAGGAATCTATGACTTTATGTAGTTTTGGAGCCTTCTAGCTCTAAAACAGCTTTTATTAACCCTTCAAAATTTTCATATTATTAATTCTCCTTGAAAACTTCTGAACGAGATATATGTGAAGAAAAGTGGTTGTAATTAAGTAAAATTGTTAACATCTTTTGTTGTGGATAGTTTCTAGCCCAATCCTGCTGCCTTTGAATTCTAAAAGCGTTATGGGTTCAATCCTGCTCCTACTGTCATTGGAAGTTTTTTGCCATTGATTTCACTGGGAACAGAATGAGGCACTAAGGATCTCATGTTGCAATGAGGGTGTGCCTTTGACTTCAGCTGGGCTCTGTGCAAAGACAAGGTATGCCTGCACAGAACCAAATGTGGGGTGTGAGATCATGATGCCCTCTAATGATTGTTGCAGTTTAGAAAGAGCATTAGGATATTTCTGTACGTGAGGGCTAACTTTTACCTGAAGTGCAAGGAGGTTGTGTTTCTGAAGCTGACTGACCAAGCTTCCAACTTCAGCTCAGCAAGTGTTTGTGCTTTTATTATGGATAGAACATATTTAAAGTCTCAACTACAGTTTCCTCATAAGATTATTTGATCCTGCATACCAAAATAAAATAAAATAAAATCATGCTTTCAAATATTTAGGGTTACATTTTATTGACAACTAGTTTGTTTTCTGAAAATACTGATTAAGTGCAAAAATACATTTTGAGGTTTTAAAACCTTAATCAGCTCTTCTTCAAATTTTTGTAGCATCATATTTTGTTTTGATGGATCTAGACTGTTCACAGTGGTACCAGATGACAGAACAAGGAGTAATGGTCTCAAGTTGCAGTAGGGGAGGTTTAGATTGGATATTAAGAAAAACTTTTTCACTAGGAGGGTGGTGAAGCACTGGAATGGGTTACCTAGGGAGGTGGTGGAATCTCCTTCCTTAGAGGTTTTTAAGGTCAGGCTTGACAAAGCCCTGGCTGGGATGATTTAGTTGGGATTAGGTCCTGCTTTGAGCAGGGGGTTGGACTAGATGACCTCCTGAGGTCCCTTCCAACCCTGATATTCTATGATTCTATCCTTTAATCTTCCCAGTAAGGTCACACCACTAAATTTTAAAACATAGCTAGATTATAAAATTGATCCCTGCAAGAGCCAGTTTTCAAAAACAGAAATAGTTTAAGAAAGTGCCATTATTTGAAAACCTGACAAGTTTCTGTCTATGAAACTGATGAAGAAAATAAAGACGTGGCAGGAAAATATTTTCACCATTGCCCTCCAAATCAACTGTGGCTACTTTTATACAGTGAAAGAAACTACTCTAGTTCAATGACTCTCCCAACCCCCAACTCTCATGCCTTCTTTACTTAGGAGGAATGTGCACAGGTCCATTTCCTAGAGTTAATGAGGAACAGAAAGTTTAAATGACTCATCACATGTTTCACAAGAGCCAGAAGCATAATCGTGATCTTTGAGGTAGGAAATGCTCCAAGCGCTGTAATTCCACAGTAATGAAAGAATACATATATGCATTCTAGATAAGAGTTATAAAAAGCAGCAATAAAAATAAGAAATCAATATATAACAAATGAAAAAGGGGGAGGCTAAATTATTGTACATTAGATGTTAAAAAATAGGCAACTGATAAGGAAAGCTAAAAGATATTAATGAACTTTCTATGATCAACGGGGTTAAGGAATTTTTTTAATACATCGGGAACTAAAGAAATCCTAACATTGACATTCGTCGATTACTGGATGGAGATGATAAAATAGTGAAAAATGATGCAGAATAGGCAAAAGTGTTGAATAAATGTTTATGCTCTGAGGGGAGTCCTCAACAAATGAGAGTGATTTGCATGGAGTCCTATAGTGACTGGTTTCTGATCCAACACTACTGGATATTTTTATCAGTGACCTGTAAGAAAATATATCGTTACTGCTGATAAAGTCTGCAGCTGATACAAAGGTTAGGGGGTGGTAAATAATGATAGAGACAGATTATTGGTACAGAGCAATCTGGATAATTTGATAAAGTGGGTACAGCCAAACAATAAGCTTTAGGCCACATGTCAGACCCATGCTCAATGCCCTCCACTGGCTCCCACTCATTTTCAATGCCAGTTTAAGTCTTTGGTTCTAATAGTTGACGCAATTAATAGATCAATCCCTGGTTACATTAAAGACTGTATTTTGATCTTTGAACACTGTGACAGCTTGCTCTTCTGGGACAATGCGGATCAGAAAGCCCAGGATGAAGCATGAGAAAGCTAGGGACAACGCATTTTCGTCTGAGTGGATCTGGCTATGGAACACAATTCCAGCTTTTGACCATCCAGAATTTGGTGAATCCAGAATTTGACCATCTTTAGGAAATGCTGCAAAACTTCCCTGTTTTAAAAGGTTTTTCCATCATAAATTGTAAGAACATTGACATCCTAAAAACCTCCCACCAACCAAAAATAAAAGTAACCTGAAACAAATCAACCTAAAAAAGAGAGCAGATGGCATTGAACTGGCTATGGGAAACCTAAAGTCATCTTTTCCTCTAAGGAGCTTTCCACAAGCTATGTGCTGCTGAGGTAGTGAATAGCATGAGGAACTAGGTCAGAGGATTGATCCCTGTAAATGTAAGAACAGAATAAAATGGATTTAATATCAAAATAAATATGGAGGTTACTGTCCTAGCTACATTATTTATTTTCTTATTAAAATTCAATAAAAATATATTTTTCTATGGAAAAGAATAATCATTTTTAATTTAAATGAAACTTGCAGAATTCCAGTCTGCTCTACCAAAATGCAACAGAAACCAAAAGGTCTTGCCACGCAACATAGGTCCAGTTTGCAGTGGAAGGATTTTAAAACATATATCAATAAAAATATTTTAAACTCCCTAAAACATTTTTAAAGGTGACTGTGTAAAATATGTGAACCAGACAAGATATGATGGTGTCATAATACTATATAAGGGTTTTATTAGTACTTGTGGCTTTGATATTCATGAATAATTAATCTTTTCCAAAATAATGTGATGAAACCTTTATACAACACCACACTATCTTGTATTCTTTCTCTATTATTTCAGTTATGCACACCAAAAAAAAGATATTTTAGGCTGAAAAAAAATGCAAGCATGTGATTTTGGGGCAAATGTTAACTTTTATGCTATAGGAAAATTGATTCAGGTGAAATAATTATAGAAGTAACAAAAGTGAAGGACACAGTGTATGGCTTTTTCACTTTCAATACTACTATTAGTAGGGCCCTACCAAATTTACGGCCGTGAAATCTGGTCTCGCCCTGTGAAATCTGGTCTTTTGTGTGCTTTTACCCTATACTATACAGATTTCATGGGGGAGACCAACCTTTCTCAAATTGGGGGTCCTGACCCAAAAGAGAGTTGAAGCGGGAGATTGCAAGTTTATATTAGAGGTATTGTGGTATTGCCATCCTTACTTCTGCACTGTCTTCAGAGCTGAGCAGCCGCAGAGCAGTGGCTGTTGGCCAGGCGCCCAGCTCTGAAGGCAGCAGTGCCATGCCCAGGGCCGGCGCTCCCATTAGGCGACCTAGGCGGTCGCCTAGGGCGCTGCTATTTTGGGGGCGCCTGCGCCCCGCCGCCCGTAGAAATTTGGGGGTGGGACCTTCCGCCGCCGCTGTGGGGGGCGGGATTTCGGGGGCGGGACCTGCCGCTGCCTAGGGCGCCGGCAAAGCTGGCGCCGCTACTGGCCATGCCACCCTTACTTCTGTGCTTCTGCTGGCGGCAGCTCTGCCTTCAGTGCTGGGGCTCCCAGGGAGGAGGGATAGCTCAGTGGTTTGAGCATTGACCTGCTAAACCCTTGGTTGTGAGCTCAATTCTTGAGGGAGGGATTTGGGGCAAAAATCTATCAGGGGATTGGTTCTGCTTTGAGCAGGGGGGCTGGACTAGGTGACCTCCTGAAGTCCCTTCCAATCCTGATATTCTATGAAGGCAGCAGCACAGAAGTAAGGCTAGCAGTACCACAACATCCCCTACAATTACCTTATGAACCTCCCACAACTCCTTTTTGGGTCAGGACCCCTACAATTACAACACTGTGAAATTTTAAATTTAAATAGCAGAAATCATGAAATCTATGATTTTGATTTTTAAAATCCTATGACCGTGAAATTGACCAAAATGGACCATGAATTTGGTAGGGCCCTAACTATTAGTGATAGTGATGTCGCTCCTAGCAGAACTCTCTTACATTTCCTGTCTGATAACTTAAGCTTTGTAGTTCAAATGTCTCACCATCACTTTTTCTTCAACACCAAACCTGATTCTAAAACTTTACTTTTTAAGAATTTGCATGAGTGTAACTTGACCCTAGATATAAAATTTGAGCTTTCCAATGAAAGAACATTCCTAATGTCTATACACATGGAGATTAAACTAAGTGTTTGGGACAGGGTTTCAATTAAACTATAGAAATGCTCAACTGAGTAATCTGCTTATCCAGAGTGAACCTGTGTATTCTGACCTTCTCCTGTCTAGCAAAACACACAAGGGATGGATAACATTACACTTAAATGCCTAATGACAAGTGCTAGGATTAATGTGCCCCAACCTTTGTAGTGAGATACATCTGCTTGATGGATATTCTGCTAATGGATCAAAAGAAGAATTGTGCTAATACAGGAAGTTACAGCAGAGGTTAATATATCTTGTAGGAAAACTGAAGATTCCAATCTCTTAACAACCTGCTCACTTAAACACATCTTTTTTCCATAGAAAAAAAACTCTTAGACTGAATGTAGTTGCTGTAGGAATAATGTCCAATTGTCTGGTGTTGTTTTTATCCAAAATACATATGTGTACCTGATTATGTTTAAACCATTGGTTTTCAACCAGTGCACTGGTAGTGGGGAGGGGGCACAAACAAGTTTATAGGGGGGTGCAAGGACCTGACTGGTTAAGATTTTTTTTTTTTTTGCATCTTCTAAATATTGTTGATAAAATAAGAATTCCTTTAAATAGCTGAGTCTCCTGCTGCCAGACTGGCAGAAGAAAGAGAAGAGCAGGACGAGGACGGATGGGCCATGACCTCTCCCTGCACAAGAGAGATGTTGTGTTTGGGAATTCCAGCTCGCTCACCTCTCCAGAGGCTGAGAGGTAGTCCCTCCCGCCAGTGCAGGCTCTTGTGCATGTGTGCTGAGGTTTGTGCCAAGGCCAGAGGCGCCTATGGCCTGTGAGTGATTCTGGGTGGGGACCCAGGAGTGGGAGCACAAGGAGAGGGGCGTAGACCAGCTATCTGTGTCCTGCTGGGGCTGCCTGCCCAGAGCGTGTCCCAGGCAAGGGATGCTCATGGGCCAGGGAGCAGCAGGGCACCCCAGCCAGGACAGGCTCTCAGACACCAGGCATCCACGGAAATACTGGTTCTTAGCAGGAGAGAGGCGCACATGGGATATGAATCTCCAAAGTGGGCCACAGCAAAAAACAGTTTGGGAACCTCTGATCTATCCAGACAGTTTATTTGTTGCTCAGAAGAACTATGGCTTGTTGAGTTTTATTAAATGTATTTAAACAACCTAGACTGTTTCTTGCAAATAAAAGATAATGAAAAGGTATTTTTTCCCCCTAAGAAATAATAACATGGGTTATAAGCTTCCTTCAAATGCTTTTTGTGTGCCTCTTTGTGAGTAGTCTATTTTTCTTGCATTTACTAAAAGACTGACCCTTCAAACGGTTACTCTAAACAAAAAGGCAAGGGTATGTATTCAATTTTGTTTTTTAATTTAATTTCTATTAAAATGATCCATCCCAATAAAGATTTAACTTTTTTTTCACAAAGAATTTGAGGATAACCAGTTCTATTGAAACCAAACAATTTTTGGGAGATTGCAGGTTTTTGTTTTATTTTTATTTGTTTTTATCTACATGCAAAGATTTAGGAGTGTGGAAACGTGAAATTCCACCATATTACACAGTTCCTAGCATGCCCTCTACATGCTCCTGGTACCCTCTACACTGGGGTAAGAACTAGATGGCATAGTAGTAAATACCTTCTGACCATTGCACAGCTGTATTTTCACTGTGATGGAGAATATGATATTAACAAGACTTACTGGTGCTCAGCATCTCTCAGGCCATGTCTACACTCTGGGCTAAATCGGCACTGCTGTGATCGATGCAGCAGTGGTGATTTAGAGGGTCTGGTGAAGAAATGTTAAGTTGATGGGAGACCACTCTCCCTTTGACATCTGTACTCCACTTCCCCCGATGCAGAAGGTAAATCGGTGGGAGAGCATCACCTGTTGATAGGGTTGCCAGGTGTCCAGTTTTCAACTGGAACGCCCGGTCGAAAAGGGACCTGGGTGGCTCCGGTCAGCTCCGGTCAGCACCTCTGACCTGGCCATTAATGGGACAGCGCACAGAGCCACCTGGCTGTGCCTCCACCTAAGAGCCAGAGGGGGGATATGCTGTTGCTTCTGGGAGCAGCTTGAGGTAAGCGCCGCTTGGAGCCTGTACCCCTTGCCCCCTCCCATGCCCCAGCCCTGATCCCACTCACGCACTCGGAACCCCTCAGTCCCAGCCCAAAGCACCCTCCTGCACCACAAACACCTAATCCCCAGCTCCACCCCAGAGTCTGCACCCCTAACCTGAGCTCTCACACACCCCAGCACTTCAACCTACTTCTCCAGCACCCTCCTGAACTCTGAACCCCACAGCCTGGAGCCCCCTCCTGCACCCTAAAGCCCCACACCAGAGCCTGTACCCCCATCTGGAGACCTCACCCCCACACACACCCAACCCCCTGCCCCAGCCCGGAGCTCTCTCCCACACCCCAAGCCCCTCATTTCTGGCCCCACCCTGGAACCCGCACCCCCAGACCAGAGCCCATACCCCCTCCCACACCCCAACCCCCTGCCTCAGCCCAGAGCCCCCTCCCATACGTCGAACCCCTTGGCTCTACCCCCCCAGCTCGGAGCCCCCTCCTTCACCCCAAACCCCTCATCCTTGGCCCCACCCCAGAGCCCGCATCCTCAGCTGGAGCCCTCACTCCCCCACACACCAACCCCCTGCCCCAGCCCGGAGCCCCCACCCATACTCTGAAACCCTCAGCCCCAACCTGGAGACCCCTCCTGCACTCCAAATCCTTCATCCCTGACCCCACACCAGAGCCCACACCCCCAGCCAGAGCCATCACCCCCTTCTGCATCCCAACCCACAGCCTCAGCCCAGAGCCCCCTCCCACACCATGAACTCCTCATTACTGGCCCCACACCAGATCCCACACACCCAGCCAGAGCTCTTACCCCCTCCCACACCCCAACCCCCTGAGCCAGCCAGAAAATGAACGAGTGAGGGCGGGTAGAGCGAGCGACAGAGGGAGGGGGGATGGAGTGAGTGGGGGCAGGGCCTCGGGGCAAGGGCGGGGCCTCAGAGGATGGGCGGGGCAAGGGTGCTCAGTTTTGTGCGAATAGAAAGTTGGCAACCCTACCCGTTGACGTAGCATGGTGTGGACACCACTGAATGTCAACCTAAATTACCTCGACTTGTAACTTAGATTGACTTACCTCATTAGTGTAGACCAGCCTCAGAATCAGACTAAATCATTCTGAGCCTTTCCACATGAGAGGAGAGCTCAGGGAACCACCTTCGCCCTGCACCTCCACCTGTGCAAGGGCAAAAGACAATCACTGTCTCTGTTTCCACCCTCAAAGGAGAAGAAAGGAAAAGTGAGGAGCTGTATTATGCTCTGCCCCTTCAGTGATCCATGATGCTGGCTGGGCACTTGGGGGTGGAAGAAGACGGCTCCACCCTCCCAGTCGAGTGCCTGGTGGAAAGCTTGGGGAGATTCAGAAGCCAAATCCCACAATGTGGCCTTTGAGTGTGGACTGCTGATGATGGGGATTGACACTGAAAGAGGATAGCTGCATCAGTCAAATACTTTTGTGATTGATAAGTCTGTTGTATGCCCTTTATGTTCTCTGGCACCTGAGCATGATGCATTTCTGTTCTATTTCTTCCCTGGATTCTCCAGCCCCACAATTCTTTTGCTCATTACTTACAGCTGGTCCTCTATCTATGCCTCTTCTCCTCAGTTTACAGTCTACTTGTTACACAGCCTGCTCCACCTTGGCTCTTTTCAGTCATAATTGTGGCAGTTACTTGGTATACTGTGTTTATGTTTGCTTGCATGGGTTTGTTTCAGCACCCTTCCCCTGTTACTGCTACATTTTGATAACATCAAGGAGATTCAAATGAATGAGGCAAGACCACATCATCTACAAACTTGACAATACTTTTTTGGGCTTGTCTACCTGAGGGTTTTAAACTACATCAAATCGAGTTAAGACAGTTTGAAAATGCTTGCATAAACATGACACAACCCATCAGGGTGCACTAACTCTGCATTTATCGGGAACTCTTGAGTTCTCTTGCAACATGGATTAAGTTTGCTTCAAATTGAAGTAATTCTTTTTTTGTTCATGTGGATGTAATTCCTGTGCACCACTTTCTGCATGCTTTCAAAGACTATTCTATAGTGCTTTGCAGGTCAGTTGTTACTGACCTGTCTGTTTACTTGTATGATGCTGGTCCAGTGTCAAGTTTGCAGGATGACTCTTCTCCCCATTAAAAGCTGGAGCAGAGCCAGATTTTGCCCATTTGCTCCTGGGTCATACTATATCATTATTCTGATGATACCAGTGCAGTAGCATTCCAGAAGCACAACAATATGCTTCGTGCAGATGTTTGGAGCTGTGCTGAGACCCAGATCATTGCCATCTGGGGAGAAGTATCGATTCAGGAAGTTCTTGTGGCCAGCCATTGGAATAAGGACCTTTGTGTGGACCTCTGAGGATAGGACAAGAAGCAATGGGCTTAAATTGCAGCAAGGGTGGTTTAGGTTGGACATTAGGAAAAAATTCCTAAATGTCAGAGTGGTTAAGCACTGGAAAAAATTGCCCAGGGAGGTGGTGGAATCTCCATCATTGGGGATTTTTAAGAGCAGGTTGGACAAACACCTGTCAGGGATAGTCTAGATAATACTTAATCCTGCTTTGAGTGCAGGGGACTGGACTAGATGACCTCTTGAGGTCCCTTCCAGTCCTACAATTCTATGACTCTATGACATTGCAAAGCAGATGTCCTTGAGGGGTCATGACAGGGGAGCTGCCCAGTGCTGGATAAAAAGCAAGCAGCTCAGGAGAAAGTACATTGAAATGAGGAATAAAAAGAGACAATCCAGCAGGGGACATGTGACCTGTCCATTTTTGAATGAACTGGACAGGAATCCATACAATGATAGTACAACCTGTCCCAGCACTATTCAAATCCTGTTGCCCGCACTCTTTCCCCCATGACAATGAATGACTAGACCCATTGGAGGATGAGCTGGTGGATGCTGGAGCAGAACTGCCCCCTGAGAGGGGACTCAGTACCCTGAGGGCGGCCAGCTGGAAAGCCAGCCCCAGTCCTGCCCAGCTACAACAGACTCTTATATCTTCCCTGAATCAGCTGAACCCAAGCCCTAAGCTGGAAACCCAGGCTGGACTGAAGAGTCAGGAGCTTTAGCATGTAAATATTTATTTTTACATTTTATTATTTATTATTATTGTTGGTATATAGATGTGAAGTAGGATTCCCCACCTCTCTCTACCATCCTTTGCACTGCTTCAAAATGGCATCCTCCAGCATGGCCCAGTCACAGTCTGTACTCCGCCCCCATGCTGTGGCAGATTCAAATACCAAAAGCATCCATTTGTGCAAAAATTATTGAGGCAGGTCTTACAAGAAAAGAAATGTGGCTAGTTTTCATAGATTACATGAGGCATAAGTGCACATTGCTTGCCTGGTCAAGCCACAAGCTTCATGGCTCCTCACTGAGGCACAAAGGCCCTGTAACACGCATTGTAGCTGACAATCATTGCAGTGCTCTTCATATTTGTCTATGTCTGCAGGGGAGATATAGCAGAACTTAAGACTGAGAAATAGCTCCATTTTGTTTTGTACATTAGAGGGAATAACCACACACCCATTCCACCCAGAATAGCCTGCAAGCCTTCCACTCCTGAAGAGCTTCTGGGGGGGACCATCCTGGTGAATAACTTCACAGTGTATCTCGCTGGTCTGCCTTTTGCCTTTTTGAATAAGACCATTCTATGCTTCCTAGTCATCTGCCTGAGCATAACATCATCAAGAGTGAGGACAGCCTAAAGGGGATGTAGAGGAGGTTACTACCCAGCTCACTCCCCACACCCCCCATAACCCTCCCTTTACACCTCTGATAACACAGTAGCATCTCCACCACACAAACAAAATGGCAATAACAAACCTGGAACATAGTGACCACCACCCTATCCCACTCCTAACAGCATGAAAGCAGATGCAGGAGACTGAAATCCAGATGCACTCAGCACCTTCTGTACATACAGACCATTTACCATTTTTGAGGTTTCCCTAAAGAAGAGTCTCAGGGAGGAAAGGTCACAAATACACACTAAAAATAGCTATCATGCCTTGTCTGGGATATGAACAATAAATGGCTGGGTTTTTTTTCCCTTCTCTCACAGCCAGGGCACCTGCAACAACCAGACCGTCAAAGACAGGGCCTCTATGTACTGTTGACAGGCTGTTAACCCGAGGGGGAGAAAAAGGAAGACTTGGGACAAGATGTTTGTAGAACTTGTGACAGAGTCACAGAGGAAAACCAGTCTGACTGAGAGGTGGAGGCTGTACATGAGGACTCAGAGGGAGAAAGAAATGCAGCTCCCAGGAGATCATGGCAATGTCCAAGGATGGTGTTGCAGTGGCCAGGGAAAGCATGACTTTGGCCAAGGATAGAATTACTAGGACAAAGGAGAGCATGGAAATAGACAGGAGATGCCCTCTTACAAAATATACTCCTGCTATGCCAGGAGGCCCTGCAGTTCTGTAATGTGGGACCGTGTCATGTCCTTCAGCCCCTGGACAATGCTGACTACTGGGACCAGCAGCAACTCCTAACCTCCACATACCTACAGCAACGTTCCTAGTGGATTCAATGTTGATGAATGCAAAGTGATGCACATTGGAAAACATAATCCCAACTATACATATACAATGATGGGGTCTAAATTAGCTGTTACCACTCAAGAAAGAGATCTTGGAGTCATTGTGAATAGTTCTCTGAAAACATCCACTCAATGTGCAATGGCAGTCAAAAAAGCAAACAGAATGTTGGGAATCATTAAGAAAGGGATAGATAAGAAGACAGAAAATATCCTATTGCCTCTATATAAATCCATGGTACGGCCACATCTTGAATACTGTGTGCAGATGTGGTCGCCCCATCTCAAAAAAGATATACCGGAATTGGAAAAGAATCATAGAATCATAGAATATCAGGGTTGGAAGGGACCTCAGGAGGTCATCTAGTCCAACCCCCTGCTCAAAGCAGGACCTAATCCCAACTAAATCATCCCAGCCAGGGCTTTGTCAAGCCTGACCTTAAAAACCTCTAAGGAAGGAGATTCCACCACCTCCCTAGGTAACCCATTCCAGTGATTCACCACCCTCCTAGTGAAAAAGTTTTTCCTAATATCCAATCTAAACCTCCCCCACTGCAACTTGAGACCGTTACTCCTTGTTGCAAAAGGTTCAGAAAAGGGCAACAAAAATAACTAGGGGTATGGAATGGCTTCCGTATGAGGAGAGATTAATAAGACTGGGTCTTTTCATCTTGGAAAAGAGATGACTAAGGGGGGATATGATTGAGGTCTATAAAATCATGACTCATGTGGAGAAAATAAATACGGAAGTGTTATTTACTCTTTCTAATAACACAAGAACTAGGGGTCACCAAATGAAATTAATAGGCAGCAGGTTTGAAACAAACAAAAGGAAGTCTTTCTTCATACAACGCACTGTCAACCTGCGGAACTCCTTGCCAGAAGATGTTGTGAAGGCCAAGACTATAACAGTTTTCAAAAAAGAACTAGATAAATTCATGGAGGATAGGTCCAGCAATGGCTATTAGCCAGGATGGGCAGGGATGGTGTCCCTAGCCTCTGTTAGTCAGAAGCTGGGAATGGGTGACAGGGGATGGATCACTTGATGATTACCTGTTCTGTTCATTCCCTCTGGGGTACCTGTAATTGGCCACTGTTGGAAGACAGGATACTGGACTAGACGGACCTTTGGTATGACCTAGTATGGCTTTTTTATGTTCTTATGGCTCCCATTCACCTTGCACCAAAACACTTGCCCCTAGGAGTCCAGCTCTTTTGAGCCCTGTAATGCCCCTGAAAATTTTGCACCAAGGCACTCAACCCCAGAACCCAAGCAGACAAGAAGAGCCAGAGGCAAGGCATTTAACTCACCTTTAACTCCCCTCCACACCCATTTGGTTGTACTTGGCCTGTTGTTACTGTTGGACTTGGAGTTTAGTTTACACTGTTGCAGTAATAAAAAGGTTATTGCATTGATGGTTATTTAAGAAGATTGGTTTGCTAAATGTATTTCCAACTAGAACATTTTTCTGTTGCTTTTATTAAATTTCTATTTTTTTAATTGTTGCTTCATAATAAAACCATTTACAATACATCCATTATGGGTCATCATTGCATTTAACACTGGGAATCCTTTAAATAAAGCTGAAATAATTAATAGGGTTTTACAAAAGCACATAGGAAATGCTAAACTTCAGCCACCCACCTACAATACCCCAGTGTTCATAATGTCTGCATCCCAACACACCACCCCTCTCGGACTAACATGTTCAGGCATGTGACTCAAAATGCAACTGGTAGGTATTCCCCACAGCATTCTACTGGGTATTTGTGTTCTCTATGGGATGACTTCCTGGATACTCAAACCTGTGAGCAAGCCACTGCACTTCAGCCTCCCGTCCTTTGGTAAGGCCCCTTGCTTTCACAAATATTGTGCAAAACACAATATGCAGTTATAATGATTGGAAAAAAAATGTCTGCTGCTTCCAACCTATTCCATAAACATCACCATATGCATTTCAAATGACCATACTCAACTATCTTTCTGCAACTTCTCAGGCAATAGTTAAATGTTCCTTCCTTCTGTCCAAGTGGTCTGTGTGTAGTTTCGTTAGCCAGAGCATCAGGGGATAAGTCGAGTCTTCCAGAATAATTGGACCCACTTCCATATTAATGTACACAGTGCTCCTGGGGGCAAACCATCCATTCTCCGGTAATTTAATAGTACTGAGTTCTAAAAGATCCTAGCTTCGTGGACCTGCCCAGACCACCCTGCATTTATGTCAGTAAACCTGTCCACCAGTCCTTGGAGCACCATGGAGAAATAACCCTTTCTGTTTATAAATTCTGCACTCAGGCAGGGTGGGGCAAATGATAAGCACATGTCCCCAGTATAGTTTGGGAACCCCATGCACGTAAAGCCATCAACAATCTCCTGACCATTACCCAGTTTCATGACCCAATTACACAGCACCTTATCACTGGCATAGCAGACCTGCCTGAAATGGCCCCAGCAGCTGATCTCCCCATGCCAAATTGGTTGGCTACAGACTGGTAATGTTCTCAGATGGCAATGGTGACCCGTTTCTCCATGAGTATGGGTCACCACATGTTGGTACACTGTCACTGAAGCTCTGTGGTGAATTCTGCACAGACCTCCAAAAACATAGCCCTCACAATTCTGAAGTTCTCTTGCCACTGCTGGTGACCCCAGATCTGCAGAATGATCCTCTTGCACCAACCAGTGCTGGTTTCCCAAGCCCAGAAACAGTGCTCAATGCTGTGTAGGTGATCTAGGAATTGGTCCCCTTATTCCAACAGCTCAGAGTACTCGTGTTCTTCCACTTTGTCCTACTGCCTCTGCCGCAGAATATCCTCTTGCTCAGGGCCGGCTCCAGGCACCAACGCACCAAGCGCGTGCCTGGGGCGGCAAGCCGCGGGGGGCGGCCTGCCGGTCACCGTGAAGGTGGCAGTCAGGCTGCCTTCGGCGGCATGCCTGAGGGAGGTCCACTGGTCCTGCGGTTTCAGCGGCAATTCGGCAGTGGGTACGCCGAAGGCGCGGGACTGGTGGACCTCCCGCAGGCATGCCGCCGAATCCACGTTACCAGCGGACCTCCCGCAGGCAAGCCGCCGAAAGCCGCCTGACTGCCATGCTTGGGGCAGCAAAATACATAGAGCCGCCCCTGCTCTTGCTGCAAGAGTTGCTGCTGCTGCTTCCATACAATGGTTTTCTGCTCCCTCATCATCTGCTCAGTGGTGTGAGGGCAAAGTCCAAAGCTAAATTTGTCTGGCTCTGATTGCTGTAATATAGCTCAATCTGCCTGTGAGTATTTGCACTCGTCACCATATCAGCATGGAGCATTGCTGGGTCCATGGTGGCTGACATCAGTTCAAAAATGATTCCAGCCAACCCAGAAAAGAGGTATGGGATGGAGATTGTGGAAACATAGTTCTCTGAAATCATCCACTCAATGTGCAGTGGCAGTCAAAAAAGCGACCAGAATGTTGGGAATCATCAAGAAAGGGATAGATAAGAAGACAGAAAATATCATATTGCCTCCATATAAATTCATGGTACGCCCACACCTTGAATACTGCATACAGATGTGGTCACCCCATCTCAAAACAGATATATTGGAATTGGAAAAGTTTCAGAAAAGGGCAACAAAAATGATTGGGGTATAGAACGGCTTCCGTATGAGGAGAGATTAATAAGACTGGGACTTTTCAGCTTGGAAAAGAGGCAACTAAGGAGGGATATGATAGAGGTCTATAAAATCATGAGTGGTATAGAGAGAGTAAATAAGGAAGTGTTATTTACTCCTTCTCATAATATAAAGAGAAGGGGCCACCAAATGAAATTAATAGGTAGCAGGTTTAAAACAAACACAAGAAAGTATGTTTTCACGCAACGCACTGTCAACCTCTGGAACTCCTTGCCAGAGGGTGTTGTGAAGGCCAATTTGGATTTTAACACAGAAACAGACCTTAAGCCCTTAGTGACATTAATTGGTTCAAAACCACTGGATGACCTTCCACCTAGGATTCAAACATTTTGACTATGATTGATGTGATTTCTATCAACATTGATCACATATCAGGGAAAGCACTTATAGCACTAGACACTCTATCTAGAGTCTCTATTAAGAAGTCACCAATGGAAGAATGAAAGCCTTTAAAGAAAGATGTCAAAGTCCTACATTGACCTTGCTCTGACATCTGCCAATTGACTTCACCAAATTAGAGATGAACAACTAAAAGGATGAGACTTGCCAGATACCTACTCAACACTGTCAAATATGGCGCGGTCAAAGCAGTTAACTTCCAACAGACCTGCTACCATATTGCCAGGGCCAAAATGACCTTCACATGGCCGATAGTCTGGTTCTGAAGGGATGGTGCATTCTTAGCCCTACGGTACATCAGAAATAGATGCTCTCCAAAATCCATGAAGGACACCAAGTTATAAACAAGTGCAGGGCATGACCACAACAATCTGTAAGATGGCCTGGTATGAGCAGCCCTTAGTAGAGGGCTGTGAGGTATGTAACAAGGAAAAAAAAATCACCAGAACCATTATTCTTTGCAAAGCTGCCGGACAGACCTCGACAGAGGGTAGCAACAGGTTTGTTTTTTTCTGGAAAGGACACACATACATTATAGTAGTCAATACTTCTCCAGATATGTTGACTTGACTATACTTACACAGACTTCACAGGTCATCCAGAAACCAGTGTCTCCCTAGAGCAGTGGTTCTTAACCTGGGGTGCACACACACCCTGGGGGTGCGAGATGCCTTTTCTGGGGGTGCGAGATATGCCAGATTTTTTTAGAAGGTAAATCATCAAAAACACAAATTAAGCACAGGCACGTAAGTACAACTACTTTGTTTAATCAAACCTATGTATTTATTAACATTATACATTTTTAATGATTACTGTAATATACAAACAAAAAATATACCTACGTTTAAAGAACTGACCTACTTCAACGATTTTTGATACAGGGTGCGAGAACATATTTTGAGAACCAAAGGAGTGCAGGCTGCAGTAAAGGTTACGAACCACCCTAGAGAGACACCTGGGAAAGAAATCTCTGTAGTAACTCAGAGTCCTCACTATCTAGTGTCCCATCTCTGGCTGTTGGATGTTTTTACTAATAGCAGTCACAGATGGGCCATATGACATTGTAGGCAATTTCATCATACTATACCCTCCATAAACTTAACAATCTTAGTCTTAAAACAAGTTAGGTTTTTTGCCCTGGGTCTGAACTTGGCAGAAACTTCTAGATTCTACCTAGTGGAGACTTCAAAAGGACTTCTCCAGAAGAATCGGGTTTACCTTCAGTATTTCACAACACAGCAAAGAGAGGATCTGGGATCTGCAGGTACTCTGTCAGGAAGCAAGCCCCTCCACAAGGAACTCCATATGCAAACTCAACCAATGTAAGAACACAATCCAGAAGACTGATCAGACCCACTCAAAGACTTGATATTTAGAATACTGTTCAGGACTATTTAAATGGAATTGATAAAGAAACTTAGTAGTATAAATACTTTTATGGAATTTGAATTTTATTTTGAATTCTTGTGTGTGTGTGTATACATATATACGTTCATTTGTAATTTAAGTTTTAATTTTTTTATTATAAAGAAAGGGAGATGTTGAGTGGTTATAGAGTTCTAGGTCCCACAGGTACCAGAGAGGACCAGGATGTGTTGCAGGGGTAGCTTACTAAAGAGAGGGACTTCCTGGTCAGAGAGTTCTGTAGTTACTTCATAAGGCACAGGTGTTTGTGTTTATGTCACCCTGCTACAGGAAGCAGCAGGCTGGGAGCAGAGTACAAAGGAAGCGCTGACAACTCTAGTCATTTTATCATGTGTTTTGTGATATTTGGTGTTTTTCTCAAAGCTCCTGATCCAACAGGCATGTTATTATGTGAGAATCTCAGCTTTCACTTTTTTAAAGTTAAGTCTCTACCTCTCATGGTGGTTGTGGAGCATAGCTTGAGGATATTAGCTAAGTATACCATAAAGTTTAAAAAACCAAAAGGCAAATTAAAAAATAAAATAATACAAAAATAAAAATCTCATGATTTAAAAGCCAATTTTATAATTTTAAGGGGCCTGACCCATGACTTTTGAATGCCTGGTGATAATGGTACTGCAACAGGCAGCCTGAGAGCTGAGACTGAAAGTCTGATAGCTTAGCAGAGGATACAACCACAGCTAGAGGATACAGGGCAGCAGCCTGCAGGCAGGATGGTGTTGAGGGATTATAAAACTCTTACTTTTATATCTCTGTACAAGACTGTCTTTAGGAGCAGGATTAGGACTGTTTTGACCTTCATTGTTATTATAAATTTGACCAAGTGTAATTGCCCATTTTTGTTTCTGGCCGCCCTAGGAAATCAATCTAATTACTCAAAAGGTGTGTTAATGGGAAACTACTGTGGGTTAGACCCTGTTAGCGTATGTCTACACTGGAATAAAAGACATATTACAAAAATATTAAAAATGAAACAAAACTTCTCATTTAATATTGATTTTTGAAAATAAAATGAAACAAATTTTTTAGGGTTGTCAAGCAATTAAAAAAAATTAATCACAATTAATTGTGTGATTAATCACGCTGTTAAACAATAATAGAATACTATTTATTTACATATTTTTGGATGTTTTTTACATTTTCAAATATATTGATTTCAGTTACAACACAGAATATAAAGTGTACAGTGCTGAGTTTATATTTATTTTTGCCACCAGCAGAAAGTTGATTTTCTTTTTTGGTGGTTCAGGTCCTGTAGATTCCGCAACAGAGTGATGCTCTTTTAAGACTTCTGAAAGCATGCTCCACACCTTTGTCCCTCTCAGATTTTGGAAGGCACTTCAGATCCTTAAACCTTGGGTCGAGTGCTTTAGCTAGCTTTAGAAATTTCACCTTAGTACGTACCTTCTTTGCATTTTGTCAAATCTGCAGTGAAAGTCTTCTTAAAACAACCAACATGGGTCATCTGAGACTGCTATAACATGAAATATATGGCAGAATGCAGGTAACACAGAGGAGACATACAATTCTCCCCCAAGGAGTTCAGTCAGAAATTTAATTAAAACATTATTTTTTTAACGAGCATCATCAGCATGGAAGCATGTCCTCTGGAATGGTGGCTGAAGTATGAAAAGGCATGAAGTATGAATCTTTAGCGCATCTGGCCACGCGAATGCCTGTTCTCAGATTCTGGCGACATTGTAAATAAGAAGCAGGCAGCATTATCTCCCATAAATGTAAACAAACTTGTTTCTCTTAGCGATTGGCTGAACAAGAAGTAGGACTGAGTGGACTTGTAGGCTCTAAAGTTTTACATTGTTTTGTTTTTGAGTTATGTAACAAAAAAAAAATCTACATTTGTAAGTTGCACTTTCACCATAAAGAGATTGCACTACAGTACTTGTATGAGGTTAATTGAAAAATACTATTTCTTTTGTTTATCATTTTTAGAGTGCAAATATTTGTAATAAAAATAATAATATAAAGTGAGCACTGTACACTTTGTATTCTGAGTTGTAATTGAAACCAATATATTTGAAAATATAGAAAAACATCCAAAAACATTTAATAAATTTCACTTGGCATTCTATTGAAAATTTTTTTTTCATTTTCCCATCAAAAATTGTCAGAATGTAACTGTTTTTGCAAAACATTTAAATTTAAATGAAACTGTATTTTTGACAAAAATTATGTCAAATATTTCTACTAGCTCAAATCACTATTATTTATATTGCAACAGTACCTAAAATCTCAACCAGATTTGGCCCATTCTGCCAGTCACGGTACAGACATACAATAAATGACACGCCTTTCCCCAAAGAGCTGTACTTGCTGCATCTCTTATTGCTAATGAAACAGGAAGCATATCAAATCCATTGTCTGTGGAGTCTATGCACATGGGGCTGCCACTAATAATTGATCTCCTATATTGCTGGTTTCATAATAACAATGATGTAACTGTCAGAAGGGTGATTAAAAGTCCAATTTCAATTGAAATTTTTAATTTCAAATACAGTTAATAGGTTCTATAAAGTGACAAAGTTCATGTGTTGTGAACTTTCCACAATTCTGCCATAAGTGGAGTAAGTGATTTTGTTTTGTAGGGGAAAGACTCTTCCTTTTGTTAAAAAAATCCTCCTGGGCCAGTTCAGGCATTAACTACTGCAGAGAATTTCAGTAAGGTCCTTAGGCTTCCAGTAGCCATCCTTAGTGGAGCACTGTAGAAAACCATTAGCTGTCCTAGCAGGGAAATGCAATCATATATATTCCTAAAAGGGACTGAAAATGGGATTTCAATTGTGGGGGGAAAGTTGAAGAACAATTGCCCAAAATGAAGGAAATGGCAAATTAGAAGGTATGAATTTTAGGTCCTCACTGATCCCTGAGAAGCCTTTAGGAAATGAAAACTAATTCTCTCAGCATACAATATTCGCTTGATTACAGTAAGGTGGCTGAGGGAAGAGACCCTGCTTTCTGATACCTATCTTCCCCTCAACTAAGTAAATGATGGGGGGGAAAAAAACGCACCAAGAAAGAAACTTAAAGAAAACGAGATAAAAACAGCAAACACATGTAAAAGCACCATAAGCTTGCCCAAATCCAACATAGTTTTCCTTGCTTTTGTTTAGTTGGAAGCAAATTCCCTAAGCATGGCTTGAAAATGTGAAATGGTTAAGCACTCCATTATCATTCATGCTTCAGTAACTTCATTATGTACCCAGGCCCAGTCTTTTTCAGGCTAAAAGAGCACTCCTGATCCATGCTGCATGCCATCTATAACGTAGCCCTGCTGAAATACCCATACCACTAACATCTGTCTTCGGCAGTACAAAAAACCCCCGCAAAGATTCCCTTAGATAAAATGCACATAAGGATGACAAAAAAAAAGGAAAACCTATGACATAGTCAAATTTTATTAATGGCCCAACCATATGCATTCAGGGAATAATTAACTATTCACAGGTGAAATTAGCTGATAGGAGTGTCTGTCGTGAGCAAATCGAATAAGCTCTGATTATATCAATAGTTTTCAACCAGTGTCCCATGGTTATCAAGTTATCAAATAAATTTGTCCACTCTCTTCTTTGAGGGGGGAAAAACTTTAATTATCCGGTCACAGTATATGGCAGGTCATTAATAAAACCTAGTTATCTTGCTGCAGGTTTTATAGTTTTACTGTTATCTATCTTTTATCTAAATAAACATTTGGGAAATGTCCTTAAAATTACTTCAGATACTTTGCCCCTACCCACAATAGATATTTGAAAGTGAAACTTCACTGGATTTTACTATACAATACATGGCATCACCTGAAAACCTCCCACCTCCTTCCTCCTATGCTACAACTATAATGGAATTATAGAGTTTGGCTGTACATACATTGATGGATCTAACCAACCTGCAAATGCAGATAAGGGTAAAATCACTTGATGGGTTAGTTCTCCTTAATGTATATTTACTCAGCCTTTATGCTATGTATGCATTTTTTACTTTCATACCACATATATCAATGACAAATGTAAGAATTGAAAAGCCAGTAATAACATAAAAGAACAGCATTTTTTTCTTTATGGAGCAATTGCCAGAGACAGCATCTTTTCATTTGAATAAAGACTAGTAAGAAATTAGCATGTTTTAGGTCATAGTCCTGATTCTGTTCCCAGTAAAGTCAATTTCAAAACTCCCATTGACTTCAGCAGGAGCAAGATTGGGGCCTTGCATCCTTTTACAGTACAGTACTGGTTACCAATAATAAAAGACTTACATATTATTTAATTCAACATGAAAGGATTCTAATGATGTTTCTTTTAAAGGAATATGAATATCTAACAATTACTTTTATGTAAACCCAACATGTAGGTGCAAGGTTTTAAATGGGTTTCTTTTTGAGGGTAAGAAAATTATAGCTACACATTCCCATCAGACCACTTCCAATGTATTCTGCACTCTCTACATCATGCAATATACAAATGAACATTTTAAAAAGTACATATTTTCTTTTCACAAAAGATATCAGGATTGCAAAAAGCACAGCACACTGTTAACTAATGCTATATTTGATTATCCAGCAACTGAGCAGTAGAACAGAAAATCAATATATTGTTTTGGTTTATATATTTTTCATGGTTTTGTAAACATTTTACCACATTAATTTTGTTCAAATATAGAAACTTTATAGAAATGAAGTTACTTTTGCTGAATTTTCTTGCTTATTTGGTTGCTTCATTTCCATAAAGTTTCTATAATTGAATACATCGAACAGCTATACTAATACTGTAGTTTTTCTTATGGAATGAATAAACTCTGATGGATAGTAAGTTACCAAGAACAAATGAATTAGGACACACGGCTGGGGTAATGACTGAAAGTTCTTCCAGTCATTACCCCAGCCGTGTGTCCTAATTTAGCTAAAGTCTACTGTAACTAGCTAAAATATACTGCAAAAATCACAAGAGACAAAAAGCTACTGGCCCTGATTCTGGTCTTACTTACACTGGTTTTATACTAATTTAACTCCATTAAATTCAATAGAGTGACTCTTGATTTACAATAGTAAAGATTGAAAAGTGCAGATTTTCCCTTTCTTCTAAGGCGTGGATCAATCCAAGAAAGAGAACTCCACAGGTGTACTTCTGTGCTCAGGTACAGCCCCATTCACCCCAGTGGGATTTGGCACAGAGGTCTGCCTGCATGCTTCTCTTTGCATTTTTGAGGCCTAACTAGGAAGAGCATTTAATTCTCTTTTACAACTGCTACATGACACTTGGTGTTTGCCACTTGTCAGGCACATATAATATGTAAAGTCATAGGCAGTGGGTATAATAGGCCAGGGAAGGATGCTGGCTTTTTTTGCAGTTGGCACGGGCTGGGAGTGGGCTTCCGTTGGAGGAAGTTTTTTGCTTATTATGTGCCATGCAGGTTCCAGGGTGCTGAGGAGGCGGCATCTGATACCCAGCTCCCTGGGTTCCTCAGTAATTACCCTGGAGTCCAGAGAAAATACTGATGAACCTAGGAAGCTGAATTATGTTGTTATAAACTAATTGAATTGGCAAGAGAGTAATATGGGGTGAAATATTATAATATTAAATATTATTTCATGTAATTGCCAAAACAAAATTATTTTAAAAAACTGAAATGGGCTGGAAAAAGGCATGTTCAAAGCAGGTTCTTCTGTTGAAAAACTGTATTGGAGTTTGTCATGGAGTGGATGTTTTGGTTTCTTCAATGAGTCACATCCTCTCCAACTCTAGTCTGTACATGATTCTATAGAGTCATAGAGTCGATTGGCATAGATAGAACTGCTTGATGCAGGAGACAAGTGGGATCAATTACCTGACAGATAATGATTAGCAGTAGGCTAGCAACTAGTGGTGGGATTTTCAGGGGAGTGAGGTAGCCCAACACCTACTGAATTTCAGTGGGAGATGGTACCTTTGAAAATCTCACCTTTCAGTAAACAGTTTGTAGCAAAAAAAATTAATCAATGAATATCCTTTTTCCTGGTAATGAATTATCTGCAAACAAAATTAGATTTTTACAAATGTGTTCATTGTCCAAAATTAAAGTCTTATAATTGATCCTATGGATTTCTCACAATGTGTGGTTGATCTCACAGTGTGGTTGATCACCTAACCCTTATATAAATTGAATATGTTCCCAAACCACATTACCTTTCAAGAAGAGTGTACATGAATATCTGTGATACTTTTCTAGGTGTCTGACTAACAGAGACAATGGTGGTGTTGATAGGGAAGATGAGACACGAAGAAGGTGTTGTCAGTTTGGTATGCATGTGTGTTCTCTCTGTATGCTGTACCAGCTCTGCAGACAGCCGGCTCATCAGACCTTGATAGCACTTCCCAGAAAGACCACAGGCTCGGTTCGGTGGCAAAGGCGCTGGGCCAGGTTTATTGTCAACAGAGCACTGTTCTAGTGCCCTATATGTGCTACAAGTACACTAACACATGTATGCCAATTACAATGAACAAACTCAGTCAGCAGCGGGACTTTCCACTGCCCCCTGGGTCAGACAGAGATACTCCTCCTATGATTTCTGTTTTATACACTGATACAAACAAGTTGTATATTACCCTCCTGACATGGTTAGTTACCACTCTACTTCTTGGACTTGTTGGTTCAAACAAAGTATCTTCATTCATTATCCTGTCAGGATCAACTTTCCTTGTCCTTGGACGGTATTGCTGCCACCACCAAGTGATTTACACAAAAATTCAGGGAAGGGTCACTTGGAATCCCTATCCCCCCAAAATATCCCCCAAACCCCTTCACCCCCTTTCCTGGGGAGGCTTGAGAATAAACTACCAACTAATTGCCTTAGCAATGTAAGCACAGACCAGACCCTTTGCCATTAGGACACTGAAATCATTCAGGTTCTTAAAAAAAGAACTTTATTTATAAAGAAAAATAAATAAAAGAATCACACCTGAAAAATTAGAATGGAAGGTAACTTTACAGGGTAATAAAAAGATTTAAAACACAGAGGATTCCCCTCTGAGCTCAGCTTCACAGTTACAAAAATAGGAATAAAACTACCTTTGTAGCATAGGAAAATTCACAAGCCCAAACAAAAGATAATCTAATGCATTTTCTTGCCCTACTTACAATTTCTGTGGTTTTAGATGGCTTATTTCAGGTATATTTTCAGGAGATATTGTGCCCGCTTGGCTTCTCCCTCCATCGGGAGAGGGAACAACAAAGAGAACAACAAGCAAATCCTCCCCCCCCAGATTTGAAAGTATCTTCTTTCCTCATTGGTCCTTCTGGTGAGGTGCCAACTAGGTTATTTGAACTGCTTAACCCCTTACAAGTAAGGTGATTCAGTACAGCTGCCAAAGAGGGATTTTATGCTACTCTTCCCTCTAGATTTATGACAGGGGGCAATACCACCCACTGCCCCTCCAAAAGTTAAAAGTTGCAAGACATGGCCTCCTGACCCACTCCAGTTCCGGTGGAAGGTTTATAAGGAAAAAAAATAAGTTTGTTTTGTGCCAATATAGGAAGGCCCATTTCCTTTAGTCACAGTTAACTGGAAAGGTAAAAAAAGTTCCTTGCAATTTAAAGGAACTTGCAGGTATCCTAATTAAGGCTAAGATTCTGTCATGCATATTTTTAGGCAAAGTCACAGACAGGTCATGGCAATAAAGAAAAATTCATGGAAGTCCGTGACCCATCCGTGACTTTTACTAAAAATATGCATGATAAAGTGGGGAGCCTGCAGACTCCCCACATCAACCCAGGGGGCCTGGCTCAGAGGTGCAGGATCCTCCCACCATTCGTGGTGGCTCCAAGCTTGGGGCTTCGAGCTCTGGGGCACCCCGGCTGCCCGCAGCAGCTGGGACTTCCTGGGAGCCCCACTGCCCACAACAGCAGGGAGTTTGGAGTCTCCCCGCCACCTCAGAGTGCCAGGTAACCCTGCCTCCACCTCAGCTGGGAGCTCTCTGTGGGGCACCCCTGCCTCCGTCTGTCACTGGGAGCTCTGGTGCTGGGGTCTCAAGTCATGGAGGTCACGGATTCCATGACTTCCGTGACAAAATCGTAGCCCTAGTCCTAATACTTTTCTCTCTCCCTGACTGGAGTTTTTCAAAGCTATATCAGTTTCACTCACATTAGCAAACTTTTGTCCATTTCATCAAAAGTCAAATACTGCTGAGTAGTACACTGCCTCTAGCTTCTGTCAAAATGAGATTGATGTTTGAGATAAGGGATTCATTGAGAGATAAAATAAGGATAATTTAGTCACAGGAAATTATGTTTCAAAATCTATGCAAAAACACCTGTTAAGAGAAGACAATGACATTTGTTTAAAAAAGACCACTTAGAATCTAAGGACTAGACCCACAAAAGGCACAGAGCTCAGAGCTGCAATACATAATTTTAGGACCATGCTGTCTAATGGAATATTCAGCCCTAAATTAGGCTCCCAGGCTCCTTATAAAATGCATGGGGAGAATAAGATGGCTAAGAATGGGATTCACAGAAGTCAGAAAGCTGAGTGGAGAGCCACCTAAAATAATCCATAGGAAATACTAAGGATAGGTTTGGAGCCTAAGCCCTGTCCCTCAAGGGATTTAGGCGTTTAACTCTGGGCCAGAGGAAGGTGCATATCTCTGCTTGGGATTCACAGCCATGAACTCTCTTGGAATTAGGAGCCTAATCCAGGTCAGCCCTTTCTCATAAAGAAGTGAGGAGGAGATGATATCCCCAGTCCTTATATCCAATATCCCAGTGGTTAGAGCGCTCAGCCAAGACATGGGAGACCTAGATTTAAATCCCCACTGCCTAATTTAGAGCAGGGACTTGAACCCAGCTTTTCTACCTGCCCAATGAGTGCCCGAACCATATTCTGAGGTGGGTTTCTTGCAGTGTCTCCTGTTGAAGCCATGCCACTTTGTATGGACTATTTAAATAGGCACTGAGTCAGAGAAAGGATAACTCTTTATCCTAGTGGTTAATGCACTGTCCTGGGATACCCAGTTTCCAGTCCCTGCTCCAAAGGGAGTTAGACACCTAAGCACTTTTGAAAATCCCACAAGACATCTGTATCTTTCGGTACCTAAATACTTTAACAATCTGGCTCTTGATTTTTTTTCCACTTTGGTGTTTGGGACAGATTTCCCCCTCTTTGTAACAGGCTCTAACATCTTAGGTTGGGTCAGAGCTGAGTGTAGAATGGCTGCTGTGTTTGCTTGTACAGACCCTCAGCTAAGATCCACCCCAGTCAGAAGCTGTCCCTCCTTTAGTCACAGCTCTATATCACACATCACTAAAGGGTTAAATTATTAATATGCAATATATGGGCAAGGTGTTAACATAACTCCATCACTGTGTTTAGCAAGGTTCGAGGTTTAGTATACAGAGACCTCAGCCTGCTTAATACTATGGCAAACATACCATTAAAAATCCTTTTAACCTTTTATTAAAGATAAAGAAAAGAAGGAAACATTTAAAGCATTTTAAATGTAAAGTATTAAGTTAGACTTTCATTTTAACAGCATCCCTTGTTCCCTTTCCCTGGAGAGAGTTTTAGAATAAAACTGCCCCCCTCCTTTGTTTGACACTATTAGATGGTATCAAAGATGGTAATGAGTGTCCTTTGGGGTAAAAGGGAAGAAGTTAGTTAGCCGAGATAAGCTGGAGCTGTTGATGTTGCTGCCGCTGCTGTTAAAAGTCCAAAACTGTCCTTTTGGGAAAAAGGGAAGAAGTTAGTTGAGATGAGCTGGAGGCGTTGTCATTGTTCCTGTTGTTAAAGTCTGATCCCATTTCATCTTAGGTGGTGTTTGGGATTCAGCTGGAGCCGATATGGGTAGTGATGTCATCTGGGTCCCTATCCCTGGTCTGATCTGGTCAGGACATCCCTCAGGATTAAAAAGCAGAAGATAGACTCTAGGAGGAATAAGGAAGACCTCTTTCTTTAAGGACCTAAACCAATCAACATGACCTTTTTTAGGACTAATTTAGTCTCTGTCTGGTTCTCTTGTAGCTGTTTATAACATTCAGTACTGAAAGCAACTTGACCTACTTTCCATCAATATTTGTTATTACAGATTATTGTATCATTTTATAAACTTTCATATACTTTTCACAACTGAGCTTATAATTAGAGTAATATCACAACAGTGCCCATCTGCCTCCAGATATTGCCCCCAGGTGTACATGAGTACAGATGCCATCAGTGAGAATATCACAGACAGATCCTACCCATCATGGCAGAGGGAGAACCAGAACTTCTGACCTCACATATCCACCCCAGTGCTGGGGGCTCACCCCCACTCAATGATACAGTGATAGGGATGTTGACAGTCTAGTCAATTAAATCATTGGCTGAGATCTGAATACCCATCCCAGTGTTTGGAGGACACAGCTCTAAACATTTCCCTCGGAGCCATTTGTTTTAATGTCTGTCTTGTGTGATTTGTTTCATTCCTTCATAAGCTTCACAGATGCCAAGATCAATCAAACACAGAGTCTGGTCCTGACAAGAGGACAGACAGCCCACCTTTTGTGGAGACAAACTCATTCAGCAGAACAGCATGTCCTGGTACCAGCAGGATCCGGGCAGGGTCTGCAGCTGCTCTCTTACTTCTGCTGTAAAGAACTGAGAGAGAGAGAGAGAGAGAGAGAGAGAGAGAGAGAGGCAACAAATGGTGTCCACATTTTTTTAAAAGGATGTTGAAAAATTGAAGAGGGTGCAGCGAAGATTCACAAAATGATTTGAGGATGGAAAAAATGCCTTATGAGAGTTAAGGAGCTCAGTCTATTTAGCCTATCAAAAAAAGATCAGGAGGTGACTTGATCATGATGTATAAGTACTTTCACAGGGAGAAAAGGCCAGGTACTAAAAGGTTCTTTAATCTAGTGGAAAAAGGCATAACAAGAACCAGTGGCTGGAAGTTTAAGACAGATACATTCAAAATAGAAATAAGGCACAATTTTTTTGACAGTGAAGATTTTTAACCATTGGAACAAATTACCAAAACGGATTTGCAGCTCTTGTCTTGAAATCAAGAGTGGATGCCTTTTTGCAAGATATGCGTTAGCCAAACCCAAACTATTGGGCTAAATATAAGAATAAATGGGTGAAATTCTATGGCCTGGGATATACAAGAGATAGGTTTAGATTATCCTTCTGGTCTTACACCTCAGAATCTAGTGTTCTCCAGGTTGAACAACCACAGATTGAGCATTTCACTTTGTTTTCTCATCCATGGTGCCAGAGGACTCTTGTGTGTTTCTGTATCAATATCTGAGACAGTGCTTCAGTCATCATCTCTCTTTACAAAAATCTCTCTCTCAAAGAGAAGAGCTCCTCTCTTCTAAAAAAAAATGAAACAAGGGGGAGGGAAGGCAACTACCATGCAGAAAACAAACCAGTTTCTTCATTAACCCTTACAGCATGAGGATAAGTAAACAGTGATGAATACCTAGAACAAGTATAGAGCCCTCAACTACTGCCTTGCAGTACCCAGTCACCCTTCCACACACTTCCAGTCCTTCACCTGTCAAAGGCAACAGGAAACAACCCTATTATCAGAGTCCACTACTGATAAAGTGCCAGTGGATGACACTCAAGTATATGTAGCATAGTTCCTGGGTTCTGTAGTACCATTAAAACTTGTTGTTGTACCCTGTGGATGGATTCCTTGGACAGCACGTGACACCTAAGGCCTGGTTTAAGCAATTATGGAAAGGGAATACTGACTAAGCTGGCATGAACCTTCTTGCCAATGACTCTGTATATTTCTGTCAGGTACCTATTTCTGTCAGGTGACCCCTTTACCTATATGACCTCTTTACCAGTGGCTTTACCCTGCCATTGGAAATGGTTTTGCTGTCTGACAGAATGTGAAAGTTGGTGTGCAACTGCTTGTTCAAGTTAAACAAATTCCTGCCCAGACTTCGTCAGTCCAATAAGTCCTGCAGCAATAGGGTGATGGCAAAAGTGACAGGCGATAGACATTGCTGGGAGTCAAAGTCATGACTCTACACATGTGTGGGTCATGCACTGATCTGATGTGACCTTGTAGTTTGGAAGCCTGTTGATTGACATGGCTGCTCTATTCAGGGACAGCACAGCTGACTTCAATCAGAGGAGGGGGCTAGAAAAGGTGCTATAAAAATTACTCATCCTGAACAGCCCTGACCAACTTACTGCGGCTGGAGGGTGTCCCATCACATGGTGGAAACTCAAATAAGCCTCAAAAATTTTCCTTTTGTCTCAGTGTTGTGACTGGGAATGTCCATACACTCCTTGATCATCCAAGTCAAACCAACCATCCTACTAGGTGGACCATTCTGGGTGCTTCAGAGCTTGAAAAATACTGCATTGACATTGCAGCACTGAGCAAGATCCGATTTGCTGAAGATGGGTATATGAAGAGAGGGCTAGGTATATTTTCTTCTGGAAGGGAAGCCTACAAAATAAGCCATGTGATGTGGGAGTCAGTTTTGCAATTAGAAAGAAACTTGTCTTTCATTTGGAGAACCTAGGTGTGGGTATAAATGACAGATTGACGAAGCTCTGACTGCCCCTGAGAGGTGGACATTATGCTTTATTTATCAGTACCTATGCACTGAGAATGATTAACCCTCATGAAGGGATGGAGCAATTTTACTCTAAACTAAATGATCTGATTGACCCCCCATGAAGACAAATTGATTAGCCTATGTGACTTTAATGCTTATGTTGGCCACGATGAGTCTGCATGGTATGGGATACTTGGCAAACATGGCATCAGCAAGATGAACAATGGCAGCTTATTTTTGCTGAGGAGGACATGTATTGAGCACCAATTATTTATCACAAACACTGTCTTCTGGCTCTCTGACAAATACAAAACAACCTGTTGCACCCTCGTTCATGTCATTGGCATCTGATTGACTATGTATTGGTCTGACAGAGGGACTTGTGAAATGTACGTATAACCCAGGTATTAAATGGAGCTGATTGCTAGACTGACCACCATCTTGTTCAGTCAAAGCTTTCCCTTTTTATTTGGCCAAACATGCATAAAGACCAGTCAGTTAAGCATCTAAATGTTGCCCAGCTGAAAGACCCAGCAACTGCAAAACCATTTTTAACACAGCTAACTACCATTTTGGAAACTCTTCCAATGATCAGTGATGACATATCTGCTGAATGGGTATCCCTGCATGACACAAGCAGTTAATTTATCTTGGCAACATGTTAAACATGAAGCGACAATCGATCATGAAGTGGATGCACGAATTAAGAAAGCAAGTGTCACATATGTTTGCCTTTATCAGTGAATCTGGAAGCAAGACAGAATCTGTTTACAGACAAAAATCAAAATGTATAATGCTGTTGTCCTCACAACAATGCTCTATGAGTGTGAAACATGAACCTATTATCAATGGCACATTAAAAAGCTTGATATTACCTGTGATGACTGCTAGGCATCAAGTGGCAAGATTAGGTGTCCAACACGGAAGTTTTGGAGAAATTTGGTTGTCAGTATTGAGGCTCCCCAATTGATTTTCACACCTACTTAAATGGACTGGTTATGTAATTTGTATGCCTGTGCTGCGAGTTTGGATTTAATAAGTAATGATGGCAAATAACTAACTCAGTTGAAGTTTTATTTAAGTAAAACAATCAAGCAATACTTAATACAGAACAAAGGAAACATATGTACCAAATCTGAGACTGGAGAAGTACGGCAGCCTACTTGAGTTCACTTCTAACTCCCTAAAACTCATCTCTTATGTGCTGTTCAGAACCAAGAAAAGTCCTCTCTCATGCTTGATCTTATTTTGAATCAATAAATCAATGATATTTATAACTAATTTATCACTACTAGGACCATCTGTGACCACAATTAGCTCTTAATACTTAGACATTAATCTATACAGTAATGTTTTGCTGATACATTGATTATAGACCCACCTGCTATACCATGTTTTTTGTCCATTTTGTCAATTACTAAGTTTTTCAATTAGAGCATTATGAGCATCCATTATCATTTACACCATTTTGTCCATTACCACATAGTATATAAAGAGAAGCCTGTTGTTATAGATGTATGTGTATTCACAGAAAAGAGACAAAAACAGAACTGTTGACCATGGAATTCTTTTCATGATATCTGGTTTACATAATTTATAAGCTAAAAACAGTGGTTCAACCATTCACTATTTATTCAGTTACAAAAGATATCTATCAAAATATATCTGTCATTATGACAGAAATAATCAGCTAAAGTAATTCCTGATACGCTAAAAGCATCTTTCCATAGATTTTTGTTTTATTAATTTCAGAAAACACCTGTCTCATATCAGTTACAAATAGTTCTTTCCTGGACATCTGGACATTTCCTGGAGTTTAGAGTCAAGAGTCAAGAGTTTAGAGTAAAAAAGGACACACAATCCATTATTTAATAATATGCAATGGTCCAGCTAAACTTCAGCTTATTGATAACACACTAGGGTCAGCTAAAGTTCAGAGTAAAAATACAGTGCATAATAAAATACAGGCCTACTAGGACAAAGACATTCATATATCCAAAACAAAACCCTCGTAACATTAGAGTTTAGCCAACACCTTTGGATAACACAGAAAAGATTCTGGGATGTTTGGCCAAGAAACCATTAAAGTTTACTATAAAGAGAATAATAAAAGATTAATATTTAATAACACTTCAAACATCTATCAAAACACATACTATATTCTGAATTAAGCTCAGGCAACCATAAGCATAAAGGGCAGATGAAACACTTCAAAGATACTCTGAAACTACACAAGACAAATATTTCTGACTCAATCTTCAAGCAAATGGCAGCTGACTGCATCACAGGGCGCCATGCTCTATGGGTGGGCTTCTGTGAGCAACTCTGTCAGTTGGGTGTGAACCTGCACTCTTTCTCTCTCTGCTCTTGGCATCCCCTGTCAGCTGTTTACAACGTCAGGGTTGTCTTCAACCTCTGGCTAAGTCACACATACTCTAAAACCAATGAACCAATTCTGGGGTAACAAAGGTCCAGCAAGGACTACCACTTGCTGTGCCCTTATTGGTGTCTGCAGCCCTGTCTCTGGGCTTAGTTCTTAGCCCCTTCTGGGCTTACTTTAAGTCTGTCCCTTTCTCCCTGGAGACTCTGCCTTTAGCAGTTCTATGGTGTCCCAGCTCTCCAGCTAGGTCACTTCCTAACTTCACAACCCTTCCAGGGTAACTATGTTCAATGAATGGTTGGCCCTCTTCAGGGTCTTCAGCCCTATCCCTGGACCTGTTTAAACTCCCAGCCCCTTTCTTGAGCTTTTAATCCCCTCCTTGGGGCTTAGGCATCTTCTTCCATGGCTGGTGGGTGGACCCGGGCCCACTCACTACTCTGGGTCCCAAACCAGGGACCATACAAATAGCAGCCATGTGCTGCTTCCTTTAATAATTACTACTGCTATTCCCTGGGTGAGTTTGCATGTAGCACCTTCTGCTTCACTCTTACCTCAGGGTCCTCTGTCTGTTCCCCACCTGTAATGGGCCTCTCCCAGGCCTCCTTGCCTGGAGAGTCCCTCTGTCTTATCTCTCCAGGTCCCCACTAGCAACTGATCTGCTCAGGCTCTGCAGCTCCTTTTAATTGAACCTGATGGGCTTTGATTCGCTACTTCCCTGCAGCCTTTCTAGGCAGGCCTGGAGGACCCACCTTTACTGATCCTGGGTCTCCTGGATCCAAGGTCAGTGTTGCTAACTCTCACTATTTTATATTGACTTGTGATATTCTTTGTTTTAACACCCAGCTCTTGAAGTCCTGTGATTACAAAAGAAATTCTGCTTTCATAGGAAACCAAGTTTCTAGCCCTCTGGGTTGCAGAGAAAAGCTTGAAAACATGACCTCAGTGCTAATGGCTCAAAAAGAAGACAAATATAAAGAATCCTAGTTTTATTTTATTTAGAAAAACAATATTTTTAAACCAATCTAATAATTTTGGACTGCCTGACTCATAATATTTCAAAATTTGGAGTAGGGAGTACTGCCAGCTAGTACTCTAACAACTGGATTACTCTTTTCCACATTGTCAGCACAGTCCATACTCAGCACAGTATGAAACTTTCCTGGTGAACAAAACTCAACAGATCAGCAACTGTGCTGTGAAAGGTGGCTCTGCTGCCAGAGCCTTGATTGTCAGGGAAGATAAGCAGAAAAGAGAAGCCAGTCCCTCCTGCCAGCCAGACATCTGGTTAGCTAGAGCTGTCAAGACACCCTTCCCCCACTTCCTGCTGTAAGCTGTCCTGGAATGAAGAGCAGGAAGAAGTTAAATATAGTAAAAATCCTAAATTAACCAAACAGTACCATAGAATCTCTATAGATAGAAATTCTATGCTTGACTATAGCAGTAGGAATATGCTACTGACCTCCTGACTAGAATGGTGATTGTGATATGCTCAGGGAGAATAGAGAGGCTACAAAAACAGACAACCCAATAATAATGGAGGATTTCAACTATCCCCATATTGATTGGGAACGTGTCACCTCAGGATGGGATGCAAAGATAAAATTTCTAGACACCATTAATGACTGCTTCTTGGAACAGCTAGTCATGGAACCCACAAGGGGAGAAAAAATTCTTGATTTAGGCCTAAGGGGCACAAAGGATCTGGTCCAAGAGATGAATGTAGCTGACCTGCTCAATAATAGTGATCATAATGTAAGTAAATTTAACATTGTTTTAAGGAGGAAAATACAAAGAAACCAACCACAGTAGCATTTAACTTTAAAAAGGAGAACTACACAAAAATTAGGAAGCCAGCTAAATGGGAATTAAAAGGAACAGTCATAAGAGTGAAATGCCTGCAAGGTGAATGGAAACTTGTTAAAAACACATTAATTGAGGCTCAAACTCTATGTATACCCCAAATAAAAATAGTAAGAGGACCAAAAAAAGTCACCTTGGCTAAACCAAGTAAAAGAGGTGGTTATAAACAAAAAGACATCTTTTAAAAATTGAAAGTCAATTCCTACTGAGGAAAATAGAAAGGAACATAAATTCTGGGTAGTCAAGCATAAAAGTAGGCAGGCCAAAAAAAAATATTGAAGAACAACTAGCAAAAGACACAAAAACTAACAACACAAATAATTTTAATTATGTCAGAAGCAGGAAACCTGCCAAACAATCAGTGGGACCACTAGACGATTAAGGTACTAGAGAAACTCTAAAGCAAGACAAGGCAGAGAAACTAAATGAATTCTTTCCATTGGTCTTCACTGCAGAGGATATGAGGGAGATTCCCACATTCTTTTTAGGTGACAAATCTGAGGAACTGTCCCAGATTGAGGTCAAGTATCAGAGGGGTAGCCATGTTAGTCTGGATCTGTAAAAAGCAACAAAGAGTCTTGTGGCACCTTTAAGACTAACAGATGTATTGGAGCATAAGCTTTCGTGGGTGAATACCCACTTCGTCAGATGCATGTCAGACCATTGCATCTGACGAAGTGGGTATTCACCCACGAAAGCTTATGCTCCAATACATCTGTTAGTCTTAAAGGGGCCAGAGTGAGGTGTTGACAGAGGAGGTTTTGGAACAAATTGATAAATTAAACAGCAATAAGTCACCAGGACCAGGTGATATTCACCCAAGAGTTCTGAAGGAAAGCAAATATGAAAGTGCAGAACTACTAACTGTGGTTTGTAATCTATTGCTTAAATCAGCCTCTGTACCAGATGACTGGTGAACAGCTAATGTAACACAGAATTTTAAAAAAGGGTCCAGAAGCAATCCTGGCAATTACAGACCAGTAAGCCTAACTTCAGTACCAGGCAAATTGGTTGAAACTATAGTAAAGAACAGAATTATCAGACCCATAGATTAATATGATTGTGATGGGTTGTCACCCCTGGGGTGCAGTCTGGAAGCCATGGGAACCACTTCGCTCTTCTAATCACCTAGCTGAGCTGGCCCTTTTTCACACTGCTTGGTTGGAGACACAGCCACCCTCACCCAGCCCTGTTATCACCCAACATGACAGCAGCTGGCGCCACTTACCCAAATTGAGCTACCTGAGTGCAAACAGCAGACACCAGTCAATTTCCCAGCTCTCCAGGCTTGCACCCCCGCTGGAGTATAAACCCAAAATTATACCGTCTTGCACTGCACAGGGATCTGTACAATGTAAGATCATAAATAGTTTGCTCTCCCCTCAATGTAGGAAAGATATGCAACAAGTCTGTGTGAACCAAGCTGAGATTTTTCCCCAGACACTTTACTCAAAGGCACACTGGTTTAGATAAAGCAAAAAAATAAGTTTATTAACTCCAAAAGATTTTAAGTGATTATAAGTGATAGCAAACAGATCAAAGTGCATTACCTAGCAAACAAACAAAACTGCAAACTAAGCCTAAAATACTAGATTGCTAATTCATATCCAATCTATTTCTCACGTTGGCTGATGATATAAGCAGTCCACCAGGGTTTCCATACACAGGCTAGAAATCCTTTTATCCTGGGACCAGCACTTCCCCCAGTTCAGTCTTTGTTCCTCAGGTGTTTCCAGGAGTTCTCTTGTATGTGGAGGGAGGCCCTTAGATGATGTCACACCCCACCTTATATAGCTTTAACATATGGCAGGAACCCTTTGTTCCAAACTCAGTTCCCCACCCCACCCCCAGTTTGTAGAAAAATACAGGTACACAAAATGGAGTCCAGTATCATGTGGTCTGGTCACATGCCCTTGCTGAGTCATAGCAGCCATTACTTACAGGGTGGCTGAAACATTACAGGAAGGCTAAACTTGTCCATTGCCCATTGTCTGTTGATGAGCCATTAGCACTATCTGGCTTCTTCATTGTTGTTCCTGAAAGGCTAACTATGAGTGTTTTCCAGAGTAAGCACATTTGAAATACAGGTACCTAGTCAACATTCATAACTTCAGATACAAAAATGATACATGCACACAAATAGGATAATCATATGCAGCAAATCATAACTTTTCCATTGACATCTTACATGACCCATCTTGTACAAAGTGCATCATAATTATGCCATAATCATATCATAATAATATCACTGACGAATATGGGGTGTAGTGTCACAATGATATGTTGGGGAAGAGTCATCATAATTTTTGTAAAGGGAAATCATGTCTAACCACTCTATTAGAATTCTTTGAGGGGGTCAACAAACATATGGACAAGGGTGATCCAGTGGATATAGTGTTCTTGACTTTCAGAAAGCCTTTGACAAGGTCCTTCACCAAAGGCTCTTAAGCAAAGTAAGCAGTCATGGGATAAGAGAGAAGGTCCTCCCATGAATCAGGTTATAAGATAGGAAACAAAGAGTAGGAATAAATTGTCAGTTTTAACAGTGGAGAGAGGTAAATAGTGGTGTCCCCTAAGGATTTCTACGGGGACCAGTGCTGTTCATCATATTCATAAATGATCTGGGAAAAGGGATAGACAGTGAGGTGGCAAAGTTTGCAGATGATACAAAATTACTCAAGATAGTTAAGTCCAAAGCTGACTGTGAAAAGTTACAAAGGGATCTCACTAAACTAGGTGACTGGGTATGAAATTCAATGTTGATATGCAAAAAAAAGTATAGTAATTGGAAAACAATCCCAACTATACACACAAAATGATGGGGTCTTAATTAGCTGTTACCAGTCAAGAAAGAAATCCTGGATTCATTATGGATTGTTCTCTGAAAACGTCCACTCAATGTACAGTAGCAGTCAGAAAAGCTAACAGAATGTTAGGAACCATTAGGAAAGGGATAGATCATAAGACAGAAAATATCATAATGCCACTATATAAATCCACAATATGCCCACATCTTGAATACTGCATGCAGTTCTGGTCACCTTATCTCAAAAAAGTTGTTTTAGAATTAGAAAAGGTACAGAGAAGGGCAACAAAAATAATTAGGGGTATGGAATAGCTTCCATATGACGAGAGATTAAAAACACTGGGACTATTCAGATTGGAAAAGAGAGGACTAAGGTGGGATATGATAAGAGACCTATAAAATCATGAATGCTGTGGAGAAAGTGAATAAGAAAGTGTTATTTATCTCTTCATATAACAGAAGAACCAGGGATGACCAAATGAAATTAATAGGCAGCAGGTTTAAAATAAACAAAAGGAAGTACTTCTTCACACAACACACAGTCAACCTGTGGAATTAGTTGCCAGGGGATGTTGTGAAGGCCAAAGGTATAACTGGGTTCAAAAAGAATTGAAGAAATTCATGGAGGATAGGTCCATCAATGGCTATTAGTCAAGATAATGAGGGATGTAACCCCATGCTCTGGATGTTACCAGGCGCTAGGACTGGATGATAGGGGATGGATCACTCAATAATTGCCCTCTTTTGTTCATTCCCTTTGAAGTATCTGGCCCAGCCACTGTGGAAAGTTAGGATACTGACCCAGTATGGCCATTCTTATGTTCTTATGTAGTTCAGAAATATTGCATCAGATTATCCATAAATTCATACCATCAGTGACAAGTGGCAATGTGTGCTGACTTGTTCTTTGAATCACCCACCTCTTCTCACCAGCATCACCTATATCTTGCCTGGGTTCAGCTTCAGTCAGATGCTCTTCATTGATGTGCTAATTTTTCATAGGCAATGGAATAGCTGGAAGTCAGTGTTTTGTGCACGTTTTGTGAAGAAAATATAAAGTTGTATGTTTTCTACATGCCACTAATATTTCAGACTATTAAATAGTCTTCAGCCAAAACCTGAGTTAGAAAAGTCCGTTTGAGGGGGAGTTTGCAGCAGTGGAAAGTGGACACAAACTTACCACTGCTGGAGACTGAATCTGGCCCATAGAAAAGTGAAAACCTGAAAATATGAGTGGGGGAGAAAATAGAACTTAAATACATGGTAGCACTCATTAATAATTAACTATTTCAAACACACATCAGGGATGACAGTGAAGGAGAAATCAAAATGGATTGCACAGTATGCTCTCCAGCTGCTTGTAACAGCCAGTGACATAATATGAACAATTACAATAAGGCTCCCTACTACCCAGAAAAAAAATATTTACAAAAAAAAATACACAAAGGAGGCTTGAGCAACTTTACATTTGATGCTGGAAAGATAATCATATTGGTGAATACAATAATGTACATTTATAAGTTTTCTGTTTTAAAAAATATTAGTGAAGTGCATCTGATCATTCAGTTAGGAATATGTAACTTTAATTTCAGTGCTGCTTCATTTTTCCAAGAAATCAGTACAGTGGTAAGAAATTTGTGACCAATTTGTTCATATTAAAGGCTATTTTAGGAGCTGTAGGCAAGGGACAAACTTTGACCTTCCTTCCTTTTTTTCCATGTCACTTGTATTAGTCTGTGAGTAGTTAGTGTTTTGGTTGAGGCACTATGTACTGAAGATGCCAACCCTTACTACTGTTAATTTTGCTTTTGTCCAATATCCTCTTATCACATTCTGTTTTGTAACACTTCTGCGGCTTCAGTTGGTTTCAGACATTTACTTTCATACTCATTTTTGAAGTGTAGTGACACTGTTTGCTATATTTAGGATGTCACTATAGATCAGGGGTCGGCAACCTTTCAGAAGTGGTGTGCCGAGTCTTCATTTATTCACTCTAATTTAAGGTTTCACGTGCCAGTAATACATTTTTAGAAGGTCTCTTTCTATAAGTCTATAATATATAACTAAACTATTGTGGTATGTAAAGTAAATAAGGTTTTTAAAATGTTTAAGAAACTTCATTTAAAATTAAATTAAAATGCAGAGCCTCCCGGACCGGTGGCCAGGACCCGGGAGTGAGAGTGCCACTGAAAATCAGCTCGCGTGCCACCTTCGGCATGCGTGCCATAGGTTGCCTATCCCTGGCCTAGACCATTCCAGGCAGGTGTTTGCATCACCTGTTCTTAAAACCTCCAATGACAGGGATTCCACAAACTCCCTCGCTAACCTCTTCCAGTACTTTATTATCCTTGAAGTTAGAACGTTTTCCAAATATCTAACATAAATCTGCCTTGGTGCAAATTAAGCCAATTAATTCTTGGACATGGAGAACAATTGATCATGGTCCTCTTTAAAACAACCTTTTACATATTTGAAGACTGTTATGTCCACACCCAGCCTTCTCTTGACTAAACAGGCCCAATTCTTTCTTTCCTCTTAGGTCGTGTTTTCTAAACCTCTTATTTTTGTTGCTCTGCTCTAGACTCTCCAATTTGTCCATATCTTTCTTAAAGTGTTGCTCCCCAAACTGATCACAGTACTCCAGCTGAGGCCTCCCCAGTTCCAAGTAGAGCAGAACAGATAACTCCCGTGTCTTACCCATCATTCTGGGGTGTACTAACAGTAATGTCATATTAGCCTTTTCACAACTGCATCACATTGTTGTCTCATTCAATTTGTGTTCCACTGTAATCCCCAGCTCCTTTTCTACAGTACCACTGCCTAGCCAATCATTACCCATTTTGTATTTGTGCATTTGATTTTTCCTTCCTAAAAGTTGTACTTTGAACTTATCTTTATTGAATTTTATCTTACTGTTTGCAGACTGTCTCCAATTTATCTAGATCATTTTGAATTCTAATCCTGTCCTCCAAAAGAGCTTGCAACTCCTCCTAGCCTGGTATCATCCACATATTTTGTAAGTGTAGCTTTACTCCATCATCCAAGTTGTTAATTAAGATATTGAATAGTACCAGATCCAGGACAGACCCCTACAGGACCCCTCTTGATACAACCTCCCATTTTGATAATGAACTGTTGATTACAAGTCTTTGAGTAGTCAACCAGTCATTCACTCACCTTATAGTGATGTAGATAAAAATTCAGTGGTCCTCTCCATCCTTTGTGGAATGGAAATTAATAGAACCAGTCAAAAGACTTTGAATGAAGAGGTGTTTTTGTTTTTCTTCCCCCAACAAAAGTGGCCTTTTACAACAATGGAAAAATTCACATACAAAAAACCCTGTTGACTTTTTCCATTTTTTTCAAAAGATTTAATGACATTTGAAATCAATAGCCAGCTAAGGTAAATAAGGAGCTTCTTAAAAAAATCAAACAGGAGTTATTTGGGGGAAGTTCTATGGCCTGTGTTATACAGGAGGTCAAACTAGATCATCATAGTGATCCCTTCAGGCTTTTGAATCTAGGAATGTATATTAGGAACAAAAGGAATCCTAACAGTGGTGTTGGTCCATTACTAGATGGAAATGGTAAAATGTCAATCATAATTAAAAAAAAAAAAGACGGAAATGTACAATAAATATTTTGGTGTGTATTTGGGAAGAAGCCAGATGATCTATTTATATTAGATGATGAAGAAGAAATATTTCCATTTCAATATCTCAGGAGGATGTTAAATAGCAGTTGCTAAAGTTAGACATTTTGAAATCAGCAGGTCTGGATAAGTTGCATCTGAGTTTTAGAAGGGCTGGCCCAGAAGCTCTCTGAACCATTAATGTTTATTTTCAATCATTCTTGGAACAGTGGGGAAGTTCCAGAAGGCTGGAAGAAAGCTAATGTTGTGCCAATATTTTTAAAAGGGTAAACTAGACGACCTGGGTTATTATACGCCTGTCAGTCTGACATTGATCCCAGACAAAATATTGAAGCAGCAGATATGGGACTTGATCAATAAACAGGAGGGTAATACAGTTAATGCCAAACCAATAGGTTTATGGTAAATAGATCCTGTCACACTAACTTGATACCTTTATCAATAAAACTTGTAATCACATCATAAAAAGGTATCAATGCTGATGTAATATACTTTAGATATGTCCTTACTTATGGTGGTGTGTGAGCACAAACACTGCATGTCCAGCTGGCATAGGTATAAATAGTAGTGTAGACAGTGAGGCACTGCTTAAGCAAGCAGAGTACATACATACCAGAACCTTAGAGTATATACCCAGCACAGCTCTCTAAACACCCTAGCAGCGCCTCCCATGTCTACACTGCTATTTTTAGTGATACAGTGTCCCCCTGCCTCATTCCTATTGGACTTTTCCCCCACCACAATGAAAGGCCTCAGCAGTGGGTAAAGTTTCTGGCAGGGGGAAAGCGGTGTGGGGGAGGCAGTAGGGAAAGACTCTGGCAGCTCCCCGCTGCCAGAGAGTTTTCCTGCTGTACCTCCCCTGCCAGGGCTTTTCACTGAAAATGTGAATTACAATGTGAATGCAACCTGCCTTTCATTGTGGCATGTAGCTACACATAATCTACATGGCACCACAAGTGTAGACAAGGCCTTGGACTTCTGTAAGGCATTTGACATGGTACCACAGAACATTTTGAATAATTTTATATCTTTCTAGTGTTTTAATGCAGCACACATTAAATGGATTAAAAGCTGGCTAATTGATTGGTAATTATAAATGGGGAATCATCATCAAATGGGAATGTTTCTAGTAGGGTCCCACATGAATCAGTTCTTGGCCCTATGATATTTAACATTTTCACTGAAGACTTGGAAGAGAACTGTGTGATATAATGTACACCACCTTCATAGAATCAAAGAATCCTAGAATATAAGGGTTGGAAGGGACCTCAGGAGGTCATCTAGTCCATCCTCCTGCTCAAAGGAGGACCAATCCCCAACTAACTCATCCCAGCCAGGGCTTTGTCAAGCCTGACCTTAAAAACCTCTAAGGAAGGAGATTCCACCACCTCCCTAGGTAACCCATTCCAGTGCTTCACCACCCTCCTAGTGAAAAAGTTTTTCCTAATATCCAACCTAAACCTCCCGCCCTGCAACTTGAAACCATTACTCCTTGTTCTGTCATCTGCTACCACTGAGAACAGACTAGATCCATCCTCTTTGGAACCCCCTTTCAGGTAGTTGAAGGCTGCTATCAAATTCCCCCCTTACTCTTCTCTTCTGCAGATTAAACAAGCCCAGTTCCCTCAGCCTCTCCTCGTAAGTCATGTGCCCGAGCCCCTTAGTCATTTTTGTTGCCACTCTGGACTCTCTCCAATTTGTCCACATCCTTCTTGTAGTGTGGGGCCCAAAACTGGACACAGTACTCCAGATGAGGCCTCACCAATGTCGAATAGAGGGGACTGATCACATCCCTTGATCTGCTGGCAATGCCCCTACTTATACAGCCCAAAATGCCATTAGCCTTCTTGGCAACAAGGGCACACTGTCGACTGATATCCAGCTTCTCGTCCACTGTAACCCCTAGGCCCTTTTCTGCAGAACTGCTGCCTAGCCATTCGGTCCCTAGTCTGTAACAGTGAATGGGATTATTCCATTCTAAGTGCAGGGCGCTGCACTTGTCCTTGTTGAACCTCATCAGATTTCTTTTGGCCCAATCCTCTAATTTGTCTACGTCCCTCTGTATACTATCCCTACCCTCCAGCGTATCTACCACCCCTCCCAGTTTAGTGTCATCTGCAAACTTGCTGAGGGTGTAGTCCACGCCATCCTCCAGATCATTAATGAAAATATTGAACAAAACTCTTGGGGCACTCCGCTTGATACAGGCTGCCAGCTAGACATGGAGCCATTGATCACGACCCGTTGAGCCCGATGATCTAGCCAGCTTTCTATCCACCTTATAGTCCATTCATCCAGCCCATACTTCTTTAACTTGCTGGCAAGAATACTGTGGGAGACCATATCAAAAGCTTTGCTAAAGTCAAGGAATAACACCTCCACTGCTTTCCCCTCATCCACAGAGCCAGTTATCTCATCATAGAAGGCAATTAGGTTAGTCTGGCATGACTTGCCCTTGGTGAATCCATGCTGACAGTTCCTGATCACTTTCCTCTCCTCGAAGTGCTTCAAAATTGATTCCTTGAGGACCTGCTCCATGATTTTTCCAGGGAGTGAGGTGAGGCTGACTGGCCTGTAGTTCCCTGGATCCTTCTCCTTCCCTTTTTTAAAGATGGGCACTACATTAGCCTTTTTCCAGTCATCCGGGACCTCCCCCGATCACCAAGAGTTTTCAAAGATAATGGCCAATGGCTCTGCAATCACATCCACCAACTCCTTTAGCACCCTCGGATGCAGTTCATCCGGTCCCATGGACTTGTGCTCGTCCAGCTTTTCTAAATAGTCCTGAACCACTTCTTTCTCCACAGAGGGCTGGTCACCTCCTCCCCATACTGTGCTGCCCAGTGCAGTAGTCTGGGAGCTGACCTTGTTCGTGAAGACAGAGGCAAAAAAAGCATTGAGTACATTAGCTTTTTCCACATCCTCTGTCACTAGGTTGCCTCCCTCATTCAGTAAGGGGCCCACACTTTCCTTGACTTTCTTCTTGTTGCTAACATACCTGAAGAAACCCTTCTTGTTACTCTTAACATCTCTTGCTAGCTGCAACTCCAAGTGTGATTTGGCCTTCCTGATTTCACTCCTGCATGCCTGAGCAATATTTTTATACTCCTCCCTGGTCATTTGTCCAATCTTCCACTTCTTGTAAGCTTCTTTTTTGTGTTTAAGATCAGCAAGGATTTCACTGTTAAGCCAAGCTGGTCGCCTGCCATATTTACTATTCTTTCTACACATCGGGATGGTTTGTTCCTGCAACCTCAATAAGGATTCTTTAAAATACAGCCAGCTCTCCTGGACTCCTTTCCCCCTCATATTATTCTCCCAGGGGATCCTGCCCGTCATTTCCCTGAGGGAGTCAAAGTCTGCTTTTCTGAAGTCCAGGGTCCGTATTCTGCTGCTCTCCTTTCATCCTTGTGTCAGGATCCTGAACTCTACCATCTCATGGTCACTGCCTCCCAGGTTCCATCCACTTTTGCTTCCCCTACTAATTCTTCCCGGTTTGTAAGCAGCAGGTCAAGAAGAGCTCTGCCCCTAGTTGGTTCCTCCAGCACTTGCACCAGGAAATTGTCCCCTCCACTTTCCAAAAAACTTCCTGGATTGTCTGTGAACCACTGTATTGCTCTCCCAGCAGATATATCAGGGTGCTTGAAGTCTCCCATGAGAACCAGGGCCTGTGATCTAGTAAGTTCAGTAAGGTATTTGACTTAGTACCACAATAAACATGACTTACACCAGAAAAAAATACATATTTTTTCTCCTCTTTTCCAGCAGGGGTTTTTGCTATGCTCATGCAGTTTTGATTAGTTGCCCTACCTGAACTTCATTAATTCCTAGAGATGGTAGTTGTATTTCCTTTAATTCACAAAAAGTTTCAAAATTTCAAAGTTGTTTCTACCCAGTTTGTGTTTTCCTGGAAGTTTTGGTAACTGTTTTTATAAACAATTTTATTGAAACCATTATCAGTGTTTTCCATTTTCATAATGGTTCTGATAACATTTTCAGTAAAACAAGCTAATAGATTCATAATATATAAGGCCAGAAATGACACTTGTGATCATTTAATCTTGTTTCCTGCATAACAGAAGCCATAGGACTTCCCTAAATTAATTCCTGTTTGAAATAAAACATATCTTTTAGAAAAAACATCTAATATTGATTTTAAAATTGCCAGTGATGGAGCATCCATCACAATCCTTGCAAAAACAAGGAGTCCGGTGGCACCTTAAAGACTAACAGATTTATTTGAGCATAAGCTTTCGTGGATAAAAAACCCACTTCTTCAGGGTTTTTTACCCATGAAAGCTTATGCCCAAATAAATCTGTTAGTCTTTAAGGTGCCACTGGACTCCTTGTTGTTTTTGTGGATACAGACTAACACGGCTACCCCCTGATACTTGAATCCTTGCAAAGTTGTTCCAGTGGCTAATTATCTTAACTGTTAAACATTCACACCTTATTTTGAGTCTGAATTGTGTAGCTTCAGTTTCGAGCCACTGGACCTTGTTATATCTTTATCTGCCAGACTGAAGAGCCCTCTATTATCAAACTCCTATAACAGATAGTGATCAAGTCACCCCTTAAGCTTCTATTTAGCGTAACAAACAGATTGTGCTCTTGGAATCTATCACTATGAGGCATACTTTCCAACCCATTTATCATTCTTGTGGCACTTCTCTGAACCCTCTCCAATTTTTCTATATTTTTCTTGAATTCCGGCTACCAGAACTGGACAGAGTATTCCAGCAGTGGTTGCTCCAGTGCCAGATACAGTGGTAAAATAACCTCTCTACTCCCACTTGAGATTCCATTGACTATATGTTTATACATCCAAGGTTTGTATAAGCCCTTTTTGCTACAGTGTCACAACGAGACCTCATGTTTAGCTGATTATTCACCATGACCCCCAAGTCGTTTTTAGAGTCATTGGTTCTTTCCCTTGACCCAGGGACTCCTGCAGGATCCTTCCTACTCCCTGCAGCTCTCACTTAGCAAGTGAGCTTCCTGATGGCTGTTATGAAAACCAGGTGATCTCCAAGCTATAAACTGATACCTAGCCTTATAGCACCAGTTAGGAAGTGCTGATTAGTCACAGGTGGTGGCTAAGCCCAGCTCCCATCAAAGGCCACCCCCTCTCTCTCTGACATTAGTTTGTGGTTTGCAGGGTACCGAGAGAGAGGCAGAACTGGTGACCCTGCTAGTGGATTGAATCAAGGGGTTTTGTAGAAGGCAGAGTGAAAAGTCTGAACTTTGGAGTACTGTATAATGGGATTCTGTGAAAAACAAAGTGTCAATGAGTATGACCATAAGTGTGTGAGCAAGAACCAGCTAGACATCTAGAAAGAGGATTCTCTGTACTACCTCAGACCACTAGTACATCTCATCTGATGATCTCTAGCTGTGGTCAATCTCTGACACATCAAAGAATGGTGTGTGTGGGGGGGGGGGGAAACCCAGAGTACATCTAGCCATTTGTGAATCAGGAGAAAAAAGCTTTCCTGACCTCTGCAGGTAATTGGCTTAAGCCCTGAAGCATGAAATTTGATTAGTCATTTTTTATGCAGAGAGATGCAAGTGTTATGAGCATCTTGAAGATGATGCATCCAATCCTGTTCTCCCCTTAGCCCATGAAAGAAGAGGATGAATAGGGGGACCCATAGACTCAAAGGCCATAAAAATATATATTTTTAAACTGAGTATATTTCCAAATTTTATTGGACCAATGTCTGTTGGTGAGAGAGAGAGACAAGCTTTGGAGCCACACAAGAGCTCTTCTTCAGTGCTCTGTGGGGCTCAAAAGCTTGTCTCCCTCAGCAACAGAAGTTGGTCCAGAAAACATATTACCTCACCCACCTTATCTGTCTAATATCCTGGGATACCTATGCAAGGAGCCTGGGTAATAAAATGGAGGATCTAGAACAGAGGTGGGCAAACTTTTTGGCCTGAGGGCCACATCAGGGAATAGAAATTGTATGGCGGGCCATGAATGCTCACAAAATTGGGGTTGGAGTGTGGGAGGGGGTGAGGGCTCTGGTTGGGGGTGCGGGGTCTGGGGTGTAGGCGGGTGCTCTGGGCTGGGACTGAGGGGTTTGGAGGGTGGGAGGGGGATCAGGTCTGGGGCAGGAGTGCGGGAAGGGGTGCAGGTTCCGGCTGGGGGTGCGGGCTCTGGGGTGGGGCTTGGGATGAGAGGTTTGGGGTGCAGGAGGGTGCTCCAGGCTGGGATTGAGGGGTTTGGAGAGTGGGAGGGGGATCAGGTCTGGGACAGGGGGTTCGGGTGTGGGGAGAGGCTCAGGGGTGCAGGCTCTGAGCAGCGCTTACCTCAAGCGGTTCCCGGAAGCAGTGGCATGTCCCTTATCCGGCTCCTACACGGAGGCTCTACACGCTGCCCCATCCACAGGCACCACCCCTGCAGCTCCCATTGGAGTGCTGAGGGGGCCATTGGAGCACGTAAGAGCTGGAGAGGGGCCATGCTGCAGCTTCCGGTAGCCATGTGTTGCAGCCCCTGACCCTGTGCCCCGTCCAGAGTGCCGGAGTGGGGCCAAGCTGTGTGGTATGGCCCCTGGCCCAGCACTCTGGCCAGATTGGGGCAAGCTCCAGACCCCACTCCCCAGTGGGACCTCGTGGGCCGGCTTAAAATGGCTCGCCGGCTGAATCCACCGTAGTTTTCCCATCCCTGATCTAGAACTACTGGTGTAGGAAGTGCAACCAAATATAAGGATAACAGAAACATGGTAGAATAGTAGTCCTAATTGGAGTACAGGTATTGAAGGGTATGTGCTGTTCAGAAAAGACAGAAATAAAGATAAAGGTATTGGAGTAGCATTGTATATTAATGATGAGGTAGACTGTAAGGAAATTAGAAGTGATTAAATGGATAAGACAGACTTTGTTTGGATCAAAATCACTTTGGAGAAGAAACCAGAGTTTCCCCTGGAATAGTGCTTAGGGTGTGCTACAGACACCCACGATCCAGTTTGGATAAGGATAGAGACCCCATTAATGTTTTTAATGAAATAAATACTATGGGAAATTCTGTGATTATGGGCGACTTTATCTTTCCAGATATAGATTATAGGACAAAGGGCTAATAATAATAGCAGGGCCCAGATTTTCCTGGAAGTCATAGCTGACAGATTTCCTTCACCAAATAGTTGCAGAACCAACAAGCAGTAATGCCATTTTAGCTTTGGTATTGCTGAGTAGTGAGGACATCATAGAAGAACTAGTTGTAGGGGACAACCTTAGTTTAAGTGATCATGAGCTAATTCAGTTTAAACTAAATGGAAGAATAAACAAAAATATCAGCAACTTGTCATAGGCATCCTTCAGTCTTGAGAAACCATGGGTATGCGCTCCTGAGAGGTAAATAATTTACTCAGTTGGTTTTATGGCAGCTGTGGCTGAAGAGACTCATTCGAGAGAGACACAATCTCTGCCGCATCTGTCACATTTAAAGATGATGTTTTGACCCTTTGGACTTTGCCTTCTGCAAGCTCTTTTTTCTGCTTCCTCTCGTAACTCCAGAGACCTTTGTAAAGCTCTTGTTTCCAAAGGCTGTGGTCTTGAATGATCTTCCCAGTTGTCCACATCCATGTCCATTTCTTTGAGGTCTCGCTTGCACACATCCTTGAAACGCACTGTTGGGCACCCTTTGGGTCTTTTTTCAGATGTCAAAAGTGTGCTGATAACACATGCATGATAACCAGACCTTTGTGTGTTCTATCAGTTTGTTGTTTTGCCATACCCTCTTGCTCACTCTAGACATTGTTGTGGCAGCTTTTCCAATGCAGATGTTGAGTTCCGTTTCAAGTGAAAGGTTGAATGTGATAGTGGACCCCAGGTATGTGAACTCGTTCACCACTTCAAGTCCATAGTTGTTGATCTTCATGCAGGGTGCTTCCTCAACTCCTTGGCACATTATGTTCATCTTTTTTAGGCTTATAGTAAGCCCAAAGTCTTGGCAGGATTTGGAAAAGCTGACCATAAGGCTTTGGAGATGAGCTTCTGTATGGGTTGTCACTGTTGTGTCATTGGAAAAGAGGAGCTGTTGGATAAGGGCCTCCTGAGTCTTGGTTTTAGATCTGAGTCTTGCAAGATTGAACAGCTTTCCATCAGATCCTGTGTGCAAGTACATTCTCTCAGTTGAGGAACCAAAAGCTTTCAGTAGCAAGGAGAAGATGATCCCAAACAGAGTTGGGATAAGTACACAACCTTGCTTAACTCCGCTATGAATCTGGAAAGCCTGAGAGACTGAGCTGTTGTATTGAACTGTGCCATACATGTTTTCATGGGAAGGATCAAATCATGCTTAAGAGCTTTGTGGGGACTTCGAATCTTTTCTAGAAGCACAAATAGTCCACTTCTACTGACAAGCCTTTGTGAGAGCGATGAAGGTTATGTAAAGGGGCTTTTTTTGTTCTCTGCATTTCTCTTGTAGTTGTCTCTGTGAGAAGATCATGTCGATAGTAGACGTTTCAGCTCTGAAGCTGCACTGTGGTTCAAGATAGATTATGTCTGCAAGGGTCTGATGTCTATTCAGGACAACTCGGGCAAAGGCTTTTCCCATAGGGTGACCAGATGTCCCGATTTTATAGGGACAGTCCCGATATTTGGGGCTTTGTCTTATATAGGTGCCTATTACCCCCCACCCCCGTCCCGATTTTTCACATTTGCTGTCTGGTCACCCTATTTTCCCATAATGCTAAGAAGGGAAATGCCATGGTAATTGCTACAGTCACTCCTGTCACCCTTGTTTTTATAGAGAGTGATGATGTTGGTGTCTCATTTCTTGTGGTACATTGCTTTCTTTCCAGCACAGGCAGAGCAACCCCTGAAGATGTTGCAGTAGAATAGGTTTTCCGCATTTTATGACCTCTGATAGTATGCAGTCTTTTACAGGAGCCTTTCCACTGGGGAGGCCATCTATGGCAAGGCTAAGCTCTTAAACAGTTGGTTCATCGTTGAATTGGCTCATAACAGGCAGGCTTTCGATGGCGTTGATGGCTGCGTCCGTAACAATATTTTCACAAGAGTAAAGCTCAGAGTAGTGTTCTAGTGATCCATCTGCTTGGTTCAATCATTGATTGTTTCCCCTGTTGTTGATTTCAATGGGGAATGTCTTCTTTGAATTTGGACCCAAGACTTTCTTGATCCAATTATTAATGTTTCTGATGTTGCCTGCATCAGCTGCTACTTGGATGCTTTCGCATAAGTGCAGTCAATAGTCATTGGCGCAGCATCAAGCAGTTTGTTGTACCTTGGTTCTTACCACTCAATGCTTATAAGATTTTTTTCATTTAGGTCTCTCTTGTAGTTGGATTGGGCTGTGCATTTGGCCTCTATGACTGGGGTTTTCCTTCTTCCCAAAGACTTACAGGGCTACATTGTAGATTGTGTTCTTCAGTTGCTCCCACTTCAGCTGGGTGCTTGTGACAATCACTGGAGTCAAGGGCTTGTGGTAGTATGTTCTTATACTGCTGTGACTTTTCTTGGTCCACTATGGCACTGATGTAAATGCGAGGCCATCCTTTTACTTTAGATTTGTGTATTTTCTTTGGTTTAAGTCTGACCTTGCTGCATAACAGAGACTGGTCTTTGTCACAATCAGCACTTTGATAACTGCGGGTAATGAGGACGGTGTTAAAGTTGGTATGCCTTGTGATGATAAGATCCAGTTGGTGCCAGTGGCCAGATCTGGGATGTTTCCAAGACTTCGTGTTGCGGCTTTGTCTGGAAGAATGAGTTTGTTACACAGAAGTCGTAATATGAACAAAATTCTAGCAGTCTGACTGTTTCCATTCATCTTATCAGTTCCATGTTGATCAAAATGATTGGTCCATGCTTTGTAATCAGCTCCCACCCTTGCATTGAAGTCCCCTAGCAAGAAAACATATTAGTGTTTCGGAATCCTGGTGATGGTAGTGTTCAGCTAGTCGTAGAATTGGTCCTTGATGTCAGAAGACAAGGAAAGTGTTGGGGCATACACACTCACAAGGTTGACTGGGCCCTCAGATGTGAACAAGTGTAGTACCAAAATTCTCTGACCCGTTTGTAGGTGGCTTAATTATCCCCAGAAGTAAGCTCATGATAGCAAATCCCACTCCGTGCTCTCATGTTTCTTCAGTGCTTTTCCCCACCAGAAAAATGTGTAATCTTTTTCCCTGAGAGATCCACTTGATGCTAGCCATGTTTCTTGGAGGAATGCGATATCCACATTGAGTTGTTTCATCTCGTCATTGATCAGCAACTAGGGTACTTGATTTCAAAAGGGAAAACTTTAAAAAATTGAGGGAACTAGTTAGGGAAGTGGACTGGACTGAAGAACTCAAGAATGTAGAGGAGGCTTGGAGTTACTGTAAGTCAAAGTTGCAGAAACTATCTGAAGCCTGCATCCCAAGCAAGGGGGGGAGGTGGGGAAATCACAGGACAGGGTTGCAGACCAAGCATCTCAAACAAGTTATTAAGAGAAAGCAGAAAGCCTACAGGGAATGGAAGATGGGAAGGATCAGCAAGGAAAGGTCAGAAAGTGTAGGGACAAAGTGAGAACTGCCAAAAGCCAAGCAGAGTTGGACCTTGCAAAGGAAATTAAAACCAATATTAAAAGGCTTGATAGCCATATAAATAAAAAAAAAAAACCAAGGAAAGAAGTGGGACCACTAAGCACTGAGGATGGGGTGTAGCTTAAAAATACTGTAGGAATGTCCCAACAGCTAAATAAATACTTTGCGTCAGTTTTTAATAAAGCTAATGAAGCTTGGGGTAGTAGCAGGGTGGCTAATGGGAATTAGGATATGGAAGTAGAAATTACCACATCCGAGGTGGAAATCAAATTCAAAAAGCTTAATGGGACCAAACTGGAGAGTCCAGATAGTCTCCATCCAAAAATATTAAAGGAACTGGCACATGATATTGCAAGACCAATAGCAAGGATTTTTAGTTAATTCATAAACTCATGGTTCTTACCCTATGACTGGAGAATTGCTAATATAGTTCCTATTTTTAAGAAAGGGAAAAAGGTGATCTAGGAAACTGCAGGCCTGTTGGATTAACCTCAATTGCATGCAAGGCCTGGGAACAAATTTTGAAAGAGAAAGTAGTTAAGGACATAGAGGTAAATGGTAATTGGGATAAAATACAACATAGTTTTACAAAAGGTAGATCGTGCCAGACCAACATGCTCTCTTTCTTTGAAAAGATAACTGATTTTTTAGACAAAGGAAATGCAGTAGGTTTAATCTACCTGGATTTCAGTAAAGTATTTGATACAGTTCCATATGGGAAATTATTAGTTAAATTGGAAAAGATGGGGATTAATATGAGAACTGAAAGGTGGGTAAGAAACTGGTTAAAGGGGAGAATACAACAGGTCATACCAAAAGGTGAACTGTCAAGCTGGAGGGAGGTTTATTAGTGGAGTTCCTCAGGGACTGGTCTTGGGACCAATCTTATTTAACATTTTTATTAATGACCTTGGCATAAAAACTGGGAGTGCGCCAATAAAATTTGCAAATGACACAAAGTTGGGAGAGGAGGACCAGAATACCATACAAGAAGATTTGGACACCTTGAAAACTGGACTAATAGAAATGGGATGAAATTTAGTAGTGCAAAGTGCAAGGTCATGGACTTAGGAACTAACAACAATAATTTTTGCTATAAGCTGGGGACTTATTAACTGGAAGTGACAGAGGAGAAGAAAGACCTGGATGTATTGGTTGATCACAGGAGGACTATGAGCCGCCAATATGATGCAGCTATGAAAAAGGCTAATGCAGTCCTAGAATGCATCAGGCAAGGTATTTCCATAGCGATAGGGAAGCATTAGTACCATTATATAAGGCACTGGTGAAACCTCATATGTAATACTGTGTGCAATTCTGGTCTCCCATATTTAAGAAAGATGAATTCAAACTGGAACTGATGCAGATAAGGGCTATAAGGATGATCAAAGGAATGGAAAACCTATTTTATTAGATGAGATTCAAAGAACTGGCTTGTTTAGTCTAACCAAAAGAAGGTTGAGGGGAGATATGATTGCTCTCTATAAATACATCAGAGGGATAAATACGAGGGAGGGAGAGTAGTTATTTAAGTTAAGCACCAATGTGGACACAAGAACAAAAATGGATATAAACTGGCCATCAACAAGTTTACACTTGAAATTAGGCAAAGGTTGCCAACCATCAGAGAAATGAAGTTCTGGAACATCCTTCCAAGGGCACCAGTGGGGGCAAAAAAACAACTGGCTTCAAGACTGCGCTTCATAAGTTTATGAAGGGGATGGTATGATGGAACTGCCTACAATGGTATACTGCCGATCTGTGACTGCTAGCAGCAAATATCTCCAAACAGTCGGTGAGGGGACACTAGATGGGGACGGCTCTGAGTTACTACATAGAATTCTTTCCCAGGTGTCTGCCTGTGGGTCTTGCCCACATGTTCGCTGTCCAACTGATTGCCATATTTGGAGCTGGGAAGAAAATTTTCCCCAGGTCAGACTGGCAGAGACCCTGGGGTCTTTTTTACATTCCTCTAAAGCATGGGGACAGGTCACTTGCAGGTTTAAACTAGTGTAAATGGTGGATTCTTCTGTAACTTGAAGTCTTTTTATCATGATTTGAGGACTTCAGTAGTGGCTGGGTAAGATTCTGTGGCCTGCAACATACATGAGGTCAGACTAGCTGATCATGATGGTTCCTACCATCCCGATGTGTAGAAAAAATAGTAAATATGGCAGGTGACCAGCATGGCTTAACAGTGAAATCCTTGCTGATCTTAAACACAAAAAAGAAGCTTACAAGAAGTGGAAGATTGGACAAATGACCAGGGAGGAGTATAAAAATATTGCTCAGGCATGCAGGAGTGAAATCAGGAAGACCAAATCACACTTGGAGTTGCAGCTAGTAAGAGATGTTAAGAGTAACAAGAAGGGTTTCTTCAGGTATGTTAGCAACAAGAAGGTGGTCAGGGAAAGTGGGCCCCTTACTGAATGGGGGAGACAACCTAGTGACAGAGGATGTGGGAAAAGCTCATGTACTCAATGCTTTTTTAGCCTCTGTCTTCACGAACAAGGTCAGCTCCCAGACTACTGCACTGGGCAGCACAGTATGGGGAGGAGGTGACCAGCCCTCTGTGGAGAAAGAAGTGGTTCAGGACTATTTAGAAAAGCTGGATGAGCACAAGTCCATGGGACTGGATGAACTGCATCCGAGGGTGGTAAAGGAGTTGGTGGATGTGATTGCAGAGCCATTGGCCATTATCTTTGAAAACTCATGGTGATCGGGGAAAGTGTTGGATGGCTGGAAAAAGGCTAATATAGTGCCCATCTTTAAAAAAGAAGAGGAGGAGGATCCAGGAAACTACAGGCCAGTCAGCCTGCCTGGAAAAATCATGGAGCAGGTCCTCAAGGAATCAATTTTGAAGCACTTTGAGGAGAGGAAAGTGATCAGGAACAGTCAGCATGGATTCACCAAGAGCAAGTCATGCCAGACTAACCTAATTGCCTTCTATGATGAGATAACTGGCTCTGTGGATGAGGGGAAAGCAGTGGATTTGTTATTCCTTGACTTTAGCAAAGCTTTTGATACAGTCTCCCACAGTATTCTTACCAGCAAGTTAAAGTAGTATGGGCTGAATTAATGGACTATAAGGTGGATAAAAAGTTCGCTAGATCATCGGGCTCAACGGGTCCATGTCTAGACATGGATCCATGTCTAGTTTGCAGCCGGTATCAAGCAGAGTACCCCAAGGATCAGTCCTGGGGCCAGTTTTGTTCAATATCTTCATGAATGATCTGGAGGATGGCGTGGACTGCACCCTCAGCAAGTTTACAGATGACACTAAATTGGGAAGAGTGTAGGTACGCTGGAGGGTAGGGATAGTATACAGAGGGACCTAGACAAATTAGAGGATTGGGCCAAAAGAAATCTGATGAGGTTCAACAAGGATAAGTGCAGAGTCCTGCACTTAGGACGAAAGAATCCCATGCACTGCTACAGACTAGGGACGGAGTGGCTAAACAGCAGTTCTGCAGAAAAGGACANTTGATAGCAGCCTTCAACTACCTGAAGGGGGGTTCCAAAGAGGATGAAGCTAGGCTGTTCTTAGTGGTGGTAGATGATAGAACAAGGAGCAATGGTCTCAAGTTCCAGTGGAGGAGGTCTAGGTTGGATATTAGGAAACACTATTTCACTAGGAGGGTGGTGAAGCACTGGAATGGGTTACCTAGGGAGGTGGTGGAATCTCCATCCTTAGAGATTTAAGGCTCATCTTGACAAAGCCCTGGCTGGGATGATTTAGTTGGTGTTGGTCCTGCTTTGAGAAGGGGGTTGGACTAGATGACCTCCAGAGGTCTCTTCCAACCCTAATCTTCTATGATTCTATAGAGTCCCCTATAAGTACGGCCTACATCCTTTGTTTCTACATGGATACATTTACATTTAGCCATATTAAAACACATATTGTTTGCTTGCATTTTACTTAGCGAGTGATCCAGATCACTCTGAATCAGTGATCCATCCTCTTCATCATTCACCAGTTCCCCAATTTTTGGGTCATCTGCAAACTTTATTAGTGATTATTTTACTTTCTTCCAGGTGATTGATAAAAATATTAAATTGCATAAGGCCAATCCCTGTGGGACTCACTGGAAACACACCCACTTGATGGTGATTTCCCATTTACAGTTTGAAACCTGTCAGTTAGCCAGTTTTTAGTCCATCTAATGTGTGCGATTTTAGTTTTATGTTCTTCTACTTTTTTTAAATCAAAATGTCATAAGGTACCAAGTCAAACAACTTACAGAATACATAATACGTCAACACTATTACCTTTATCAAACAAACTTGTAACTCATCAAAAAGGGATGTCAACTCTATTTTCCATAAACCCATGTTGATTTGCATTAAGTATGTTACCATCCTTTAATTCTTTATTAATCGAGTCCTGTATCAGCTGCTCCATTATCTTGTTTGGGACTGATGTCAGTCTTATAGCCGTTTAATTGACCAAGAGATCCCATTTACCCTATTTAAAACTTGGCACAACATTAGCTTACTTCCAGTCTTCTGGAACTTCCCAGTGGTCTAAGACTTACTGTGGAAACAAAATAGTCACAGGGTGAAAGACTGGGGGAAAGTGCTATTTTTGGATTGGAAACTGGTCAAGAAAAACAAAGAATTGGAACAAATGGTCAATTTTCCATAATAAAGTTAATTAGTAGTGGAGTGCCTCCAGAGTCCATATTAAGATCAGTGTCTTTTAATATATCTATTAGTGATATGGAAAATAATGAACAGTAAGGTGGAAATTTTGCAGATGGTACAAAATAAAGACTAGATAGGACTGTGAGGAACTCTGGAAGGACCTAAGAAAGCTATTCAATTAGATAACATAATGGGAGAAGAAAGTTAGTGTAAACAAGTACAAACTCATGTACATTTGAAGGAAAAAACAAAACTACTAATATACATTGCTGTGCTCTAAATTAACTGCAGCCACACAGGGAGAAAAAACCTTGTCATTGCAGACAGCTCAAAGAAAACATCTGCTGAATGCAGGTTACAGACAATTACAATATATTATGTTGTATTAAAAAGAGATATGGAATAATATGGAAAATATTATATAGTCTGTAGCATGGCAGGCACTCACCGCCACGGCACCTCTTCTGGTTACCTTGGGAATTAGCTCTTCCAGCTCCTCCTGAGTGCCTCCTGCTGGCCAGTGGCTCCCTACTAGTACTGTCTTACTGTCAATCTCCACCACTGTACTTCAGGCCCCGCGTCCCTCCCAGCCCATGGTGCCCCTTCTCTGGACTACTGCCCTGCAGGACCCTGGGGAACCCCAATCCCCTAAGCCCACCTCACCTCAGTGACCCACTGCCAGTCTTCATCTAGCCTCTTCCCTCAGGGGCAAACTGCAGTCTGAAATGGCTACTCATCATCAGCAAGGGGGTTGGACTTGCTGCCTCTTCCTTCCCTGGCTACTTCCCCACAGCCCTAGTACCTCCTCCGGCCCTGAAAGCAAGGCCTCTGCCTGGGGGTTTGCCAGGCTGGAGCTTCCCCAGCTCCTCCTGCCCTTCCCCAGCACTGCGCTGTCCAAGGTACCCTTTTCTCTATCTGACAGCCAGGTCCATCTCTCTCCAAGGCTGGAGAGAGACTGACTGCCCCTTCTGGTCTGCCCTCTTTTATATTGGCTTGGCCAGCCCTGGTTGGCTGCCTCCCGCCTCTTCCTGATTGGCTGTCAGCCTCAGCCCCCTCCAAGGGCTGGCTTTTAATCCTTTCTGTGACGGAGCGGGGTGACCGCCCCGCTACGTAGTCATCATACAAACTGATAGTATCCCTTTAGCTGTAATACTGTTTTCAATTTTGGTCTCCATCTCAAGAAAAATATAGCAGAAATAAGGTTCAGAGAATAGGAGCAAAACGATAGAACACATGGAAACACTTCAACACAACATATTAAAAACATACTTAATTTAGATAGATTAATGAAAAAGTGACATAATATAGATACATAGTTTAATAAATGTTATAAAAAAGGTCAGTTGGTGCACTTATTTAACTTTTTTCATAATACAAGAAAAGGGGTGGTACATAATTAGCTTTAAAGTAAGCAAATTTTAAACTAATAAAAACTCTTCACATGATTCATAATTAACATGTGGAACTCACTGCCGCAAGATAGCATTGAGTGAAAGAGTTTAGCAGAATTCAAAAAGAATTAAAAGTTCATATAATTAAAAGGAATGTAGTTATGTTAAACAGATATAAATGTACAAGGCCATCAGGGAACAATTAACTGCCTAGAATTAGGAGAACCCTTCCCCATGACATGACACTGCAAATTAGTTCATCATGGAGATATACAACTTCTTCTGAAGCATCTGGTACTGATGAATGTGAGAGACAGGATACTGGATGGATATGTCATTGGTCTGACACAGTTTGGCAAATCCTATGTTCCTATGAAGGTAAATTGAATCTAATATCTTTCTGATCAAAATGCTAATACAGGTCTGTCTCATCTTACGCTGGGGTTACGTTCCGCGGTCAGCGCGTAAAGCGAAAACCGCGTATAGTCAAAATTACATTGAGTGTAATGGCGGGCAGAATCGCCCGCACTACAGAAACAGTATTTAAATTGTTATTTTTCTCTTTTTTTTTTGTTTTTTTCTTGTTTTTGCCGACCACATAAAGCTGAAATCGCACATGTTAAATGCGCCTAAGATGCGACAGACCTGTAATATTTTTTCAATCCTAGTGCAGACAAACTTTCTTGCAGAAGTAAGCACGTAGACAAGCAGATATAAGTGAGGAAATGGAAGGAAAGGTTTTAATATGAATACAAGCAGCAGAGGAAATTTTAGGGACTGGTTAAGACAAAAACATAATGAGGTAAGCAATACATAGAAAAGAAAAATTCCAAAAGTTTCTGTTGTCCCATATCAAAGAATGAAATGCCCATGGAGTACAACTTTTTACATTACTATCTTAATCAGAAATATATCAGAGCAATCCAGTATATATTATATATTACACAAAACAAAAGAACATTTCTTCACAAGTGTTCAACATCTTTCCACAAGCATGGAGACAAATCATTACATTTTATTGTAAGATTTTTTTCCATTAAATCAACAAAACAACAAATAAGTGATTAACTTCTGGTTTGTTTCAGCCCCTTGCACATCTCTTTGTACCTATGTATGCCTCTTGCATTTCCATCAGTACACATTTTAAAGGCTCTTTTTATACTGGCTTTTGTAAAATACACTCTGTGCTGAGGGTTCTAATAGATCATTGTTGATCAAAGTAATCTAAAATCCATTAAAAGTGGTGTCTAAATCCTTGCTGCTTGATGTAATTTCAGATTATACAATCAATATCCCATTCTGGCTACATCTTTCAGTTCAGGTACAGCAAATATGGAGCAACAGATTTGACTGTCAATACAAAATGTTATTTTCTGGTAGACTGATGGCAAGCTGCCCAGCCTTCAGAATTGCAGGGATGGCCCTCACTTTAATTCTGTCTCATGAAATTACTACATTCTTCTAAGTTCTAAGCTTGTCATGTTCTAGGGATCTCTGAATAGCTGCAGACTTGTTTTAGCAGCTGCAGCAATCACACAAGGTAATGCACAAAACAGTGGTTGAGACCAGTGGCAGATACTAATAGTAGCAGCCTCTTTCCATTTCTCAAGTCTATTTTAAATTAATAAGAATGTCCCCCTTCTGTTTTTCATCCACACAGAGACCCCCTTTGCATATTAATTTAATGTTAAATTGATGGATTAAATTATACCAAGCTCAAAATCAATTCTGCACGTATTCATTAGACTGGACTAAATCCCTTAGTAAGGATAAAGCACAGAAAATGCATTTAGAGACACTGATAAGTCCAGGTCCATTATATGTCATTTTAAACAAAGAGCAAAAAAAAGCCCCTTTGGAGACACTTTATCAGCTATTAAACAGAGACGTTGCATGCACAGGGAGATTGATGATTAGCATTTCCATTCTCAAAATGGTTCTCTCTGGGCTGATGATAACAAGTAAATGCCTCTTCATGTCTTTGTCACAGTTCACAGGCAAGCAGATACCTAGACTGAGCTTCTCTCCTTTGTCTTTCTTCCTGTACAATCAGTTAACAAGTGTAGAAGCAGAGTACTCCACAATTTGCTGGAATTTCAGAGTTCTTTGATCTTCTGAAGTATCAGATGACATATTTATCTTTTTATTGGCTGTTTCATTTTTGTGGGCCTTTATTTTGTAAGCTGTTACATTACTCACTAGCATGGAAGGTGTCTCACTTGGTAATATGGGATGGACTATCTTTAAGGTGGCTGGCAGCTAGAAGAATCTTTACACATTGTGGATATTTTCAAACAAAACCCATGAACCAAACACCTGTAAACTTTTGGGATATCAAAATTCAAACCTGGATCAGGACTCAATTTTCACATCTGACTCCCTGCTCTTAAAATGGATCCAAATACTCCCTCTCTTTCAGAGCTTCAAATTCTGGATGCAAATCTAAATTTGCATTCGAGGTCCATATTTACCTTATGTCCAGTCCACTTTTTAAAAGGGCATTATTGTAGCCTCTGAGCCTCCCTGCAGTAACAAATTGTGGATGCTGTTTTGCAGTTATAGCATGTGCTTATTTTCATTGTGTGTGTTGACCCTGAGCAGTTGAGAAGAAAAATCATGAGTTAAAAAATAATTGACTTGCTAATACTGATGGAAAAACCTCAAAAGATATTTAAAGCTATCTGCAGGTTTATAAAATATTGTATATTTTCAGAAATAGTCTATTATTAATAAAATTGACCCCATTTTCCAGAGGCAGACACTCAATAACGTTTTTTCATACCAAAAGAGCAGCCACATACTTTCATCCAGAATGCACTTTATTTGATATTTAAAGAAACAACAACAAAAAATAAAAATCTAGACGAGCACACAGCATATGTGCACATAGTACTCCACAGTAGATTGCATCTGAACTGAACTGCTCGAGGACAGACAGAGAGTGAAGGTAAGTACCAGGATTCCAAAAAGAAATGCAGGATGGGGGAGACAGTCTTGGAAAGCAGTAACTCAGAGAAAGACTTAGGGGTTGACAAAGAGTGGCTGGCCCTTTTGGAGGAGAGGCTCTCAGCCCATATGTAACATAGCCAACTTCTCTTCAGGCAGGGAAAATGAAGGTTTTGTGACCCAATCAGGCTCTGGGGTAGATAAGGAAGAGGCCCAGGGAGAGACTTTGGGGGTGAAGCAGAGGCCTGAGCCAGAGGAGTGCAGGGGCCATTGGAGGGGCCTTGGGCATTGGTGGCACCTTGATTCTCTGCAGGTGACACACACAGACACCCGAGGACTGAAATGTTTTAGTCTAACCCAAGTTATTGGGCTCAATACAGTGGTAACAGTGAAATTCAATAGCCTGTGATATACAGGAGTCAGACTACATGATGTAATGGTTCCTTCTGGCCTTAAACTCTATGCAACCTAAGTCTCCTCACTACCAGTTTTATATCTAATCCCATTTTTCACATTCCTACACCTGCAAATTACATAGGGACAGATTCTTCCCCCACAACCCTTTACTCACATCAAGTAATGTTTCATTGCTTGAATAGTTCCATTGAAATTAATAGGTCTGCTCATGGAATAAGGTGTTGTTCAGTGTAAAGGAATCTTGCCCTTAGTTTGTCTGAGTCTCAAATTCTGAATCTGTAAAATTGTTCTAATAATACTTATTTACCTACCTACCTGAGGGTGCAGACAACTTAAGTCCAATATATTTTCAGATATCACCTATGGTAAACATAGTTGCCTGCATAATACAGATAGAAAAAATATAAGATATACATAAAAGGTGTCTTAGGCACGGGCCTAGGCAATCAAGAGATCTCTTCTAATCCTGATTCCAACATTGATTTGCTGTGTGACAGGATGAGCCTTGATTTCCTCTTCAGTAAAAAATTGATATCTGTTTCATAACTAAGCAAGGTTTGTAAACTGCTAGCACTAAATACTGTTTGTGGCAAAGGTGGGACTAGAAATCAGATAATCCTAGATTGCAGTTCCATACTTAATTCTCTAGACCACATGGCTTTCATGGGGAGTTTGTTCTTACTGAAATGTTGCACTTTCCCTCCTGGACATTTTTTATGTACAAAGTACATTCTAAGTTTTTCCATGCCTCACTACAAAACATTTCTTCCAGTCTCTCAAATTGTTGAAAACAATCAATACTTTGGGAATGCAAAATCTTGCATTGTGAATAAGCAAAAAAATCGCACATATTTTTTATGAAAAGTTTGCACCAATTTTTCTCTTTCCTGTGCCCATGGGGTGCTCCTCCCTATTTGTAAACATCTAATGGCTAACTGGTTCCCTCTCTTCTCATGATACTCTCAATAAGGTCCCTTTTGCCCTCTTTCTGTGTGGTCCTCCAGTATGGACAAGCTTTTTCGACACAATCCTTCACAATCCTTCAATCTATCTGACTTCCACTCCTTCTACATTATCCTTCAGCAGATCCCAGCTCCATGAAACACCAAATGTAGGCTTTTGTGGTGGTTCTACATAAACAATATCTGTTTTTTGGCAGATTAGTCATATTTAAAAAGTTATATATTTACTATAATTAAAATAGAACCAGTTTACATCCTTTACTTGTCAGTAATCCCATAACAAGTGGCTCTGAATAGCTAACAAGTTCAGAGGAAAGATTGCAGTATTTCCTCATACACTGTATTATATTAAAAATTAAATGAGGAAAACTCTGTTCCCCTCAATATGAACCTTACACAGTCTTTGTTTAAACTTTGCTACCGTTAGCAAATTGGTGACTCTTTATATGAAGGTTGCACTTTTATTTAGCTTTTATAAGTTAATTATTATATGTTTTAATAAATGGCTAATAAATTGTTGTAGATTATATGATAATAGTTTGTAAATTACTAAATGTATTTAATAGATGATATTCCAGTCCTGTTTCAGATTATTTTTACTGTGCAGCAGGCAAATACATATCTTATAACCATCTATAATACCTGGTATCCTGCAACCAACATACTATAACATGCTATACACCCCCCGATTAGTGTTAAGTTGGTTCATTCTGTAACACACTGTGTGGCTTTTAATCACCTTCAATACCTTCTATTAATGTTATCATAAGTATAACAAGGTTGGCAACCCCTCAACCATGTGTTGAGTTGTTTTACTTTGTAATGGGCCAGTAGATGTCTTACAATCATGCAGAACACCTGCGACTTTCTTATAACAAGGATTCCAACCTCCTGACTACTAAAACTAATATGCCTAGTTTATATTGTAACTGGTCAGTGGGTAGCTTATAACCATCTATTACAGCTGTTATTGATGTCTGTTATATAATTATAACAAGAATTGCAACCATCTGGCCATAATGTTAAATTATCTTACTGTGTAACTTGAGATATCCACAATGACACAATATACTTTATTTTAATACATCTATTCAAAGGTAATCTAGTTTAAAAAATAACATAGTGAAAACCAAAACCATTTTTGTTACAAGAATGAAATTTGATTGATAGGAAATATCTGCTAATGATGTGTAATACAATTAATGTTTCAGTACTCTCCTTAGTGAACGAATAAGCATATTGTTTTTTTTAAATATCTATCTTCTATCTTGTAACATTGTCAGGGCTTGGAACAAGAGCTGGTCAAAAAAATTCGGTTAACGTTTTTTCAACAGAAAATTGGGTTTTCAACTAAATAATTTTCCTAACAAGTATCTGCTTCCTGTGGGAAGTTTCTATTTGTTTTGTTGAAAAATGAACACTAAAAACTGGGGGGAAGAGGAAGGAGGAGGGGAAAAATAGGTTTTGGCCAAAAATTGAAATTTGCTTCTGAAATGCTGCCTTGGTGCCTCATGGGAGTTGTAATTCAAGTACCTCATGATCACATACACCTTGATGAGCTGGGCTTCCCAGCCAAACTTCATTTCCCCTGATGCACTGCAGCCATGTGACTGCCATGATGCACAACCTACTGTCACCAAGAGGGAACACCATGGTGTATCATGGGAGATGTAGTCCAAATAGGGATCCTGGCCTATAGGAAAATAGGAGCATGAGGCACCCAAACTACAACTCCCACAAGGCACCACAACAGCATATCAGAAGTAAATTTTGATTTTCAGCCAAAATATTTCAGTTGTTAATTTTTTTCCCCTGCCCCCAAAAATGTGCTAGGTGGGCAGGAGAAAGATTTTTCAGACTAGCTGCCATTGGAACCAAAATTTTCATAACTCCAAAAGTTGTATCTGAAGGCTAGCATTCCTAGAGAAAAAGCCCAAGACAGGGCACTCAGAACTTCAGCCACATAGTAGACTAAATTTTATTCTTACTAATACCCATTAGCAGCAAGAAATCAAATGGCAGGTTATATTACAACATAAAGTATATTTTTGTAGTTTATATAGTACATAGCAAAACCATTCAAAATGAAGATTATGTAGCATTTCACGGTTCAATCAGTCAATAGCTTTCATTGTCAGTTACAGAGACAACAGGTTCAACGTAGGCAAAATTTCTTATTGCACTATTCAAATAAGATGTTAAAAGGTAGTTACTTAGCAGAAATTTATCTTTTCTCCTGAGGTCTGCAGGATTTTACTAATTACAATCCTGTGAATCTTAAAGGATTCTCACCTGTATATTAAAGTGGAAAGTCTTACCTGTTACTCCAGCTGGGCTATTAAAGATTATAAGGGAAGATGTAGGGAAGTATTCTCCACTTATTACATCTTGGCTTGTCTCTGATCTTCCTTGGACTGGTCTAGGGTATTAGACACACAGATTTCCCCCTGGATTCAGTCCCTGAACTCTCCGGGAAATAGTGGAGACCCTCAGATGTCCAAATCAATTCTCTTAAGATAAAGAGATTTATTTCTCTGGCCTAGGGGTAATGCTGCCTCTTACTAAAGTACTGAGTTATTAGACTTCGGCTTCACAAAATCTAAGAAGAACTTTTAACTCCAGCCTTCACCTGGAATATTCTTTGTAGCTACATATTGGCTAGTCCACTTCCAAGACTTACAGCTGTTGTTTTCAGTGTCAGACCCTCATTCAGATTCTATTTCCCTTCTAATTCTCTCTGTCTCCTTCTAAGAATCTTTTCCTGTCCCTGGCCAAAAGCCTTCTGCTCACTCTTTCCCCATGCCAGCTCTTTTCTTTCTCCACTTTCCCACACAATATTTCCTTATTCAGTACCCACAACAACTTTTACCAAGAACCGTTTAGTGGTGGAGAGCAGGCATTGCAATTGAGAGGTTCAAATGGTCTTCTTTAGCTAAGAACATTGTGCTTGGTCTGGTGACTTTTTATTTATTTCTTTATTTTTAATAAGCTCATAATCCTTGTCTTGTAAAGAATGGTTCAAACTAAACTGAGAATCAAACCAATTTCAGCTAAAATAGCTATCATCTTTATCTCACTTCACAGATTTTAACCTTTTTTCAGCAGTTTTGAGCATATATGTCCATAATAAAAGCAACTAGAGCCAAAAAATTACAAAATAATAATTAAAATGTATATCCATATATACCTAATTTAATGGCCTGATTTTCAGAAATTTTAATTGCCAATAATTCCTACTGAAGTCAATGGGAGTTGCACATTCTCTGTGAATAGAATTTGTCATTTGTATTTAGGAACTAGATATGGACAGAGGAGCCTAACTTTATCTTCGAAAATCTTGCCTATATTTACTAATTTTTCTTTTTAAATTTTAATATTATACATGTTTAATACGAGCAGAAATGATCTCCTCATTGGGCGTTTTTTTGAAGTTAACTGACCAAACTTAGGATCCAAGTTTGAGGTGTTAAGGATCCAAACTTCACCTAGGGCTAGATTCACAAAGAGTCTCAGGCACCTAACTTCCACTTTAAGTGACTAAATCCAACATTTAGGTGCCACCGGCATTCGTAAAACTTCCACTCAGCTGCTGCCTAATCCTGTAGGTAGGTGACTGAGCATACACACAGCCACCTTAGTTCTGATACTGCCCCTAAATAGGATTCTAGGGAAATAGGTTTTCCCTTGCCTTTGGGGCCCAATCCTGTCGGAGTGCTCTGAGCATGCTAAACCCATACAAAAGATGCTAAAGGAGAAAGTGCTGCCCTCCATTATAACTTTTAGCCTAGTGATTGAAGCATTCACCCAGGATGTGAGAAACCTGGGTTCAGTTTCTCCCTCTGCCTAATATGGAGCAGGGATTTTAAGTTGGGTTTCCCACTTCTCACAAGAGTATTCTAACCAGTGACTGTTTTGGGGCAGGTCTCAGTCACAATCTCCTGCTGAAGCTGTTCCATTCTGTATAAATACTTAAATAGTATTTGGATCATGGGAGCTAGTGAACAGGAGCAGCAAACAGGGGAGTTTTGCAAGGGAGTCCTCCAGGTAAAGGGAGAGAGACTACTGAGTTTGTCTGTTTCTTTGTTTGCTGTGTGCTTGCCATGTACTTGTTTGATAAAAGTTTATAGTGTGGTCTGTTTTGGAGGCTGCATGCTGAGCCAAGCAGCCAGCTAGGCAAGGCTAAGAACTTATTAACGAGGCTCTAGCCTGCTCTCCTTTGATCCCTTTAGGCTCCCTTTGCAAGTGGGTGGGTCTGGCTCAGGGAGAACAGAGGTTTAAAATGCCAGCTCCAAAATGACCAGAACAGCTAACAAACAGGGGAGTTTTGTGAGGGAGTTTAGAGAGGGATTGTGAGAGGCAGATACATCTAACAAACAGACTGTAAATTTAGGCCAATAATGCTATGCCCCCACTGTGATGGAATGCACCCCTATATTGAAACCCTACACACTATTGCCATAAACTTTGTGCAAAATATGCCTTGTAAGATTTCATTTAAAAACTAATAATTTCCTGGTCAATCTTATCATGGTGGGAAAATATGTAGCAAATTGTATATGAAGTTATAAAATTCCCCTGTATGATGCTATTACCATATGTTCCAAACCCCCACAGCCCTGTCCAGGCAGAAGTTGGCAAACAGGTTGCACAGACACTCAGGTGTGACTTGCATGCTGGAAGGTTGTGTGTGTATGGCTGAGGTGGGAGCTCCAGCAGCAAGGCATTGTAAGGCACCCAAGGTTACAGGACAGGGGTGACACAGCCCCTCACTGGTCTGGATTGCACCCTGAAATGTTACACCCTCCCTCCCCCATAAAAATGAAAGAAAAATAATGCAGGCATAAATCCAGCAGCAGAAAGGAGGCTATCCAGTTTATTGCACTGAATTCAGCATGTTTGATTACCTGCTTTGTGGGCAGGTGATATATGTGTGCATACAGTGCAAGCAAATCATGGCCCTCAGCAACAATGCACGGGCTCTTCAGGCCAGAGTAACTGGACTAGGGGAACTAAGGGAGACAGAGAGGTTCACAGATGAGACTTTCTGGAACAGAATAGAGCTGTTGCACCCCCAGCCTGACAGCCTCTGTGCTGTTGAGGAGGATAAAAGTCTCAGGGAAGGAGAACATCAAGATGGAGGAGAGGGAAACAATCCCATAGTTGGGACCCTCTTTTCAAGTGATGTCATGCTATCCTCTTGCACTAAGGATACCCCTCTTGGGGAAAGAATCCCTGTTACTAGGAAGAGCCAGATAATAGTAACAAGGGATTCAATTATTAGAAATACAGATAGTGGGGTTTGTGATGACTGGCAAAACCGCATTGTAAATTGCCTGCTGGGTGTGAAGGTTGCAGATCTAATGAGACATCTAGACAGACTTATGTGCCGTGATGGAGAGGAACCTGTTGTCCTGGTACATGTCAATATTAACGACATAGGGAAAGGTAGGAGAGAAGTCCTGGAGGCAAAATTTCATCTTATAGGTAAGCGATTAGAGTCCAGAACTTCCATGGTAGCATTCTCTGAAATGCATCCAGTTCAACATCCAGTGCCAGACAGACAGGCAGAAATGCAGGGTCTCAGTGCAGGGATAAGACAATAGTGTACTGAGGAGAGTTTTAGGCTTATTAGGAACTGGAGGACCTTTTGGGAAAGGAGGAGACTATACAGGAAGGATTGGTTCCACCTAACCCAAAATGGAATCAGACTTCTGGCATGGTCTGAAATAAATAGGATGAAATTCAATAAGGACAAATGCAAAGTACTCCACTTAACAAGGAACAATCAGTTGCACACATACAAAATGGAAAATGACTGCCTAGGATGGAGCACTGCGGAAAGGGATCTGAGGGTCATAGTGGATCACAAGCTAAATATGAGTCAACAGTGTAACGCTGTTGCAAAAAAAGCAAACATCATTCTGGGATGTATTAGCAGGAGGATTGTAAGCAAGACATGAGAAGTAATTCTTCTGCTCTCCTCCGCACTGATTAGGCCTAAACTGGAGTATTGTGTCTAGTTCTGGGTGCCACATTTCAGGAAAGATGTGGACAAATTGGAGAAAGTCCAGAGAAGAGCAACAAAAATGATTAAAGGTCTAGAAAACATGACCTTTGAGGAAAGACTGAAAAAGTTGGGTTTGTTTAGTCTGGAAAAGAGAAGACTGAGAGAGGACATGATAACAGTTTTCAAATACATAAAGGTTGTTACAAGGAGGAGGGAGAAAAATTGTTCTTCTTAACCTCTGAGGATAGGACAAGAAGCAATGGGCTTAAATTGCAGCAGCAAGGACGGTTTACGTTGGACATTAGGAAAAACTTCCTAAATGTCAGAATGGTTAAGCACTGGAATAAATTGCCTAGGGAGCTGGTGGAATCTCCATCATTGGGGATTTGTAAGAGCAGGTTGGATAGTCTAGATCAGGGATAGTCTAGATCAGTGGTTCTCAAACTAGGGCCACCGCTTGTTCAGGGAAAGCCCCTAGCGGGCCGGGCCGGTTTGTTTACCTGTCGCGTCTGCAGGTTCGGCCGATTGCGGCTCCCACTGGCCGCGGTTCGCCGCTCCAGGCCAATGGGGGCTGCAGGAAGGGCGTCCAGCATGTCCCTCGGCCCGCGCCGCTTCCTGCAGCCCCCATTGGCCTGGAGCGGCGAACAGCAGCCAGTGGGAGCCGCGATCGGCCGAACCTGCGGACGCAGCAGGTAAACAAACTGGCCCGGCCCACCAGGGGCTTTCCCTGAACAATGGCGGACCTAGTTTGAGAACCACTGGTCTAGATAATACTTAGTCCTGCCTTGAGTGCAGGGGAGTGGACTAGATGACCTCTTGAGGTCCCTTCCAGTTCTATGATTCTATGTAGGGACTGGAGGAAAGACAACAGGTATGGAGGAGCACATAGTGGAGACATCCCATATGGATTAATTTATTAAAGGGGGAACTCTATATCCTAGTACACAGGCTAGGAAATAAGTTGGTAAAGTACAGGTAAGAGCTAGTGAGGAACAGTCAAATATAAAAAACTCCCATTTAAATATAACACATGAAAGCAAGCAACAGAATATACAGGTGCTTATATACGAATACTAGAAGTCTAAATATTAAGATGGGTAAACTAGGGTGCCTGGCATTAAATGAGATTATTGATATAACAGACATCTTAGAAACTTGGTGGAATGAAGATCATCAATGGGATACAATAATACCAGGGTATAAATAATGACAAAATAGGTCACACTGATGGAGGATGGCATTACATGTAAAAGAAAGCATAGAGTAAAATCAAGTAAAAATCTTAAATGAATCAAACTGTACAATAGAATCTCTTTGGATAAAAATTCTATGCATGAACAATAAGAGTATAACAGAAGGTATATACTACCAACCACCTAACCAGGATGGTGATAGTAAATTTGTGAAATGCTCAGCGAGATTAGAGAGACTGCAAAGGCAGAAAATGCAATAAAATCGGAGATTTCAACAATTCTCATATTGACTGTGTACATGTCATCTCAGGACAGTATAAAGAGATATAATTTCCACATACCATTAATGACTGCTTCTTGGAGCAGCTAGTCCTGAAACCCACAAAGGGACAAGCAATTCTTGATTTAGCCATAAGTGAAGCACAGGATCTGGTCCAAGAGGTAAATATTACTGAACTGCTTGGTAATAGCAACCATAATGTAATTAAAGTTAACATTCTCACAGGGGTGGGTGGGATGGCAAATAAACTCATCAAAATAGCATTTAACTTCAAAAAGTGGAACTACACAAAAATGAGGAAGCTAGTTAAACATAAATTAATAGGAACAGTTAAAAGGGCAAATGCCTGCAAACAGCATGGGGACTATTTTAAAACACCATTATAGAGGCTCAAATTAAATGTATATCCCAAATAAAAAAATAAAAACAATAAGAGGACCAAAAAAACACCACCATGGCTAAATAAAAAAGGCAGTTAGAGGCAAAAAGGCAACTTTTAAAAGTTGGAAATCAAATCCTAGTGAGGAAAATAGAAAGGAGCATAAACTCTGGCAAGTCAAGTGTAAAAGTATGATTAGGCAGGCCAAGAAAGAATTTGAAGAGCAACCAACAAAAGGCACAATAACTAACAGCAAAAATAAAAGTAAGTACATTAGAAGCAGGAAGCCTGCCAAACGGTCAGTGGGGCCACTGGAAGATAAAGATGTTAAAGGGGCACTCAAGGAAGACAAGGCCGATGTGGAGAAGCTAAATGAATTATTTCCACTGGGCTTCACTGCACAAAATGTGGGCGAGATCCCCACATCTGAGCCATTCTTTTTAGGTGACAAATCTGAGGAACTGTCCCAGGTTGGTGTCAGTAGAGGAGATTTTGGAAAAAATTGATAAAATAAACAGTAATAAGTCACCAGGACCAGATGGTATTCAACCAAGAGTTCTGAAGGTACTCAAATATGAAACTGCAGAACTACTAACTGTGGTATGTAACCTATCGCTTAAATCAGCCTGCATACCAGATGACTGGAAGGTAGCTAATATAACCGTTTCTGATAAATGAAGGGGAGGGGGGTAGCTCCCTTTTATGGACAGCCAGTTAGCTATAAAATCCCTGTTGGTAGCTGTTCTCTACTTGCTTTACTTGTAAAGGGTTAAAAAGTCTGCCTGCATGCATAGGTAAAAGGACGTGAGTGGGCACCTGGCCAAAAGAGCCAATGGGAAGGCTGGAACTTTTTAAAATTGAAACAAGACTCCCCTTTTGTCGATCTGTGGTTGTTCTCCCAGAGAGCAGGGACAGGGCTGCACTATGCTGTAAGAGCTTGCGCCAGGTATGAAAAATCATTAAATCATACCTAGAAACTACTCATTTGAAACCCCAGATACGTACGTAGATCAGGAAATGTCTAAGAAGATGAGATTAGGTTTATCTCTTTTATTTCTTTATGGCTTGTGGACTTCTCTGTGCTAACCCCCAAATGCTTTTGTTTTGTTTGTAACCATTAAGCTGGCCCTCAAGAAAACCATTTTTGATGCTTAATTATTATATTTGCTCATTTAAAATCTAGCAATAGCCTAAGTTCCAGATGTATTTTCTTTCTTTTTTGTTTTTAATAAAATTTAACTTTAAGAACAGGATTAGGATTTTTGTGTCCTAAGAGGTTTGTGCATATGTTGTTTAATTAGCTGGTGGCAACAACAGATTTCCTTTGTTTTCTTTCTCAGCTCTTCCCCGGAGGGAGGGGTGAAAGGGCTTAAGGGTACCTCACAAGGAGGAATTCCCAAGTGCGCCTTCCTGCGTTTAAAGGGTTGTGGGTTTTTTTGGCACACTTGGGTGGTGGCAGCATCTACCCATCAAAGGTCAGAGAGAAGCTGTAAACTTGGGAATTTAATACAAGCCTGGAGTGGCCAGTATCAATTTTTAGAATCCTTGCAGGCCCCCACCTTCTACACTCGAAGTGCCAGAGTGAGGATCATAGAATCATAGAATCATAGAATCTCAGGGTTGGAAGGGACCTCAGGAGGTCATCTAGTCCAACCCCCTGCTCAAAGCAGGACCAAACCCAACTAAATCAGCCCAGCCAGGGCTTTGTCAAGCCTGACCTTAAAAACCTCTAAGGAAGGAGATTCCACTACCTCCCTAGGTAACCCATTCCAGTTCTTCACCACCCTACTAGTGAAAAAGTTTTTCCTAATGTCCAACCTAAACCTCCCCCTCTGCAACTTGAGACCATTACTCCTTGTTCTGTCATCTTCTATCACTGAGAACAGTCTAGATCCATCCTCTTTGGAACCCCCTTTCAGGTAGTTGAAAGCAGCTATCAAATCGCCCCTCATTCTTCTCTTCTGCAGACTAAACAATCCCAGTTCCCTCAGCCTCTCCTCGTAAGTCATGTGCTCCAGCCCCCTAATCATTTTTGTTGCCCTCCGCTGGACTCTCTCCAATTTATCCACATCCTTCTTGTAGTGTGGGGCCCAAAACTGGACACAGTACTCCAAATGAGGCCTCACCAGTGCTGAGTAGAGGGGAATGATCACATCCCTCGATCTGCTGGAAATGCCCCTACTTATACAACCCAAAATGCCATTAGCCTTCTTGGCAACAAGGGCACACTGTTGACTCATATTCAGCTTTTCGTCCACCGTAACCCCTAGGTCCTTTTCTGCAGAACTGCTGCCCAGCCATTCGGTCCCTAGTCTATAGCAGTGCATGGGATTCTTTCGTCCTAAATGCAGGACTCTGCACTTGTCCTTGTTGAACCTCATCATATTTCTTTTGGCCCAATCCTCTAATTTGTCTAGGTCCCTCTGTATCCTATCCCTACCCTCCAGCGTATCAACCACTCCTCCCAGTTTAGTGTCATCTGCAAACTTGCTAAGGGTGCAGTCCACACCATCTTCCAGATCGTTAATGAAGATATTGAATAAAACCGGCCCCAGCACCGACCCTTGGGGCACTCCACTTGATACCGGCTGCCAACTAGACAAGGAACCATTGATCACTACCCGTTGAGCCCGACCATCTAGCCAGTTTTCTATCCACCTTACCGTCCATTCATCCAGCCCATACTTCTTTAACTTGCTGGCAAGAATACTGTGGGAGACTGTATCAAAAGCTTTGCTAAAGTCCAGAAATAGCACATCCACTGCTTTCCCCTCATCCACAGAGCCGGTTATCTTATCATAGAAGGCAATTAGGTTAGTCAGGCATGACTTGCCCTTGGTGAATCCATGCTGACTGTTCCTGATCACTTTCCCCTCCTTTAAGTGGTTCAGGATTGATTCCTTGAGGACCTGTTCCATGATTTTTCCAGGGACTGAGGTGAGACTAACTGGCCTGTAGTTCCCTGGATCTTCCTTCTTCCCTTTCTTAAAGATGGGCACTACATTAGCTTTTTTCCAGTCGTCCGGGACCTCCCCCGATCGCCATGATTTTTCAAAGATAATGGCCAATGGCTCCGCAATCTCATCGGCCAACTCCTTTAGCACCCTCGGATGCAGCGCATCCGGCCCCATGGACTTGTGCTCGTCCAGCTTTCCTAAATAGTCCCGAACTACTACTTTCTCCACAGAGAGCTGGTCACCTCCTCCCCATACCGTGCTGCAGAGTGCAGCTGTCTGGGAGCTGACCTTGTCTGTGAAGACAGAGGCAAAAAAAGCATTTAGTACACTAGCTTTCTCCACATCCTCTGTCACTAGGTTCCCTCCCTCATTCAGCAAGGGGCCCACACTTTCCTTGACTTTCTTCTTGTTGCTAACATACCTAAAGAAACCCTTCTTGTTACTCCTAACATCTCCGGCTAGCTGCAACTCCAAGTGTGATTTGGCCTTCCTAATTTCACACCTGCATGCCTGAGCAATACTTTTATACTCCTCCCTGGTTATTTGTTCAATCTTCCACTTCTTGTAAGCTGTTTTTTTGTGTTTAAGACGAGCAAGGATTTCACTGTTAAGCCAAGCTGGTCGCCTGCCATATTTACTTTTCTTCCTACACATGGGGATGGTTTGTTCCTGCAACCTCAATAAGGTTTCTTTAAAATACAGCCAGCTTTCCTCTACTCCTTTCCCCCTCATGTTATTCTCCCAGGGGACCTTGCCCATCAGTTCCCTGAGGGAGTCAAAGTCTGCTTTTCTAAAGTCCAGGGTCTCTGTTCTACTGCTCTCCTTTCTTCCTTGTATCAGGATCCTGAACTCGACCATCTCATGGTCACTGCCTCCCAGGTTCCCATCCACTATTGCTTCCTCTACTATTTCTTCCCTGTTTGTGAGCAGCAGGTCAAGAAAAGCTTTTCCCCTAGTTGGTTCCTCCAGCACTTGCACCAGGAAGTTGTCCCCTACACTTTCCAGAAACTTCCTGGATTGTCTGTGAGCTGCTGTATTGCTCTCCCAGCAGATATCAGGGTGATTAAAGTCACCCATGAGAACCAGGGCCTGTGATCTAGCAATTTCTGTTAGTTGCTGGAAGAAAGCCTCGTCCACCTCATCCCCCTGGTCTGGGGGTCTGTAGCAGACTCCCACCACGACATTACCCTTGTTGTTCATACTTCTAAATTTAATCCAGAGACACTCAGGTTTTTCTGCAGTTTCGTACTGGAGCTCTGAGCAGTCATACTGCTCTCTTACATACAAAGCAACTCCCCCACCTTTTCTGCCCTGCCTGTCTTTCCTGAACAGTTTATATCCATCCATGACAGTACTCCAATCATGTGAGTTATCCCACCAAGTCTCTGTTATTCCAATTACATCATAATTCCCTGACTGTGCCAGGACTTCTAGTTCTCCCTGCTTGTTCCCCAGGCTTCTTGCATTTGTGTATAGGCACTTGAGATAACTCGCTGATTGTCCCGCTTTCTCGGTCTGAGACAGGAGTCCTCCCCTCTTGCGGTCTCCTGCTTGTGCTTCCTCCCAGTATCCCACTTTCCCACTTACCTCAGGGCTTTGGTCTCCTTCCCCCGGTGAACCTAGTTTAAAGCCCTCCTCACTAGGTTAGCCAGCCTGCTTGCAAAGATGCTCTTCCCTCTCTTCGTGAGGTGGAGCCCGTCTCTACCAAGCAATCCTTCTTCTTGGAAGACCATCCCATTGTCGAAGAATCCAAACCCTTCTCTCCGACACCATCTGCGTAGCCATTCGTTGACTTCCACGATTCGACGGTCTCTACGCTGGCCTTTTCCTGCCACAGGGAGAATAGACGAGAACACCACTTGCGCCTCAAACTCCTTTATCCTTCTTCCCAGAGCCACGTAGTCTGCAGTGATACGCTCAAGGTCGTTCTTGGCAGTATCATTGGTGCCCACGTGGAGAAGCAGGAAGGGGTAGCGATCCGAGGGCTTGATGAGTCTCGGCAGTCTCTCCGTCACATCTTGAATCCTAGCCCCTGGCAAGCAGCACACCTCTCGGTTTTCCCGGTCAGGGCGGCAGATAGATGACTCAGTCCCCCTGAGGAGAGAGTCCCCGACCACCACCACCCTCCTCCTCCTCCTGGGAGTGGTGGTCGTGGAACCCCCATCCCTAGGACGGCGCATCTCATGCCTTCCAATCAGTGGAGTCTCCTTCTGCTCTGTTCCCTCAGACGTATCTTCCACTCCACACTCTGCACTAGTACCTGCAGAGAGAACATGAAAACGGTTGCTCACCTGTATCTGTGTTTCTGGTACATGGATGTTTCTGGTACCCTTTCCTCTTCTGGAAGTCACATGCCGCCAGTTATCCTCGCTGGCCTTCTGTCCCCGCTGCGTAGCCTGCTCTGAATCTTCAGAACATAGTGCCCGCTGAAGCTGATCCTGATGTCTATCCAGGAAATCCTCATTTTCTTTTATGGAACGCAGGGTTGATATCCGTTTCTCCAGACCTTGAATCTTCTCTTCCAAGATGGAGATCAGCTTGCACTTTGTACAGGTATAGTCACTTCTATCCTGTGGAAGGAAGACGAACATGGCGCATCCTGTGCAGGTCACAACAGCTGTTTGCTCAGCATCCATGGTCTCTTCCTTCTAGGGGCTCTCTCCAGGCGAACTCCCAGGCAAACTCCTTCTGTTTGCCTCTCTGCTGTTCGCTGCTCAGCTGGTTCGCAGCTGACTGTCTTTTTATAACAGTCAGGCCCAGCTGGAACAAAGCACTCCCAAAGCAAACTGATCAAACAAGCAATCAAACAATCAAGCACACAGTCAAACTGCCAAACTGCCCCCCCAACAGACACTCAGATACTTACCAGCGCAGTTCCCCTACTGCAGCACTTAGCGTTCCTCTGCTCAGAGGGATCCCAGGCAAACTCCTTCTGTTTGCCTCTCTGCTGTTCGCTGCTCAGCTGGTTCGCAGCTGACTGTCTTTTTATAACAGTCAGGCCCAGCTGGAACAAAGCACTCCCAAAGCAAACTGATCAAACAAGCAATCAAACAATCAAGCAGGAATCAGCCTTGACATGGTGGCACAGCGGTGGGATCATTTTGAACCAGAAGCACAGACCTCAGGATTTTAAAAGGACACATTTTTCCTTTTGGTAGCCTGCAAAGCCAGGGAGGTTTTTTTCTTTTCTTTATTTCTTTTTTTTTCTTTGCTGCCTGAGGGAGAACAGGCATGCAAAGGGTTCAGCCTGCCAAGCCAGGGAGTCCAACAAGCAGTTTATTTTTTTTTCTAGCTTTGTGGCAATGAAATAGCTAGGCTACAGTAGAGCAGCCCTGTGCATGAGGTTGAGGTCGGGCACCAAAATCCTAGAGAAACCAGTCTTCCCAAAGCGGCACGCCATGGAGAAGACAGACCCAGATCAAGCCCAGACATCCAGCTCCATGACGGAAATGCAGGGAGGAGTTGGGGGAATGGAGACTTCCCAGGAAGGAAGGGTCAGCCCTCCCACAACCGAGATCCCAGAGCCAGGATGGAGGGATGCCCTTAACTCAGGCCAAGTTCTAACTAAGGAAGAAAGGAATTTCTTCCTAGAGATGAAGCACTTGGAAGCGGAGGACAAGTGCTTGGAGGCAGAAGCAGAGACGAAGCGCTTGGAAGTGGAGGCGAAGCACTGGGAGGCGGAAGTGGAGGAGAGGCGAGAGATGAAGCACTTGCAAGTGGAGCTGAAGCACTTAGAGCTGGAAAAGGCTAAGCTGGATCAATCAGGTATCCCTAATGATCCTTCTCCAGGTTCCGCTCACCATTCCAAAAAATTCCCCACATACAAGGTAGGCGATGATACAGAGGCCTTCTTAGAAAGTTTTGAAAGGGTCTGCCTTGGGTACAACATCCCTACAGATATGGTGGAGCTGAGGCCACAACTCAGTGGACCCTTAGCAGAGGTGGCAGCTGAAATGCCTAAAGAACACATGAACAAGTATGAACTTTTTAAACAAAAGGCCAGAAATAGGATGGGGCTAACACCCAAGCATGCCCGTCGGCGGTTCAGAGCCCTAAGGTGGAAACCAACATGGCATTTTCCTGACATGCCTACCACCTTGTAAAAAATTGGGATACCTGGAAGATCTGTCTCTCCTAACACAAATGGTGCAGTTCTTAGAGGGTGTTCCTGAGGAAATAGAAAGGTACATCCTAGGTAGGAAGCCCAAAACTGTAATTGAGGCACGGGAGATCGGAGCCAAATGGGTGGAGGTGGCAGAGAAGAAGAAAGCTAGTAGCAGTTGGTGCAAATACCAAAAGGGGCAACCCGAGACAACACCTCACCATCAGAGTCAGCCCAAGGCCCCACCTCGCAAGGAGGAGCCCTCCACACAGCCAAGGAAACCCCAGATACCCTCTCGTCCCACCACCCCTCTCTCCAACCACCCACCTCGCCCTCACCCACAGTCAGCTGGGCAATGCTTTAAATGTAATGAGCTGGGGTATGTGAAGTCCAACTGCCTCAAGAGCACCAGTCAACTGCAACTCATCACCCCAGCGTACAACCAAGAGCCTTCAGGCCCAGATGCCTCACAAATACCCCCAGAGTGAAGGGAAACTGTGAATGTGGGCAGGAGGAAGATTACTCCGTGGAAAGACACTGGAGCACAGCTGTCAGCTATCCACCAATCCCTGGTGGACCCCAAATTCATCGACCCAGAGGCCCAAGTGATGGTGCAACCTTTTAAGGCTAACTCTTTTAACTTGCCTACAGCCAAGTTGCCTGTCCAGTACAAGGGCTGGTCAGGAATATGGACTTTTGCAGTCTATGATGATTATCCCATTCCCATGCTGCTGGGAGAAGACTTAACTAACCATGTAAAGCAAACAAAAAGGGTGGGGATGGTCACCTGCAGCCAGGCTAAACAGGCCTTCACACCTAATTCCATTCCTGAGCCTCCTACAGGGACGCAGCCAGAGGTGGTGACCACAGACCACAGACCAAAGTCTATCACAGCAGTTGTAGATCCAGTTCCTGGGACCCAGCCAGAACCAGCCCAAGAATCGGAACTGGCGAATCAGTCAGCACCAAAGCCTGTGTTTGCAACCCCACCACAGTCACGGGAGCCAGCACCAAAGGGCGCCACAGAGCCTGCACCTGCAGCAGCAGCTAAACCGGAACAAGAAGCTCAACCAGAGCCTGAAATACAACCTAGTGCACCAGCGGAAAGCGGTTCACAATCAGAGACAACCCCATTACCTGCATCGCTTCCAGTGGGACCAAGCCCAAGTCCATAACCCAGCGAGGAACTAATGTCTCCAGCATCAAGGGAGCAGTTCCAGGCAGAGTAGGAAGTGGATGAAAGCCTCAAGGGAGCTTGGACGGCAGCACGGAGCAACCCACCACCTCTCAGCTCTTCCAATAGGTTCAGGTTTGTTGTAGAAGGAGGACTCTAATACAAGGAAACCCTTTCTGGTGGGCACAAGGAGGACTGGCATCCTCAGAGACAGTTGGTAGTTCCAACTAAGTATAAAGAAAAGCTCTTGAGCTTAGTCCATGATCACCCTAGTGACCATGCTGGGGTAAACAGGACCAAAGACTGTTTGGGGAAGACATTTCACTGGGAGGGAATGGGCAAGGACGTTTCTTGTGAGGTGTGCCAGAGGATGGGAAAGCCCCAAGACCAGGTCAAGGCCCCTCTCCAGCCACTCCCCATCATTGAGGTTCCATTACAGCATGTAGCTCTGGATATTCTGGGTCCTTTCCCTAAGAAGACACCCAGAGGAAAGCTATACATACTAACCTTCATGGATTTTGCCACCCAATGGCCGGAAGCAGTAGCTCTAATCAACACCAGGGCTAAAAGCGTGAGCCAGGCATTGACAGACATTTTGCCAGGGTAGGTTGGCCCTCTGACATCCTTACAAATTCGGGAACTAACTTCCTGGCAGGGACCATGAAACATCTTTGGGAAGCTCATGGAGTGAACCACTTGGTTGCCACCCCTTACCACCATCAAACGGATGCCCTAGTGGAGAAGTTTAATGGAACTTTGGGGGGCACGATACATAAATTCGTGAATGAGCACTCCAATAATTGGGACCTTGTATTGCAGCAGTTGCTCTTTCCCTACAGGGCTATACTACATCCCAGTCTGGGGTTTTCACCCTTTGAACTCGTTTATGGCCACAAAGTTAAGGGGCCATTACAGTTGGTGAAGCAGCAATGGGAGGGGGTTACATCTTCTCCAGGAACTAACATTTTGGACTTTGGAACCAACCTGAAAAACACCCTCAAGGACTCTCTAGCCCTTGCTCGAGAAAATCTACAGGATGCTCAACAAGAGCAAAAGGCCTGTTATGATAAACATGCCAGAGAGCGTTCCTTCAAAGTAGGTGACCAAGTCATGGTCCTGAAAACGTTCCAGGCCAATAAGACAGAAGCATCGTGGGAGGGGTCATTTATGGCCCAAGAGCACCTGGGAGCTGTTAATTACCTCATAGCATTCCCAGACCCCACCCTAAAACCTAAAGTATACCATGTTAATTCTCTAAAGCCCTTTTATTCCTGAGAAATGAAGGTTCTCCAGTTTACAGCCCAAGAGAGAGATGACACTGAGTGGCCTGAAGGATTCTACTATGAAGGAAAAAGCCATGGTGGCATAGAAGAAGTGAGCCTTTCCATCACCCTTGGGTGTAATCAGAGACAGCAAATCCAGGAGCTGTGCACCAGCTTTGCGTCAATGTTATCAGCCACCCAAGGATGTACAGAATGGACGTACCACTCCATTGGACACAGGTGATGCTCGCCCAATTAGAGCCCAACCCTACCTGATGGCTCCTCAAGCCAAAACTGCAATAGAAAGGGAGATCAAGGACATGTTACAAATGGGTGTAACTCACCCCTCTAAGGGCTGGTCTACACTACGACTTTAGGTCGAATTTAGTAGCGTTACCTCGATTTAAGCCTGGACTCGTCCACACAATTAAGCCCTTTTTTTTTTACTTAAAGGGCTCTTTAAATCGATTTCTTTACACCACCTCCGACGACGGGATTAGCGCTGAAATCGGTTTTGCCATTTCGAATTTGGGTTAGTGTGGCCGCAATTCGATGGTATTGGCCTCCGGGAACTATCCCACAGTGCACTATTGTGACCGCTCTGGACATCAGTCTGAACTCGGATGCACTGGCCAGGTAGACAGGAAAAGCCCCGCGAACGTTTGAATTTCATTTCCTGTTTGCCCAGCGTGGAGAGCACAGGTGACCACGCAGAGCTCATCAGCACAGGTAACCATGATGGAGTCCCAGGATCGCAGAAGAGCTCCAGCATGGACCGAACGGGAGGTACGGGATCTGATCGCCATATGGGGAGACGAATCCGTGCTAGCGGAACTCCGTAGCAGTAAAAGAAATGCAAAAACATTTGAAAAAGTCTCAAAGGGCATGAAGGACAGAGGCCATAACAGGGATGCACAGCAGTGCCGCGTGAAAATTAAGGAGCTAAGGCAAGCCTACCAGAAAACCAGAGAGGCAAACGGAAGGTCCGGGGCACAGCCGCAGACATGCCGCTTCTACGCCGAGCTGCATGCCATGCTAGGGGGTGCAGCCACCACTATCCCAACCCTGTGCTATGACTCCGTCAATGGAGACTCACGCAACACAGAAGCGGGTTCTGGGGACGAGGAAGACGATGATGATGAACAGACGGGAGATGGCTCACAGCAAGGAGGCAGAGAAACCGTTTTCCCCAACAGCCAGGATCTGTTTATCACCCTGGACCTGGAGCCAGTAAACCCCGAACCCACCGAATCCCAAAGCGTGCTCGCAGACCCCGGAGAAGGGACCTCTGGTGAGTGTACCTTTGTAAATATTACACATGGTTTAAAAGCAAGCGTGTTTAATGATTAATTTGCCCTGGCATTCACGGCCAGGACAGCTACTGGAAAAGTCTGTTAACGTGTATGGGGATGGAGCGGAAATCCTCCAGGGACATCTCCAGAAAGCTCTCCTGGATGTACTCCCAAAGCCTTTGCAAAAGGTTTCTGGGGAGGGCTGCCTTATTCCGTCCGCCATGGTAGGACACTTTACCACGCCAGGCCAGTAGCACGTAGTCTGGAATCATTGCATAGCAAAGCATGGCAGCGTATGGTCCCGGTGTTTGCTGGCATTCAGACAACATCCATTCCTTATCTCTCTGTGTTATCCTCAGGAGAGTGATATCATTCATGGTCACCTGGTTGAAATAGGGTGCTTTTATTAAGGGGACATTCAGAGTGCCCGTTCCTGCTCGGCTGAACAGAAATGTTCCCCACTGTTAGCCACGCGGTGGGGGGAGGGGTGAAGTGATCATCCCAGGGAATTGGGTGTGTGTGGGGGGGGGGGGGGGGGTTAGTTGGGTTTGTGCTGCACGTTAACCCGGCAACCGCATCCCTCCCTCCTTTTAAATTGCCATACCATTTTAAATGGCCAACCCAACGGCTGCTTGGTATGGAAAATGAGGGTGCTGCTGTTTGAAACCATTCCCACATGTTATTAAGGTTAAAGAAGCCAAAAGACTGTGGCTTACCATGGCTGCCTGCAAGCCGAATTCTGTTGCCTGGCCCTGCGTGAGTGATCTCTCACACCAAATCGGCAGACCCTCAATATAAATAGAGGCAAAATACGACCTTGTAACGAAAGCATTTGTGCTATGTAATGTGAACAGCAAGGTTTAACGGGAAAGAGTGATCCTATTGTTCTCTAAAATGTGTCTTTTTAACTACCTATCTCCCTTTTCCCCCACCAGCTGCAAATGTTTCTCCTTCGCAGAGGCTAGTGAAGATTAGAAGGAGGAAGAAGAGAACTCGGGATGAAATGTTCTCGGAGCTCCAGACGGCCTCCCACGCTGACAGGGTTCAGCAGAATGCTTGGAGGCAGACAATGTCTGACTGCAGAAAAGCACAGTTTGAACGCGAGGAGAGGTGGCGGGCTGAATCGCGTGCTGAATCGGAGAGGTTGCGTGCTGAATCGCGGGCTGAATCTGAGAGGTGGCGTCAGATTGAGAACAGAAGGCAGGAGTCCATGCTCCGACTGCTGGAGCATCAAAGTGAGATGCTCCAGCGTATGGTTGAGCTGCAAGAAAGGCAGCAGGAGCACAGACCGCCACTACAGCCCCTGTGTAACCAACAGCCCTCCTCCCCAAGTTCCATGGCGTCCTCACCCAGACGCCCAAGAACGCGGTGGGGGGGCCTCCGGCCACCCAGCCACTCCACCCCAGAGGATTGCTCAAGCAGCAGAAGGCTGGCCTTCAATAAGTTTTGAAGTTTCTAATTTTTAAAGTTTTAAAGTTTTATAGTGCACGGTGTCCTTGTCCTTCCCTCCTCCCCCACCCCACCCAGCGCTTCCCTCCTCCCCCATCCCTCCTGGGCTACCTTGGCAGTTATCCTCCTATTTGTGTGAATTAATAAAGAATGCATGAATTTGAAGTAACAATGACTTTATTGCCTCTGCAAGCGGTGATCGAAGGGGGGAGGGGAGGGTGTCTAGCTTACAGTGAAGTAGAGTGAACCGGGCGGGGGCGGGGGGGAGGTTCATCAAGGAGAAACAAACAGAACTTTCACACCGTAGCCTGGCCAGTCATGAAACTGGTTTTCAAAGCTTCTCTGATGCGCACCGCACCCTGCTGTACTCTTCTAATCGCCCTGGTGTCTGGCTGCGCGTAATTAGCGGCCAGGCGATTTGCCTCAGCCTCCCACCCCGCCATAAACGTCTCCCCCTTACTCTCACAGATATTGTGGAGCGCACAACAAGCAGTAATAACAATGGGAATATTGTTTTCGCTGAGGTCTAACCGAGTCAGTAAACTGCGCCAGCGCGCTTTTAAACGTCCAAATGCACATTCTACCACCATTCTGCACTTGCTCAGCCTGTAGTTGAACAGGTCCTGACTACTGTCCAGGCTGCCTGTGTATGGCTTCATGAGCCATGGCATTAAGGGGTAGGCTGGGTCCCCAAGGATAACTATAGGCATTTCAACATCCCCAACGGTTATTTTCTGGTCTGGGAAGAAAGTCCCTTCCTGCAGCTTTTGAAACAGACCAGAGTTCCTGAAGACGCGAGCGTCATGTACCTTTCCTGGCCATCCCACGTTGATGTTGGTAAAACGTCCCTTGTGATCCACCAGTGCTTGCAGCAGCATTGAAAAGTACCCCTTTCGGTTTATGTACTCGCTGGCTTGGTGCTCCGGTGCCAAGATAGGGATATGGGTTCCATCTATCGCCCCACCACAGTTAGGGAATCCCATTGCAGCAAAGCCATCCACTATGACCTGCACATTTCCCAGAGTCACTACCCTTGATATCAGCAGCTCTTTGATTGCCCTGGCTACTTGAATCACAGCAGCCCCCACAGTAGATTTGCCCACTCCAAATTGATGTCCGACTGACCGGTAGCTGTCTGGCGTTGCAAGCTTCCACAGGGCTATGGCCACTCGCTTCTCAACTGTCAGGGCTGCTCTCATCTTGGTATTCTGGCGCTTCAGGGCAGGGGAAAGCAAGTCACAAAGTTCCATGAAAGTGCCCTTACGCATGCGAAAGTTTCGCAGCCACTGGGAATCGTCCCACACCTGCAGCACTATGCGGTCCCACCAGTCTGTGCTTGTTTCCCGGGCCCAGAATCGGCGTTCCACGGCATGAACCTGCCCCATTACCACCATGATTTTCACATTGCTGTGGCCCGTACTTTGTGAGAAGTCTATGTCTATTTCCTCATCACTCTCGTCACCGCGCTGCTGTTGCCTCTGCGCTGCTGTTGCCTCCTCCTCCTCCTCCTCCTGGTTTTGCTTTGCCAGGTTCCGGCTCTGCATATACTCCAGGATAATGCGCGTGGTTGTCATAGTGCTCATAATTGCCGCGGTGATCTGAGCGGGCTCCATGATCCCAGTGCTATGGCGTCTGGGCAGAAAAAAGGCGCGAAACGATTGTCTGCTGTTGCTTTCACGGAGGGAGGGAGGGAGGGAGGGAGGGAGTGGGGGCCTGACGACATGTACCCAGAATCACCCGCGACACTGTTTTTGCCCCATCAGGCATTGGGATCTCAACCCAGAATTCCAATGGGCGGCGGAGACTGCGGGAACTGTGGGATAGCTACCCACAGTGCAACGCTCCAGAAGTCGACGCTAGCCTCGGTACTGTGGACGAAGTCCGCCGACTTAATGCACTTAGAGCATTTTGTGTGGGGACACACACAATCGACTGTATAAAAACGATTTCTATAAAACCGACTTCTATAAATTCGACCTAATTTCGTAGTGTAGACATACCCTAAGAGTACATGGGCCTCTCCAGTGGTTCTGGTTCCCAAACCCAATGGGGAAATCTGCTTTTGCATGGACTACCAGAAGCTAAATGTTGTAACTCAACCAGAGAACTATCCAATGCCATGCACAGATGAGCTATTGGAGAAACTGGGATGTGCCCAGTTCATCTCCACCTTAGACTTAACTAAGGGGTACTGGCAAGTGCCACAGAAAGCCAAGGAAAGGTCAGCCTTCATCACCCATGTAGGGCTGTATGAATTTAATGTGCTCCCTTTCAGACTGCGAAATGCGCCCACCACCTTCCAGAGACTGGTAGATAACCTTCTGGCTGGATTTGGGGAATTTGCAGTCGCCTACCTTGACGATGTGGCTATATTCTCAGATTCATGGCCAGAATACCTGGAACACCTCCAAGCTGTCTTCCAGCGCATAAGGGAGGCAGGATTAACCGTTAAGGCCAAAAAATGTCAAATAGGCCTAAACAGAGTAACGTACTTTGGACGCCAGGTGGGTCATTGAACTATCAACCCTACAGGCTAAAGGAAATGCTATCCAAAATTGGCCTGTCCCTAAGTCAAAGAAACAAGTCCAATCCTTCTTGGGCTTGGCCGAACATTACCGACGATTTGTACCACACTACAGCAAAATTGCACCCCACTGACAGACCTAACCAGGAAAAAACAGCCAAATGCAGTTCAGTGGACTGAAAAGTGTCAAAAAGCCTTTAACCAGCTTAAAATAAATAAATATATATATGGAGATATACCTATCTCATAGCGCTGGAAGGGACCCTGAAAGGTCATTGAGTCCAGCCCCTGCCTTCACTAGCAGGACCAAATACTGATTTTGCCCTAGATCCGTAAGTGGCCCCTTCAAGGATTGAGCTCACAGCCCTCGGTTTAGCAGGCCAATGCTCAAACCACTGAGCTATCCCTCCCCCCCAAGTTTAAGGCGGCCCTTACGTCTGACCCTGTACTAAGGGTCCCGGACTTCGACCAACCTTTCATCGAAACCACCGATGTGTCCAAGCATGGTGTAGGAGCAGTTTTAATGCAGGAAGGGCCAAATCAACAACTCCATAGAATCATAGAATATCAGGGTTGGAAGGGACCTCAGGAGGTCATCTAGTCCAAGCCCCTACTCAAAGCAGGACCAATTCNAATCATAGAATCATAGAATATCAGGGTTGGAAGGGACCTCAGGAGGTCATCTAGTCCAACCCCCTGCTCAAAGCAGGACCAATTCCCAACTAAATCATCCCAGCCAGGGCTTTGTCAAGCCTGACCTTAAAAACCTCTAAGGAAGGAGATTCCACCACCTCCCTAGGTAACCCATTCCAGTGCTTCACCACCCTCCTAGTGAAAAAGTTTTTCCTAATATCCAATCTAAACCTCCCTCACTGCAACTTGAGACCATTACTCCTTGTTCTGTCACCAGGTACCACTGAGAACAGTGTAGATCCATCCTCTTTGGAACCCCCTTACAGGTAGTTGAAAGCAGCTATCAAATCCCCCCTCATTCTTCTCTTCTACAGACTAAACAATCCCAGTTCCCTCAGCCTCTCCTCATAACTCATGTGCTCAAGCCCCCTAATCATTTTTGTTGCCCTCCGCTGGACTCTTTCCAATTTTTCCACATCCTTCTTGTAGTGTGGGGCCCAAAACGGGACATAGTACTCCAGATGAGGCCTCACCAATGTCGAATAGAGGTCAATGATCACGTCCCTCGATCTGCTGGCAATGCCCCTACTTATACAGCCCAAAATGCCATTAGCCTTCTTGGCAACAAGGGCACACTGTCGACTCATATCCAGCTTCTCATCCACCGTAACCCCTAGGTCCTTTTCTGCAGAACTGCTGCCTAGCCATTCGGTCCCTAGTCTGTAACAGTGAATGGGATTCTTCCCTCCTAAGTGCAGGACTCTGCACTTGTCCTTGTTGAACCTCATCAGGTTTCTTTTGGCCCAATCCTCTAATTTGTCTAGGTCCTTCTGTATCCTATCCCTACCCTCCAGCGTATCTACCACTCCTCCCAGTTTAGTGTCATCTGCAAACTTGCTGAGAGTGCAGTCCACGCCGTCCTCCAGATCATTAATGAAGATATTGAACAAAACCGGCCCCAGGACCGACCCTTGGGGCACTCCGCTTGAAACCGGCTGCCAACTAGACATGGAGCCGTTGATCACTACCCGTTGAGCCCGACGATCTAGCCAGCTTTCTATCCACCTTATAGTCCATTCATCCAGCCCATACTTCTTTAACTTGCCGGCAAGAATACTGTGGGAGACCGTATCAAAAGCTTTGCTAAAGTCAAGGAATAACACATCCACTGCTTTCCCCTCATCCACAGACCCAGTTATCTCCTCATAGAAGGCAATTAGGTTAGTCAGGCATGACTTGCCCTTGGTGAATCCATGCTGACTGTTCCTGATCACTTTCCTCTCCTCTAAGTGCTTCAGATTTGATTCCTTGAGGACCTGCTCCATGATTTTTCCAGGGACTGAGGTGAGGCTGACTGGCCTGTAGTTCCCCGGATCCTCCTTCTTCCCTTTTTTAAAGATGGGCACTACATTAGCCTTTTTCCAGTCATCCTTGACCTCCCACGATCACCATGAGTTTTCAAAGATAATGGCCAATGGCTCTGCAATCACATCCGCCAACTCCTTTAGCACCCTCGGATGCAGTTCATCCAGCCCCATGGACTTGTGCTCGTCCAGTTTTTCTATATAGTACTGAACCACTTCTTTCTCCACAGAGGGCTGGTCACCTTCTCCCCATACTGTGCTGCCCAGTGCAGCAGTCTGGGAGCTGACCTTGTTTGTGAAGACAGAGGCAAAAAAATCATTGAGTACGTTAGCTTTTTCCACATCCTCTGTCACTAGGTTGCCTCCCTCATTCAGTAAGGGGCCCACACTTTCCTTGACTTTCTTCTTGTTGCTAACATGCCTGAAGAAACCCTTCTTGTTACTCTTAACATCTCTTGCTAGCTGCAACTCCAAGTGTGATTTGGCCTTCCTGATTTCACTCCTGTTGTGTTTCTCAGCAAACAACTTTCTGAGAGGGAAAGCCACTGGTCAGGCTCAGAAAAGGAATGTTGTGCCATTGTGTATGCCCTGGAGATGCTACACCCATACATTTGGGGACGGCGTTTCCACCTGCAGACTGACCATGTTGCACTGAAGTGGCTTTACAGTCAAAGAGACTAACCAAAAAAAACACATTTCAGGAGCCTCTAACAAAGTGGTTGATGCCCTCTCCCTTGAAGGTTTCCCAGGATCAGCCGTGTAAAAATATCCCTTTATTCTAAGTCATTGTAGTCCTTGAAATGTGAAAAATACTGTTTAGTTCATGTAATTAGTAAAATTAGAGGTGCATGTATTGTGACAGACCCAGACCAGTTGGGTGCAGGAGTCTGGTCCTGTTGGGATCCTGGAAGTGGGTGGGCAGGAGCCCGCCCACTGCTAAAGGACCTCCCCCAGCCTAAGGGGAGGATCCACAAAGTCCAGGATCTCAATTAATTACAGGGGACAACTAAAGATATAACAGGGACAGGATTGAGGTCACAGGGCTAAACGAAGGGAACCTGACAGGGACACTGAGCAGAGAACCCCGGACAGCGCCCACTGCTCCTCAAAGGTGTCAAGGGAGTCAGCGGATGCCGCCCAGGCATAGGCGTCAACTTCCCCTCTTCCCATGGGTGCTCGACCCCCACCTCTGCCCCTGGCCACACCCCCACTCCACCCCTTCCATGAGGCCCTGCCCCTTCCCACCCCTGCCCCACCCCCATTCCAACCCCTTCCCCAAAGTCCCTACCCCAACTCCACCCCCTACCTGCCCCTATTCCAACTCCTTCCTGAAATCCCCGCCCTGACCCCACATCTTCCGCGCCTCCTCCCCTGAGCGCGCCACATTCCCGCTCCTCCCCTGCCCTCCCGGATAAGGAGGTGAGGGGGAAAGTGCAGCCAAAAACATGACAGGATATCTAAGAGGAGCCGGAATAGGGGCTGCAACCTGGCACACTCCAAATACACGTGTACCAGGGTCTTCTTCAGGCCGCAGAAGGGGCAGGTGTCCGGGACGGAGGTGAACTGCACCAAGAACACGCCCGTGCTCACAGCTCCGTAAAGGACCGTCAACTAATATCCCCAGCGGGCTTTGAGACCAGGGTGCAATATAGGCCAGCCCACCAGGGTTCCTCACCCTCCAGAGGTGGTAGGAGGTCCCTCCACCTCGTGACGGGGTGGGATACAAGAGTGAGGACATGAACGGTTGGAGCACGAGCACGTACAGATGTCTCCTTGGCGCAGTCCGGAAATGAGCAGTCTGTAGTTCATGCAGCCAGCTCACGGTGAAGGGGTGGGATGGCCGGGTGGGCCCGATGAGAAGGGGCCCGATGAGAAGGTCCGGAGGGCTTGGGGTATAGGGGGGATGGGGGGGCACCCTCCTGCAGGACCCAGTCGATGTAGACCCGAGCAGTGGGCGGCAAAGCGGCCCTCACCTCCTGAAGTACACACCAGGGAGTATGAGGGCTGGAGAGCTCCATGCGCTGAGCGAGCATCAGGGGATCGAGCCAGTCTCCCTAATCGTAGTCCAGGGGGTCTCTGATTCTGGTGACTTCTGCCAGGACCAGACTCTGTCACACTGAGCGGGACTCCGCCACCTGCACACGGAGCTGGGGGTTGTGTAGCAGGGGCTCCACGAGGAGATCCACCCCCTCGGTGGCCGCCACGGACCTGGTCACCAAGACCAGTTTCCAGGTCCAGAGGAGGTCCTGGTAGAAGACCAGCATCCTGGTCATATCGGAGCCCTCAGAAGCGGCGCAGAAAGGCGTGCACCAGTATTCTCCATGCCGGACTACCTGCACCATAAAGGAGCCTCTGCAGGGCCTGGAGGCAGAAGATGTGGACCTGACTGTGCAGGCAGTTCAGTCCCTGTCTTCCCTCCTCCAGGGGCAGATGGAGGACTACTGCAGAGACCCAGTGCAGTCCCGGCCAAAAGAACTCCAGAACCAGCATCCGGAGGTTGGCCAGGAAACTCGGGGCTGGGACCAGGGTGTTGAGCTGGTGCCAGAGCATGGACAGGACTAACTGATTGAGCACCAGTGCCCTCCTTCAGAGGGAGAGGCATCAGAGTTGTCCCATCCACCTCCACAGCCGCTCCGACACCCTGGCCTCTAAACCTTGCCAGTTTTCCGGCGGAGACGGATGCATGGCAGAAAGGTAAACACTGAGATAGAGCAGTGGACCCAAGCTCCACTGGATGGCTTGATGCTCGGGTGGGTGGGAGCTCACCTGCCACCTGTCCCCAACCACCAGGCCAGAGCTCTTGACCCAGTTGACCCGGGCAGAGGAGGCCACCGAGTAGCAAGCCTCCACCCACACCAGGTCGCCCGGGTTCTGGACCAAGAGGAGCACGTCGTCGGCATACGCCAACAGGACCAACCGTAACTCAGGCTCATAGAGCACCAACCCCATCAACCTCTGACAGAGGAGACAGAGGAAGGGCTCAATTGCCAGAGCATACAGCTGGCCTGACAGCAGACACCCCTGATGCACCCCGCACCTGAAGCTGACCGGCTCGGTCAGGGTCCAGTTGAGCCTGACCAGACACTCCGCTGAGGCGTACAGCACCTGGAGAAAATCCACAAACTGGGATCTGAAGCTGAACGCCCGCAGAGTGCCCAGGAGATACCCGTGGTCCACCCTGTCAAATGCCTTCTCCTGATCCAGGGACAGAAGGGTGAACAACAGACCATCCCTACACCCAAGCTCCAAGAGATCCTGGACAAAATACAGGTTGCCAAAAGTGGTACGGCCCGGGACGGTGTAGGTCTGGTCGGGGTGGACCATGTCCGCCAGCACAGACCCCAGCCGCAGTGAGATGGCCTTTGCTACAACCTTATAGTCCATGCTAAGGAGCAAAACGGGATGCCAATTCCGAAGGTCGTGGGGGTCCCCCTTCTTCGGAAGCAAGGTGAGCACGCTCACCTGCACAACAAGGGGAGGACCCCACTCTCCAAGGACTCGGCCCAGATGGTGACAAGGTCCAGGCTGAGGACATCCCGTCCCAGAACACGCAGTAGAACTCCACGGTCAGCCCATCCATGCCCAGGGATTTATTAGTGGGCATGTGGCAGAGAGCTTCTGAGAGCTCGGCGAGAGTGAGAGCTGTCTGTCTGTCTGGGAGACCACGCTGACTGTCGGGAGTCCGTCCCAGAGCACTCTACAAGCATTGGGATCGGTCAGATCCGGGGAGAAAAGGCCCTGGCCCTCCCGCGCATCTTCTCTGGATCTGTGATGGGGGTGCCGTCCTCTGCCAGAAGGCAGGTGACGTGCTTCCTAGCCCCCCTCTTTTTCACCAGGGCGTAGAAGAAGCGGGATATGCGGTCCATCTCCCGAAGGAGGTGGATGCGGGATCGAATAAAGGCACTCTGGGCCTGATGGTCCTTGAGGGCCTGGAGCTCCTCCTGCTTCTCCCAGCACGCTCCACAGAGGGATGGATCCTCGGGGCTGGCAGCCAGATGCCTCTCCAGCTCTAAGACCTCCCGTTCCAACTGCTCTATTGCCGCATCCCTCTGCTGGCTGGTGCCCCGGGTGTAGTCACGGCAGAATAGCCAGGCGCGCACCTTGCCCACGTCCCACCACCGCCGTGCCAAGGGAAAGGCACACCTCTGCCCTCGCCAGGCCAGCCAGAACTCCCGGAAGGATGCCACGAAGCCCACATCCTCCAGCAAGCTGTTATTAAAGTGCCAATAGGCTGGCCCTGACCTCTCCGTGCTGAGAGAGGCCATCATGGTCACCAGATGGTGATCCAAGAACGGGGCTGGCCAGATGCTGGATGAGTGGGCCCGTGAAAGGTGACAGCATGATAAGTAAATGTGGTCCAACTGGGAGTGGCGCAACCGATGGGCCTCCACCCAGACAAAGGTGAATGTCGACACATTGTCCAGGTGATGGTCGCACCAGACGTCCACCAGGGAGTGATGGTCGACAACATCCCAGAGGATGTCCACGGCAGCTCGGTCTCTGAGTGGTCCTGCTCCTCGAGGGTGGTGTTAAAGTCCCCGCCCAGGACCAGCCACTCGCGAGGATCCAAGGAGCCGAGAAAGGTGGACGCCTGTTGGAAAAATCACAGCTGCTCCGGGCCCGATGTTGGGGCATAAATATTGATGAGATTGACCACCAGCCCCTCCATGCGGACCCAGAGGTGCAGCAGGCAGCTCGGCACAGCCTCGGCAACCCCCAGCACCTCAGGCTGTAGGTTGAGGGAGAACAGGGGAGCCAATCCAGCAGTACAAGCTGTGAGGTGGCTAAAATAGACCCTGTCCCCCCACTCCAGCCACCAACTTGCTTTGGCGGCTGGATCCATATGGGGCTCCTGCAGGAAAACCACAGAGTACCCCCACTCCCAAAGGAAGGAGAGCATCTGGCACCTGCGGAGACCCACCCTACAGCCCCGGGTGTTTAGTGTAGCGAAGGTGATAGGTGCCATAGGGAGGGCTGGGGGGGGATCCTCGCTGGCAGGGATGCTCGTGGCCACCGTTGGGCCGTGCAGCAATCCGTGACCGACCCTGTAAGTAAGCAGGGGTCATGGAAGCAGTGGGTTCGCTGGTAGGCTGAAGCGGCCAGCCTCCCGGTCCCTTTACCCTCCCCCAAAATGGCCCTCACGGCCTGGAGGATTTGATAAAAGTCCCCCAGAGCTGGAGAGCAAGCTGCACCTTGTTCCAGGACCCACAGGTATCCTGGAGAAACTCTCTCATCTCCTCTCACAGCCTATCGGGAGGGTGGGGTCACAGGCTCTTGGCTGTCCTCTGGTGGGGCCCCTGTCGAACCTCCATGGCCTACAGAGACGGGCAGGCAGGGGGCGGACACCTGGCATGGCGCCCGATGTGCTGGCGCCATGCAGCCTGCCTCAGACCCTGGCTCAGTGGGGGGCAGCAGAGGGAAAATAGCAGCCCCTAGGGGGTCGGGACAGGGGAACACGAAGGCCGCTCCCTGGGGGTGATACACCAGCAAGGGGAACGAGACAACCCAGGGGCTGCAGCAGCTTGGGAGGTGGAGGGGAGGGAGACAGGATCAGCATTGGGGGTGGGGCAGGGATCAGGAGCGGAATCGGGGAGAGGGGTGGAACTGGCATCATGGGCTTCGGCAGCCGAGCTACCGTGGGGTGCCAGCTCTCGGCCAGGCTCAGGCATCAAGGAAATGGGAAGGGGGCCCTCAGTGATGCCGGGCTCTTGCTCCATAGCAGGTGCTGCAGCCACGGCATCAATGGGTGTAGAATCAGCACCAGGGCCCCCACCCAGAAAGGAGGTCAGCTGCCCCGCATCAGCAAGGGGTGCCCCTGGTGACACAGGGCCCAGCCACGGGGCACTGGCCATTGCCTTGATGGGCTCGGCGGCCTTCAACAAGATGTCGGGCGTGGCCGGGCAGGTGGAAGAGTCCAGGGGCTCCCCAGAAGTCAGAGTGGGAGCAGCATTCGTGGGAAGGGAAGGGAGGGGAAGGGGGTGCAGTGCAAAGGCACTCAGACTGAGGCCTGCTGGCAAAGGGTCATCCTCCCCCTGTGTGACCGGGATCAGACCCAGGGCCTCGATCTCCTTGAATATGGAGAAGTCACCCACCACCCCAGGGACCTCCCCACCAGCACTCAAAGCGACGCTTGCCTCAGAGCTTGCAGGGGGCTTTGGTGGCTAGGGGGCGGGAGGGGCTCCAACAGAGGCCCCCTCAAGGAGGGACTCCAGAAGAGGAGCAGTGATGCCCCCCCCCTTGCTGCCACGTCTTCCCCAGCCAGCTCCAGTGGACAGAACTCACTGGGGGGCAAAGCAGAAGGCTCGGCGTCCATGGCCCCCTTCCTGATCTTACAGGGGGCCTCTGCATCCTCCACATCAGAGGGGAGCAGCTGAGCCCGAGCCTTCCGCTTGCCCCACTTCCCCTGTACAAGGACCCAGCCCTCCATGGTGTCATCTGCAGGCTGGCTGGCAGGGGTCAGGCCAGGGGGCAAGGATGATGGCATGGGGACTCGGGGAGGTAGTGATGGGGTGGCACGAGGGAGGGAAAACTCCTGATGGGGCAGGCCCTCTCCCACGCCTGGTGGTACCTCCGCCACACCCTCCTCCACAGGCCCCGCCAGACTGCACGCAGTGGAGGCTGGGCTCTCCTGCTCATCTGGGCGCACTGGGGGGGGTGCCCCTAGGACCCGAGCAGGAGCAGAGGTGGGCTGGGGAGGAGGAGGGGTGGCTCTGGGTGCCAGGCAGCCAGGGGTGCCAGCAATGATGGGGCCGGTGCCCTGCTGGGGCTTGGGGGACCCAGACGCTCCTCCATCCTTCTGGATGTGCCCCATCACCCGGCAGAGATAGCACCGGGCCTCCCGTGTGGAATAATGCACCCGGTAGCGGGCCCCCTGCTAAGGGACCAAAAAGGACCCCACAAGCGCCTCTACATCACGCACCACCAGCGGCAGTTGAAGCTGCACCTGCCGGCGGAATAAGAGGACATGACGGAGGGTGGGATCCTTGCAGCCCAGTGAGAGAGGGCTGACTACGGAGAGGGGTTTCCCCAGGGTAGAGAGGCAACGTAGCAGGGCAGCATTAGGAAGGAATGGAGGGAAGGAAGTCAGGACCACTCCGATGCCCAGATCTTCCAGCGGCTCCAGGGGGACGAACACGCCCCCCACTGCCAGGCCCTTCTCCATCACCTCCTGGGTGGCGGACTCCGATGCCAGGAAGAAGACCACCTTTCCGTACATTTTGGAGGCTGCCACTATGACCGTGGGCCCCCCCACCCTCACCAATGCCCGCATGTAGGTCACCACGTGAGGCGAGGTGGGCACCAGGAGGCAACGGACGCCATGCTTCCTGGTCAAGGTGGGGAAGGGGCCCTGGCCGCCAGAGATGGTAGCAGAGGCGGTGGCTGGGAGAGATGACATAACGGCAGGTGTGGGCAAATGCCCTGGGCGCTGGGAGAGGGGCACCCCCAGAGCTGGTGGAGGGAGCAATGGGGAGGGACTCCGCGGCCGGTGGCGGGGCTGTGGCAGAGGGGGCAGCCCCTACTATGGAAGGCTTTGCCTTCTTCGCGGGGCCCTTGCCCTTCTTTTTCCCCTGGCCCTTCCTGCCGGCTGGGGGGCCCCCAGAATTGGAGAGGGCAAGGGACGTGGCAGCTGTGGAGTCCACCCCTTTGCCCACCACTGCCGGTGCCCCAGCGGGGGCAGTGGCGGGTGGTTTGGCAGCAGCAGAAGAGGCAGGAGCCACAAGGGACGATGGGGGGTGAGTGGAGGAGGGGTAGCGGGGTCTGCCTGAGGGGTCCCACCCCCCTTGTCCCCCGCCATGACAAGTGGGGATGGAGGACAAACACCGGAGGGGGTAGGGAAACAGAGGACAGGTCGACCACTCCTCCCCGCTAGGCTGCAGGCAGAGGAGGAGGGCGCCAGAAGGGGAGGGGCGGACGGGCGTGCCTATAGAGGCAAGGACGGGGTGGGGGTCAGTCACCAACACAAGATGGGATTCCGGCTCCTTTAGCTGCACTAGGGGAGGGTGGCTATAATAGCATTGGGGGGGGAGCAGTGACACAGGGGTTCAACTGAAACAGGGGAGGGGCACAAGCATGGGTGCACCGACCAAGGGGCTAATCAGGTCAGGGGTACTGCGGTGGGGGGCAGGACAAACAGGCTGGAGATAGCACAGGGCAACCAAGGGGCTGGGGTGGGGCAGATGAGCAAACACAACTGCAAGGGGAGGAGTAGGGCAGGCAAACAAACTGAAGCTGCTGAGGGGCTGGGGCAAAGGGGGGGAGCAAAAGGCTGTAAGGGGTGGGCGGGGCAGGTAGTAAGGGGAAAGGTGGGGGTCTGCTGCAGGGGGGAGTCAGCCCAAGGGGGGGCACATGTGTAAGCGGGGGAATGGTCCTGCTCTTGTGGGGAACTTTCCTGGCTTCTGTGCTACCCCGGTGAAGTGGGCGAGCGAAAGGATCTGAGTCCTCGCTCCCACTTCCTTGACCCAGAGGCCTCCCTGCCCTTGAGGACTCTCCTGTCTGGCAGAGTTCTCGTAGCCCCAACAAGGCTGGGCCCAGGATTCCTGGGGGGGCTCAACCCCCAACCCTGCTGTGGTCACCTAGGACAGGGGCTAAGGTGTCCCCACTCCGGGGTACCCTTTCTGCACTGGGCACCTCCCTGACCCACTGATTATTCCAGACAATATAAAGCAAATACAAGTTGTTTACTTAACAATTAATTTAAAAAAAGAACAAGGAAAAATGGGAAAGGTTAAAGGAAAACACATCACCCCGCTCTGTGGCAGGGAACATTTACAGACAGTGTCTCTGGAACATCAGGGCAGTTCACAGTCTGTTCCTTGTAGGTCCCAGGCCACCTTCTCAGGTCCTGGCTGTGCTGCACAGACGCTGCAGGTTGGACACTTGCCCTGGCGGTGGCCACATGCTCTCAGGCTGTAGGTGGCAGGACCCTTCTCCCCAGCATCGCCCCCGCCCTGTCAGGGTTACGATCCCCCTCCAAGTCTGGCCTGCAGGGCCTCTTGGCTGAGGCGTCTCCCTGTGCTGGGCCCACTGCCCAGGGTCCCCCTCACTCTGCCCAGCTGCTCACCGCACCCAGCTCTGGACTGCTCCAGCTCCACACTGCCTCAGCACGGCTGCTGCTGCTGCTCTGCCTTCAGCTCCCTGGGCTGCTTCTCTGGCCTCTCTGGCTCTGGTTGCTACAGCTCTGCTCCCAGGACAGGACAGGTCTGCTCTGCAGGCTGCTTCCTGGGCTGCTTGTCTGGCCCCTCTGGCTCTGGTTGCTGCAGCTCTGCTCCCAGGGCACGTCTGCTCTCTCTGGGCTGTGCTCTGGCTTTTTGGCTGCAACTCTGCTCCCAGCACAGGATCTGCTCTCCCTGGGGCTTTCTGGCTGCAGCTCTGGCCCCTCTGGATCTGGCCCAGCTCTGCTCTCCCGCTCAGCTTGGGCCCCTGCTTTCTCCTTAGCTCGGCCCCACTCTGTCTGACCCAGGCACATTCCTGCTCACACGGAGGATGGGACCCACCCTGGCCTTCTGTCTCCTTGATTAGCTGGCCCGCCCTGTCAATCTGGAGCATTGGCCTCTTGCCATTGTTCCTGGGGACTATCAGTCTCAGGGTCCTGATTTGCCATCGATCCCTCCCCTTTTAGTGCTGGGAGCTAGCAACCAAAACACCCGCACTGAATGTTAGTAAGGGGGCAACAGTCCCCTTACACATGCACCCACGTGTGCTTGCAAAAAGTCAGAGTTTGCTGGCTGCTGCTTCAGGCCCAAGCATTGGAAACAGGGTGTGGCAAGCAAAGCAAGGAGCTGAGTCCCGGAGGCAGGAGCTGAGGCAGATAGTAAATGGCCAGTGGGAGGTGGGGGAGGGGACAGTGGTGGGGGGACACACGGATGGACCAGAGGGCAGGCTCCACACCACACCCCCTATGTCCCCACAGACACAGTCAAGACCCCCACCAAAAGAGCACAGTTTGAAAGTTACTCAGTCCCTAGAAGACCCCCTCCACAGTGGTCTGCAGAGTCCCTGCACATTCCCCCGGCAGCAGACGATCCTCTTCTTCCTCCTCCTCGAGGCTCCAGCAGCTCCCAGGCAGCAAATGCAGCAGCAGCGGCTCCAGCAGGCAGTCCAGTGGCCAGGCAGGAGGGACCCTTCTCAAGTGGTAGTGGTGGTGGTGCCCACAGCAGCAGCAACAGCTGGGGCAGGGGTCCCTCACTCCCCTCCTCTGGGGAGTGGCAGCATCTACCCATCCAAGGTCAGAGAGAAACTGTAATCTTGGGAGTTTAATACCAGCCTGGAGGGGCCAGTATTAATTTTTAGAATCCTTGTGGGCTGCCATCTTCTGCACTCAAATTGCCAGAGTGGGGAATCAGCCTTGACACCGTTATTTTTTAAAAAGTCTCGAGGCAATCCTGTCAATTACAGGCTGGTAAGCCTACCTTCAGTGCCAGGCAAATTGATTGAAACCATAGTAAAGAACAAAATTATCAGACAAATAGATAAACACTATATGTTGGGTAGGAGTCAACATGGCTTCTGTAAAGAGACACCAACATGGTCAGGGGTGCAACCCATGCTCTGGGGTCCCTAAACCTTCAACTTGCAGAAGCTGGGACTGGATGACAGGATATGTGTTAGGATATAGATATTCAAGCCTGTCTGTAAAGGCCTATACTTTAAGAATTTAGGTATATGTTTATCATTTAACTAGTTATAGAGGTATAAAAGAAAGAATCTGTGTAAGGGCCTTCTCTCACTGTGACAGCCTGAGGCCCTGTTCTTCGGCCAATGCCTTTGGCTAAGAGGCAGCCATAAGTTGGGAAGCGTGCAGTCACATCCTCACATTCCAAACTAGCCATATTGAAATAAGAAACTGGGGCTGTTAGGAAGTGATCCGATCTATCACCTCCAGAGAAGGGGAAGAGCCTAGAAGATGTAAAAGGAAATTTAGTTTGATAGTTTTCTGTCTGGTAAGAACTCACTTATCAATAGACACAGCTGGGAAACCCTTATGTCTGTATAGATGTAGTTGTGAAATCCTCACTTCTGTATTGTTTTGTCATTATAGTTCCCACTTTGCTATGTTTATTTGCATGGTCTCTGTCTGGTTCTGTGATTGTTTCTGTCTGTTGTATAATTAATTTTGCTGGCTGTAAACTAATTAAGGTGGTGGGATATAATTGGTTAGCTAATCATGTTACAATATGTTAGGATTGGTTAGGTAAATTTTAGTAGAATGATTGGTTAAGGTATAACTAAGAATATTACTATATAAATTAGGGGCAAACAGGAAGTAAGTTGGGATTCGAAAATAAGGAAAAAGGAACTTGGATTTAAGCTTGCTGGAAGTTCACCCCGATAAACATTGAATTGTTTGCACCTTTGGACTTGGGGTATTGTTGCTCTCTGTTCATGCGAGAAGGACCAGGGAAGTGGGAGAGTGAAGGAATAAGCTCTCTAGCATCTTGGTGCCGTGACTCAGATGCATCGCATCAGATAGGTGAGTGGCAGCCTGTAAGTCCCCCTCCCCAACAGTCCGCGCAGCTGCTTGGAGGGGGTATGGCGAACTCTCGTGATGGTAGTTGTGGGTTCTGGCAAGCTGGGGTAATGGATTTTTTGAACAAATGGATAAGGAAGAATCAGGGGTCCACCTGGGATGAGATTGAGAAGGAGATGGGGGAGGTTTTGGGAGACCCCAAGGGAAAGGAATGTAGGGAAAAGGGAATGGTATTACAAGGTTTGTGTGCTGGAATGGCATACTGGGTAAAAAGGGAAGCCGATCTCCTCCAACACATTAAGGATTTGGAGAGGATTGTGGATCAGCAATGGATTTTAACAGAAAAATCCATGTTAGCGGTAGAGGTAGCGGATTTCAAGGCACGGGATGCTGCACGGACAGAGGAGTCTTGTGAGGCAATCCAGTGAGCGAGGGATGAACTGCCGGGGAGAGTAGGAGACTTAGAGGAGGAATTGTATCAATGTAAACATGGGAGCAATGGACTTGGGGACCCCAAACCATCCGCTCCACTAATGGAGCTGAAGGAGACACCTCCACCACCCTACCCTGAAAAAACACTGTACCCACCACTGCCAGTGGACGTTGTAAGCCAGCGATCCACAGTTACAGCCCCTGCGAGAGAGGCTACCCGTGAGGAACTACAGGAGGCAGGAATAGTGGCCCCGGTTGCGGGGTGGGGGGACCATGCCCCACAAGTAGTAGAACAGGCAGAAATCCACCCCTTGTCCCTGAAGGAGCGGGAGGCAGTACTGGGCCATTTGGGAAAGGTACCCTGGGATGATTGGGATCAGTTTGTGCTGTGGCTAGTGGAGGTGGGCAGGGAGATGGAGGGTCTAACTCGTGAGGACCAGGTGATCATATGGTGTAGTCTTTTGGGACAGGGCACCTTAGGAATCAATGTGGCAGGACTGGCACACCCATTTCTAATCCCTGGACAGGTGGCAAAACAGTTGTTTGGGGTGTACTCTCGTACTGCGGGGATGAATAAGATGAAGCGAATCCCTGGGGAAACATGGCGGGATACACTTAATCGCATACAGGCATAGGCACGGTGCTGGGTGGATCCCCTGGACGGTCCATGGGTGATACCCCAGACAGGGGCACCAGGACCTGGTGGGGGTGTGGTGCATGGTAGGGGTGTGGAATTTCTGGAGAAATGGTTGGAGCTGAGCAATCCGCAGTTCGTGGGGCATTTAAGGTTGCAGCACCCTGAACTTGCTCCCAATCAGCTACCCCAGTTTCTGGAACAGGCAGATGTGTGGAGACAGATGCATCAGGGGGGAGAGCCAGTCCATGTTATTACTGCAGGGGATCAGTACAAGGTGGAAAGGGGTGGGTCAGCCTGGAGGGGAGGAGGGAGAGGGAGAGGTTGTGACTTTTGGGGGGTAGTCAGGGATGAGCAGGCAGCTATAGAGCAACAGATCCAGAGACTGCAGGCTAAACTGACTACTCAGGATCTTACCAGATCAGGGGGAAAGTGGCCCCAGAGGCCAGGGGACTGGGACTGCCTGAAATGCCAGACACACAATTTTGCTTGGAGACAGGAATGTGTTCGGTGCCAGGACACCCCCGCCCCCCCCCATGAACCAGTGGGGGGGACAGAGGTGAGTGCTGCAACTTAGGGGTGCCCTGGGAGGCGTCCTGTCCATGTTCTCCGTTTAGGACGGGATGCATCTGGTAGCCCCACGCGGCGATCGAAGGGCGTCCCATGAGGGATTTTTTGAAAGACACTGGAGCAGCCATCAGCTTAACCACATGGGGACAGGGGAGGCCCTCAGAAGGAACTGTGACAATTGTAGGGGCAACGGGAGGGGAGACAGTTCCCTGAGGCGGGAACAGATCAAAGGAATCTGGGAGATTATGTGCAGTTGTAATAATGTGCTAAATCTGTTGGGGACAGGAGATTCACACAAGCTGGGACTTGTACTGGACTTAGCCAACTGGATGTGTTTACTGGGGCAGACGCAGGATGGTCAGGGCTATACCATTCCTAGGGGGATAGCCACTATGACCATTAAAGCGGCACATGCCCTCCCACCACCCCCGGCTGGGTGGGAACACATCCCTGGGTGGAAACCCCCCCCCCGCCCCCGAAACAATATCCTATTCCTCGGGAGTCATGGAGGCCGGAAGCCTGCCCCCTTTAAAAACCCTGCATAGTTTTGAAATGCCTTTTCCTGATCATGCAGCTTGGTGAGCACACCTAGCAGCTCTCCCTTGCTCCAAGGCTTGAACTTTTCCAATTAGCAGGTTCAGGTGCCTACCCCCTACCATATAGCTAAAGTAAGTCACCTGCCAGGTGGCCAATCTGCATTTGGCCAGGTTACCTGTTAGTCTTGTGTCTTTGAGGGATTGCTCTATTGATGTGTCTCAAGTGATTGTTCCAGTTGTAATTATGACAATATCGTCGATGTATGCTGTGCCATACTGTCCGTATGGTTGAAGTATCATCATGCGTTGGAAGGTAGCCACAGCTTTATGAAAACCAAAGGGCATGGCCTTAAATTGGTGGAGACCAAAGGTGTGGACAATGTGGTCTTCTCTCCTGATTTGGTTGTCAAAGGAATCTGCCAATAACGCTTCATTAGGTCAAGAGTGAATATATACTTGGCATCCCCAAGCCTGTCCAGCAAGTCATGTATTCTAGGCATAGGATATGCATCAAATTTCGATAGTGTGTTTACTCTCAGGAAATAGGTGCAAAATCAGGGTGACAGATCGGGTTTTGGCACAAGCACGGTGGGGCTCCTCCACTCACTATAGGACTCCTCAACCACCCCTAACTCCAACATGGCCTGAAGTTCCCAGCAGACCATCTCCCACATCTTTCAAGGAAGGAGAATACTGAGGTGAAGGCTTCTATCAGCTCTCAAAACTGTTGTTTTTCTTCAGGCTGGAGTCCTTCTCCCACAGGTATCAGTTCAGCATTATGGCCTAAGGGTGCCTGTAGGACAAACTCAGGTTCGAGTAGAGACGGTGCTATGAGGAGGCCTTCTTGGTCCTGCCAGGCCTTTAGCAGGTTCACACAATAAATCCTTGTTTCTTTTCTATTTCCTGGCTGGCAAATTTCTTAACTGACCTTCCGCACCTTCCTCACCACCTCAAATGGACCTTGCCACCTGGCCAGTAGCTTCGATTCCAAGGTAACAAGTAGTAACAAGACCCTATACCTGAGTCCAAATTCTTGCATCCTGGATCCTTGGTTCCTGCTTCTGCTGGGACTTCAACATGTTTTCTTTAGCTAAAGCCTGCAGTGTCTCCAAATTCTCCCTCAGGCAGATCACATACTGTACCGTGTTGTTTTTTCACGGGCTCTGCTCTTCTCTTCCCACGTCTCACAGAGGAGGTTCAGAATCCCCCATGGTTGCCTCCCATATAACAGTTCAAATTGGAAGAACCTTGTTCATGCTTCTGGCACCTCAGAGACGGGTCCAAGGCCACAAGTTTTCTAAGCATCTTTTAAAATATTTTATTGAAGCCCTCCACCAGCCCATCACTCTGAGGGTGATAGACCTTGATCTTTAAGAGGTCACACAATTCCCCCATTAACCTTGACATAAAGTTGGCCCCTTGGCCAGTAGGTATCTATTTAGGATCCCTACCTGTGCAAAAACCTTCATAAGTTCAGTGGTGATGTTAACCATTGTGGTCAAATGAAGGGGGATGGCCTCCAGGTACTGTGTGACAGTCTATTATCACCAGAATATACTGGCACCTGGCTTCACTCTTTTCCAGGCATCCCACTAAGTCCATGCTGAGCTTCTTGAAGAGTACTCTGACTACCTGGAGAGGGACTAGCAGAGCTTTTGGGGTCCTTTCCATTGGCACTCTGGGCATAACATGCAGTAGTCCTTGACCTGGCCAGTAAAATCTGAGAATGACCCTTTCAAGCATCTTCTCTTGCTCTAAGTGTCCCACACAGGGTACCACATGTGCCACCAGTAATACTCTCCTGTGGAACTTCTTTGGGAGTAGGTGTTGTACTCTTACTTCTCTGGTTTGGGAATCTTTTGCCTCCCTGTATAGTCTCTCTTCCCTAAATTTGAAGCAGGGCCACTGCTTCATCAGATGTGGGTCTACCAGTCTCCATTTATGCTGGCGAACTGGTCATATGCCCTGCTCAGGGTCAGGTTGTCTTTTTGTTCACTTACAAAATCTATGTTGGCCGTTAGTAAGGCTATGTCTACACTATAAACCTTACAGCAACACAGCTGTCCCACTGCAGCTGTGCCGCTGTAAGGTCTCCCCTGTAGCTGCTCTATGCTGACAGAAGAGGGATTTCCCTCCAGCATAATTAAACTGCCCCCAACGAGCAGCGGCAGCTATGTCAGTGGGAGAGCATCTCCCACCAACATAGCTCTGTCCATACTGGTGCTTTTGTCGGTGAAACTTATGTCAGGGGGGGTGTTTTTTCACACCCCTGACCAACAAAAGTTTTACCAACAAAAGTGCTAGTGTAAACATAGTTTAAGTCCATGTCTTGAGAGGGTGAGGTCTTCTGTTTTCCCTGTTGTGGGGACGGCATTGTTCCTGTTAGGAGGTCCCTTCACCAGGATTTTCCATTTCTCTGACTCCAGCCAGCTTTCTGGGTTTTTGCAGCTTGAGGGCCTCTCCCTGCGGGTCTTCCCCTTTCAGGGGGTTGTAGCCCCACAACTTTATGACTTTCCCAAAGAACTCCCAATCCTGGCCCAAAATCACAGCATATGGGCCACACCTGTCCATACTCTTCCCATGGGGTTTCCTACATTGAGCTGTACCTCCCTCGTGGGATATAGGTGCATATCACCATGAGCGCACTAGAAATAGATGGTGTCCCCCAGGTTGTCTCCACGTTCTGCTAGTTGTCCTCTGATCAGCATTTGACTGCACCCCGAGTCTATTAGAGCCAGCACTTCTACCCTGTTGATTCATACAAGGACTAATACCTTGGCCAGATCTCTTTGTCTTGCTCTGGTGTCTGTTGCCCATTGCCCATGCCTGTCCATAGGAGCAATCCAGGAAGGGACAGTTGTAGCGGAAATGATCTCATTGCATGAAAAGCAACACCTGGACGAGGTTTTTCTTCTGCTCCTTGACTGCTGTGGGGGAGGTTGGGCGCCGGCGGGAGGGGGGTGTCTTCCTTTAGGATTAGGCTCCCCCTTCTTCCCTTTCATTTGCCTGGAACCAGCCTTCCAGGGTTTTGTCATAACTGCAGATTGTCCAGGAGGCAGGGGTCAGCATTCAATTCCCCCAAGATTGCCCCCCTTGGTGGGCCCGGAGGTCACCCATCTGTGATCTTCCATCCTGGTTGTTCCTGCCATTGGGCCTGTGGCTGCCTAATAATTTTCTGACAGCTTGATTACATCAGCCAATGTCTCAGGCCAGTGTCACAACACCTACTCTCAGCCCCCTCCCCCCCCTGAAAATCTGTGTAAATTGTTCCAGCATCACCTTTTCTGCCACCTGCTCCCTGGTCCACTTTTTGGGATGGAGCCACAGATAACAATGTTCCTTAAAGCTCTGGGTCACAACTCAAGTTCAGATCCCCTGGGGAAATTTTTCTCACCAAAGATGGTGTCTTTAAGTCTCAGCCATGATAGCAAAGATGTCCAAGATGGCCACCTTGACCCTGACATAGTCCTGGGCATCCATGGTGTCAAGGCTAAGGTAGGCAGCTGGAGCCAACCTGGTACACTATTGCTCTAGACAAATAGTCCAGTGTTCAAGTGGCTATTGAGATGCTGTGGGGACCCACTCAACAGTGACTGGGAAAGCTTCAGGGGTGTCACCCCGCCCCATTTTCCTGAGTTTTACCAGAAGATTTGTAGTCATGGCGGGGCTTGGGGTCCCAGCCGCAAGGATCATGCTTGCCCATTGGGGTTGTTGAACCAGGCCTTGTTGCTGTTTTTGTTGTTGCCCCACCAGCTCCTGGATGAGTTGCTGTTGCTGGGCAATGTAAGCGGGTGCAGACTCAGCCCTGCGGCGCCTCCTGCTGGTCGTCTCGGGGAATTAGCTGTTCCAGCGTCCTGGAGCGCCCCCTGCAGGCTGGTGATCCGGCTTGCCACTGGCCCGTGTCCCTCCCAGGACCCCGGTGCCCCTTTCTCTGGGTCTCCCCCTCCCAGGGGAACCCCCACGCCCTGTCCCCACCTTGCCTCAGTCGTAGGCTACTGCCAGTCACCAATTAGCCCCGCTCCCTGGGGCAGACTGCAGTATAAGCCACTCATCATAGGCAGGGTTGGGTCTGGACCTGCTCCCCCTCTCTGGGGCCTTGAACAAGGCCCTGCAGCCTGGGGGGTTGCCAGCCTGGGGGGTTGCCAGCCTGGAGCTCCCCAGCCCCTCTGGCCTTTCCCCAGCCCTGCCTCACACTAGGCACCCTAAGTTTCCAGCAGCCAGGCCCATCTCTCTCTGAAGGCAGAGAGACTGTTTGGGCTTCTGGCTCGCAGCCTCTTATAGGCACCAGCTGGGCCTGATTGGGGCGTGGCCCCAGCTGTTACTGCCTTCCCCAATCAGCCCAGGCTTTCCTTCCCAGCCCTGTCCCAGGGCTGGCTTTAACCCTTTCTGGGCCAGAGCGGGTGACCACCCCGCTACAGGCAGCCATCTAGAACAGCTGTTTCCACTGATGTTTTTGTTGGGCCTCCTATTATTGGCTATCCATGAGCCATTTCAACAATTTGTCAAGATCCATTTTTTCCCCCCCACTCTACTCTAGGTCTTACAGCAGAACCAAAGAGAATGCTTGCATTCTACACCAAGTTGTGATGCCCGGCCTTCACTGAAAGCATCACCTAGTGGTTAGGGTGTCAGGCCTTTGTAGAAATGTGGTGACTATTTTCCTCTGGACCACCTTCACGCCTGGTGTCGGTCTGTCTTTTTCTTTTGGGGAGGATTCAGTCAACCCTCCAATCAGGTTATCCACTCAGTTCTCTCTGTCCCTGGTGAGACAGGGTGCCTGGAAAGATAGGGGCACGGATATTGACCCCCCATGAGTTTCCAACCACAGCCAGGGGTTTTGAAGGGTATGCATTCTTCCCCTCCCTCCCACTAGTGGATAGTCTACAATGTAAAGGGTTACATTCTCTTCTTAATAGGAGGGGGCTGTTAGGAGATCCCAGGCCCTCCTATTCCACCAAGCTCTGGCTCAGGGTTACTACATGTCCAGTAAGGGTTAGTACATGTCCAGCACACAGAAGCACCTTAAGGCTGCCCCTCCTCCCTGGCCACTTCCTACCACCACTCTGTTGTCCAAGTCTTGCAATCTGTCCTGATATAGTAACAGAAAAAGTTACTGACTGAACCTTAAGTCCATTTGGTCTCATCAAGTATGCTCTTCTCCTCCAGAAGAAGGTTAAGAACATAAGAATGGCCATACTGGGTCAGACCAAAGGTCCATCCAGCCCAGTATCCTGTCTACTGACAGTGGCCAATGCCAGGTGCCCCCAAGGGAGTGAACCTAACAGGTAATGATCAAGTAATCTCTCTCCTGCCGTCCATCACCACCCTCTGACAAACAGAGGCTAGAGACACAATTCCTTACCAATCCTGGCTAATAGCCATTAATGGACTTAACCTCCATGAATTTATCCAGTTCTCTTTTAAACGCTGTTATAGTCCTAGCCTTCACAACCTCCTCAGGCAAGGAGTTCCACAAGTTGACTGTGCGCTGTGTGAAGAAGAACTTCCTTTTATTTGTTTTAAACCTGCTGCCCATTAATTTCATTTGGTGGCCCCT
>QXTE01000328.1:1021609-1075291 GCA_003942145.1 Platysternon megacephalum | reverse complement strand
CAGTAGCGGCGCCAGCTTTGCTGGCGCCCTAGGCGGCGGAAGGTCCCGCCCCCGAAATCCCGCCCCCAACAGCGGCGGCGGAAGGTCCCGCCCCCAAATTTTTACGGGCGGCGGGGGCGCAGGCGCCCCCAAAATAGCAGCGCCCTAGGCGACCGCCTAGGTCGCCTAATGGAAGCGCCGGCCCTGCCCACCCTCTAACTCTTCCACCTCAACCAAGCTTCACAATCATCATCACTGTGTACCAGTATTAAATTGTTTGTTTAAAGCTTATAGTGTGTGTGTGTGTGTGTGTGTGTGTGTGTGTGTGTGTATTGTGACAAAGTTCCTCCTCTACCTTGGTGGGTCCTGCGCTTATTGGCGGATTCGCTCACCTCACAGATTCACCTTGTGGGTCGGGAACAGTCCAGAGACCTTCCCCTCTGGTAGAAACCACAGTCCAGGTCAATTCCTCCTGTGTTTGATCAGGAGTTGGGAGGTTTGGGGGGAACCCGGGCCCGCCCTCTACTCCGGGTTCCAGCCCAGGGCCCTGTGGACTGCAGCTGTCTAGAGTGCCTCCTGGTACAGAGCAACAGAGAGTCCTGTGGCACCTTTAAGACTAACATATATATTGGAGCATAAGCTTTCGTGGGTGAATGCCCACTTCGTCAGACGCATGTAATAGACTTTTTCCATTACATTACAACAAAAATCTGTTGCTTTTTACAGATCCAGACTAACACAGCTACCCCTCTGATTCTTGACCTCCTGGTACAGTTGCACAACAGCTACAACTCCCTGGGGGGAGGGATAGCTCACTGGTTTGAGCATTGGCCTGCTAAACCCAGGGTTGTAAGTTCAATCTTTGAGGGGGCCACTTAAGGATCTGGGGCAAAAATTGGTCCTGCTAGTGAAGGCAGGGGGCTGGACTCAATGATCCTTCAGGGTCCCTTCCAGCTCTATGAGATAGGTATATCTCCATATATTATATTATTATACTTACCCATGGCCTCCTCCCAACACCTTCTTTGTCCTCACCACCGGACCTTCCTCCTGATGTCTGATAACGCTTGTACTTCTCAGTCCTCCAGCAGTACGCCTACTCACTCAGCTTCTTGCACACCTCTTGCTCCCAGTTCCTCGCATGCACTTCCTCTCCCCTGGCTCCCCCTGGCCTGACTGGAGTGAGTCCTTTTATAGCATCAGAGGGGCCTTAATTAGAGTCAGGTGCTTAACAGCCTCACCTGACTCTTAGCAGGCTAATTGGAGTCAGGTGTTCTCATTAGCCTGGAGCAGCACCTGCTCTGGTCACTCAGGGAACAGAAAACTGCTTATCCAGTGGCCAGTATATCTCCCTTCTACTCCTCTGCTATTCCCAGCCCGTTCTGCTGGCCGGTTGCCCCCCTGGTTGCTGCTGTGGGGAGGACCCTGCTGGTGTGACCTTCAGAGGGGAGTGTGAGGCCCCACTATTCCCATCATTTTGGGGGCCTCCCCTGGCTGGGTTGCTGCTGCCCTTGCCTCTGCTGGGGAGCTGTTACTGCTGCTGGAGCTGGGGAGGGAGTAGAGGAGGCCTTGTTTTGTGGAGGGGGTTTGTAACATCCTTGCTCCAGTGGTGGTAGGTGCCTTTGCTGTGGGGAGCTGGGGGAGTGGCCTGGGGCCCTCCCCCTGGCCCATCTGCTCCCCTACTGCCACCACCACTGCCCCCTCCACCTTTCCCCCTGCCTTCTGGCTCTGTTCTCTGCTCCCTGGCCCAGCAGTTTGCTCTGCCCTTCTAACCATCCAGAGAATGTAGCGGCAGCACACAGGTATTTGGTTTGGTGTTTGAGATTCCCCTCCCCTTTTCCCCCCCACCCCATTTCTTCACTGATGCACACTTCCCCATGATGTCTTAGTTTTCCCTTCCTTTCTTTAGTGCAGGCGGAGGAGCCGGTTTCTTTTTTCATCTTGTGCTGGAGTTCCTTGTCTTCCTTTGTCCCCTTCTGTTAGCGCCCCTCCACCCTGCTTTCAGCCTAGCGGGTGGGGTGTGGTAGCCGTTCTCCCCCCCTCCCCTCTCCTTCCCTTCCCTCCCCTCCCTTCCCCTTCTCTCCCCTTCCTTCCATTTCCCTGCCCTAGTGGCTGTCCCCTTCCCTCCCTTTCTGTGGTGGGTGGTTCAGGGGGTGGACTTCCCTGGATGCCCCTGCAGCTCCCTTTCAGTCCCCTTCCCCACACCCTCCCTTGCAATGGCCACCTCGACTGCCGCTGCCGGGCTGCCTGCCCTTGCTGCCATTGGGGCACCGGCGGGCACGGATGGGGGCTCCCGAGACTCTGTTGCTGCTGCCGCCTCCACTTCTGAGACCGCTCCCTCGGCCGGTGGGAAGGGCCGGGGGACGAAAAAGGGCAAGGGCCCTGCCTGGAAGGCGAAACCTTCCGTGGCGCTGGATCCCTCTTCCGCTGTGGCCCCGTCAACGGCCACAGCTTCCCCTTTTCCCTTACCCATTGTTCCCTCCACCAGCACTGGGGGTGCTGCTTCCTCGGCCCCCAGAGCGTACGCCCAGGTGGCTGCCGCCTCTCCACTCGCCGCCTCGCCGTCTGCTCCAGCCGCCTCCCGGAATACCATTCCCGGTGGCCGGGGCCCCTTTCCCACCCTCACCGNGGCGTTCATGTCCCCCTCGAGCCTTTGGAGGACCTGGGCGTACGGGTGGTTTTCTCCTCTGTTCCTCCCTTCCTTCCCAATGCCGCCCTTTTGCCGTTCCTCTCCACCCTGGGGAGGCCCCTGTCCGTCCTCAGCCCCCTTTCGTTGGGCTGTAAGGACCCCGCCCTCCGCCACGTTTTGTCGTTCCGCCGGCAGGTGCAGGTTCAAGTGCCGCCGGCGGCACGTGACGGGGAGGCTCTGGAGGGGTCCTTTCTGGTGCCCCATCGAGGGGCCCAGTACCGGGTTTATTATTCTTCGGGGGAGGCCCGGTGCTTTCTCTGCCGGGCGGCGGGGCACGTCCGGAGGGACTGCCCTCTGGCCCGGCTTGGAGGGGCATCTGGGACCCCCATTATCCGGAAGGGCGTCGGCTTTACCATAGCTGGCGGCCCTGATCGCCCAGTCCCTGGGGTCACCCCTCCTCAGTCCGTGACCGTTGTGGGTAGTAGACCGGGGCCCGCGGAGGAGAGGGTGGCAGGGTCGGTAGCAGGATTTAAGCGGGGCTTGCCTCAGGGGGAGTTTGTTCCTTTCCCTGTNGGAGGCACGGCGTGCGTTGCCTCCTGGTGCCGGCCTCGCCCCACGTGGAAACCTACGTGCGGGCGTTGGCACGGGTGGTGGGGCCCACGGCCGTGGTGGCGGCCTCCAAGATGTTTGGGAAGGTGGTGTTCTTCCTGGCGTCGGAGGCCGCTGCCCAGGAGGTGGTGGAGAGGGGCTTGGCGGTGGGGGGCGTTCATGTTCCCCTCGAGCCTTTGGAGGACCTGGGCGTACGGGTGGTTTTCTCCTCTGTTCCTCCCTTCCTTCCCAATGCCGCCCTTTTGCCATTCCTCTCCACCCTGGGGAGGCCCCTGTCCGTCCTCAGCCCCCTTTCGTTGGGCTGTAAGGACCCCGCCCTCCGCCACGTTTTGTCGTTCCGCCGGCAGGTGCAGGTTCAAGTGCCGCCGGCGGCACGTGACGGGGAGGCTCTGGAGGGGTCCTTTCTGGTGCCCCATCGAGGGGCCCAGTACCGGGTTTATTATTCTTCGGGGGAGGCCCGGTGCTTTCTCTGCCGGGCGGCGGGGCACGTCCGGAGGGACTGCCCTCTGGCCCGGCTTGGAGGGGCATCTGGGACCCCCATTATCCGGAAGGGCGTCGGCTTTACCATAGCTGGCGGCCCTGATCGCCCAGTCCCTGGGGTCACCCCTCCTCAGTCCGTGACCGTTGTGGGTAGTAGACCGGGGCCCGCGGAGGAGAGGGTGGCAGGGTCGGTAGCAGGATTTAAGCGGGGCTTGCCTCAGGGGGAGTTTGTTCCTTTCCCTGTTATCCTGCCCTCGTCTTCCCTTACCCTCCCGTCATCGCCCTCGCTCCCAGGCCCTGACCCAGCTGGCCAGCCCCCCTTTTCGGGGAGCTGGGAGCTTGTGCGGGGGAGACGCCGCAAGCGGGGAGCACGGGCCCAGCACCCCCCCCTCGTTGACGAGGGGGATGGGACCCCCTGTAAAATTATGAAGGGGGTTGCTGGTGCTGGGTCTTCCGTTGACTCCCCTGCTGACGTTCATCGTTTGGAGTCGGCCGAGGTCACTGCAGCCATGGAGGTGGGTAGTACCACCTCTCCAATGGAGTCCCTCTCTGAGGGGGTTGCGAATGGTGCCCTCGCTGCCCCGTTGCCCTTTGTGCCCCCTGTAGGCGCCGCAGTGGGTATTGCCCCAGCTGCAGTCGAGGGGGAACCTGTAGAGGCGGGTGAGGACTTTGCTTCCATTTTTGATGAGATTGAGGCCCTGGGCTTGACCCCAACCACCGAGGGGGTGGATGCCCCCCTGTTAGAGGGCCTAGGTAAGGGCGATCTTAATCTGGCGTGCCCCCCCCCTTCCCTCCGCCTCAGGTGGTTGCCCCCGTTTTTGCCTCTGCAACGCCCCGAGCCCTGACCATCTGCCCGGCTGCGAATGGTAATCCAGCTGACACCGCCGTGCCCATTGTGGCGACGGCTGACGCTGAGCGGCCGGGCTCTGAGCCCATGGGTGCCCTACCCCATGAGGCAGGGCCGCAGCTCTCGCCTCCCTCCAGCGCTGTAATCGTGGGTGCCTCATTTAGTGGGGCACCTGAGCCTAGTGCTGCGGAGGCGTCCCACTCCCTTGTTGCCCCTTTACCTACCGTGTCGGGTCGAGAAGCACTGTGTCCTAGTGGCTTTGTCGCTCAGACCCTAGATTTTGTCCCCGTTCCCTGTCCTGACTCTGCTCCCGTCCTAGATTTGTGTCCTGTCCCTATCCCTGACCCTGTTCCAACCCCTGTTCCTGTCCCCAACCCTTTTTCCTTCCCCACTCTCGTTGCTACTGCCCCTGGGGTAACCTCATTTTCTTTTTCTGCAGGCCCCCGGGAGGACGTTTTTGTTTTCCCCTCTCCTGGCCCATTTGGGGCTGCAGTTCTCCCTCCGCCATTGTCCCTAGGGCCGAGTGTTGTGTCGGGTGGTGCGGCGCCGGAGGGACGGGCTCCGCGGCGGGGCTCTGATCCCTGCGTGCCCGTCTCGATGGGCCACGGGGCTGGTAGGGGGGTCCAAACGGGGGATGCCCCGGGGTCTGTGACCCCGGTCCCTGCCGCGCAGAGGAGCGAGATGCGCTCTTTCTTGGAGGACACTCGTGGCTCCACGAACAGAGTGCATCTCGCTCTTCAGCGCTGGGGCGATTTCCATCTTGTTCTCCAGACCGTGAGGGCCATTATGGGTGAGGGCAAAGGGACCGGGAAGCGGGATGCTGCGGCTTACCAGCGGGCCCGCGGCTTCCGTGATGCCCTGATGGCTTTCGGGGTCGGTCACGGTTTGCTGCGGGGTCCAATGGGTACCGCTAGCACCCCGGACCGCGAGGATCATCCCCAGCCCTCCTCATGTCGCCGTCCATCTTTGCCACTTTGAACACCCGGGGTTGTAGGTTGGGTCTCCGAAGGTGCCAGGTGCTCTCCTTCCTTCGGGAGGGGGGGTACTCGGTTATTTTCCTGCAGGAGACCCACACGGACCCAGCCGCCGAAGCGAGCTGGCGCCTGGAGTGGGGGGACAGGGTCTACTTTAGCCACCTTTCGGCCCGTCAGGGCGGGGTGGCGACCCTGTTCTCCCCGCACCTACAGCCCGAGGTGCTGGGGAGTACTGAGGTCGTGCCGGGTCGCCTGCTGCACCTCCGGGTTCGGATGGAGGGGCTGACATTGCATCTTGTCAATGTCTATGCCCCAGCATCCGGCCCGGCGAGAGCGTGCTTCTTTCGGCAGGCATCCGCCTTCCTCGGTACTTTGGATCCTCGCGAGTGCCTGGTCCTGGGCGGAGACTTCAACTGCACCCTCGAGGAGCGGGACCGCACGGGGATCGAGCCGAGCCCGGCCGCTGCAGACGTCCTCAGGGAGATCATAGTCCATCACTCCTTGGTGGACGTCTGGCGCGACCACCACCCGGACGACGACTCTACGTTCACTTTTGTCCGGGTGGAGGAACAACGGTCGAGCCACTCCCGGTTGGATCGCATTTATTTCTCTCAATCTCACCTTTCGCAGGCCCACTCTTCCAGCGTTCGGCCGGCCCCGTTCTCAGACCACCACTTGGTGGCCGTGACGGCCTCTCTTTCTTCGGAGAGGCCAGGGCCGGCCTATTGGCATTTCAATAACAGCCTGCTGGAGGATGTGGGATTTGTGGCGTCCTTTCGGGAATTTTGGCTGGCCTGGCGGGAACAGAGGCGTGCCTTTCCCTCAGCGCGGCGGTGGTGGGATTTGGGGAAGGTGCGCGCCCGGCTCTTCTGCCGTAGCCACACCCGGGGCGCCAGCCGGCGGAGGGATGTGTTGATAGAGCAGCTGGAGCGGGAGGTATTGGAGCTGGAGAGGCGTCTGGCTGCCAGCCCCGGAGATCCGCCCCTCTGTGGAGCGTGCTGGGAGAAGCGGGAGGAGCTCCGGGCCCTCGACAATCTTCGGGCCCGGGGTGCTTTCGTACGATCCCGCATCCATCTCCTGCGGGAGATGGATCGCGGCTCCCGCTTCTACGCCCTGGAGAAGAAGAGGGGGGCAAAAAAACATGTCCTCTGTCTCTCTGCAGAGGACGGTACCCCCCTCACGCATCCGGTGGAGATGCGCGAGAGGGCCAGGGCCTTCTACGCTGGCCTTTTCTCCCCGGATCCAACCGACGCCGATGCCTGCGGAGTGCTTTGGGATGGACTCCCGACGGTCAGCATGGGCGACCGGGACCGGCTGGAGCTGCCTCTCACTCTGGCCGAGTTCTCGGAAGCCCTCCGTCTCATGCCCACCAATAAAGCTCCGGGCATGGACGGGCTGACCGTGGAGTTCTACCGCGTGTTCTGGGACGTCCTCGGCCCGGACCTTGCCACCGTCTGGGCCGAGTCCTTGGAGAGCGGGGTCCTCCCTCTGTCGTGCAGGCGAGCAGTGCTCGCCTTATTGCCGAAGAAGGGGGACCTCCGTGATCTTCGGAATTGGCGTCCCGTCTCGCTCCTCAGCACGGACTATAAGGTCGTGGCGAAGGCCATCTCGCTGCGGCTGCGGTCCGTGCTGGCGGACGTGGTCCATCCAGACCAGATCTACACCGTCCCGGGCCGTACCATCTTCGACAATCTTTATCTGGTCCGGGATCTCTTGGAACTTGGGTGTAGGGATGGTCTGTCATTCGCCCTCCTGTCCCTGGATCAGGAGAAGGCGTTCGACCGGGTGGACCACGGGTATCTCCTGGGCACTCTGCGGGCATTCGGCTTCGGACCCCGGTTTGTGGGGTTTCTCCAGGTGCTGTACGCCTCCGCAGAGTGTTTGGTCAGGCTCAACTGGACCCTGACTGCACCTGTCAGCTTCGGGCGAGGGGTGCGTCAAGGCTGCCCGCTGTCGGGTCAGCTGTACACTCTGGCCATTGAGCCCTTCCTTCGTCTCCTTCGTAAGAGGTTGACGGGGTTGGTGCTACGTGAGCCGGAGGTGCGGCTGGTCCTGGCAGCGTACGCCGACGACGTGCTCCTCGTGGTCCAGGACCCGGACGACCTGGTGCGGGTGGAGGCTTGTCAAGCCGTTTATTCGGCGGCCTCCTCCGCCCGGGTCAACTGGGTCAAGAGCTCTGGCCTGGTGGTCGGGGCCGGGTGGCGGGCGAGCCCCCTCCCACCCGCGCTTCAAGCCATCCGGTGGAGCGCGGGTCCGCTGCTCTATCTTGGTGTTTATCTTTCTGCCACGCATTCATCTCCGCCGGAGAACTGGCACGGTTTAGAGGGCAGGGTGACTGGGCGGTTGCGGAGCTGGTCAGGACTGCTCCGGTGTCTCTCCCTTCGGGGGAGAGCACTGGTGCTCAACCAACTGGTCCTGTCCATGCTCTGGCACCGCCTCAACACCCTGTGCCCGCCCCCGGCGTTCCTGGCCAATCTCCAGAGGTTGGTTCTGGAGTTTTTTTGGCCGGGACTGCACTGGGTCTCTGCAGGGGTTCTCCATCTCCCCCTAGAGGAGGGAGGTCAGGGCCTGACGTGTATGCGCACGCAGGTCCATGTCTTCCGCCTCCAGGCCCTGCAGAGACTCCTTTATAGTGCAGGTGGCTCGGCGTGGAGCATATTGGCGCACACCTTCCTCCGCCGCCTGCGAGGGCTCCGATACGACCGGCAGCTCTTTTTTCTACATCCGAGAGGTCTTCCGCGAGACCTCTCCGAGCTGCCGGTCTTCTACCAGGACCTCCTCCGGACCTGGAGGCTGGTTTCAGCGACCAGGTCCTTTGTGGCCACCGAGGGGGTAGATCTCCTCGCGGAGCCCCTGCTACACAATCCCCATCTTCATGTGCAGGTGGCGGAGTCCTCCTTGGTTTGCCGGAGGTTGGTCCTGGCGGGAGTCACCAAGATCGGAGACCTCCTGGACTACGACCTGGGGGGCTGGGTGGATCCCCAGGCTCTTGGTCGGCGCATGGGGCTCTCCACCCTTACGACCCCCCGACGCGTACTCCAGGAGGTGGAGGCAGCCCTGCCTCCTGCGGCTCGGTTTTTCCTCGAGCGGGTCCTACGAGAGGGTGCGCCCCGCCCGCCCCTTACTCCAGGCCCTCCGGATCTTTTCATCGGCCCCCTGTCCCGTGAGCCTTCCCAGCCTCCCCCCCTTCACACTTCCAGCCGGCTGCATGTTTTGCAGCCGGTTTGTTTCCAAACCGCGCCAAGGGACCATCTGTACACGCTCGTGCTGCACACGCTTCATTACCCCACCCTCGTGTCCCGCCCAGATACTAAGTGGCGGGACCTTCTACCAGCAGTGGAGGGTGGGGAACCCCGGTGGGCTAGCTTCTATTCCACCTTAGTCCCGCGGCCCGCCGGGGATGTCAGCTGGCGGCTCCTGCATGGAGCTGTAAGCACGGGCGTGTACTTGGCGCGGTTTACCACTGTCCCTGAAGCCTGTCCCTTCTGTGGCGTGAGGGAGACCCTGGCGCACGCGTACCTTCAGTGCGCCAGGCTGCAGCCCCTTTTTCGGCTCCTCCAGAACCTCTTATTGAGGTTCTGGCTGCACTTCTCCCCACAGTTATTTCTTTATGCACACCCGATCCGAGGCCTCACGAAGTCGCGGGACCACCTCGTCAACCTCCTCCTAGCCATGGCCAAGGTGGCCATTCGTAACACCAGGGAGAGGAGGTTGGCAGAGGGGAGGGCCTGCGACTGTGGGGCCGTTTTTCGTTCTTTCATCCGTTCACGTATCCGGGCAGAGTTCCTCTGGGCAGCGTCCGCCGGCTCTCTCAATGTTTTCGAGGAGCAGTGGGCGCTGTCCGGGGTTCTCTGCTCGGTGTCCCCTTCCGGTTCCTTAGTTTTGGCCCTTTGACCCCCACGCCTGTTCCTGTTTTTGCCTTTGTTGTCCCCCGAACTCAGTTGGGTTCCAGGTTTAGTGGCCCCTCCCTAGGCTGGGGGAGGGGCTTTCAGCAGTGGGCAAGCTAGCTAGCACTCGCCCACATCCCGTTACCCAAAAGGACTCCTCTGCTGTTCCCAACTGGTCTGGGTCTATCACTATATAGATATTATAGTCTTTTGTCTGGTGAAAAAAAATTCCCTAGAACCTAACCCCCCCCATTTACATTAATTCTTATGGGGAAATTGGATTTGCTTAACATCGTTTCACTTAAAGTCGCATTTTTCAGGAACATAACTACAACGTTAAGTGAGGAGTTCCTGTAAATAACTTTTCCCTATTCACTTTCTCCACATCACTCATGATTTTATATACCTCTATCATATCCCCCCTTAGTCTCCTCTTTTCCAAGCTGAAAAGTCCTAGGCTCTTTAAGCTCTCCTCATATGGGACCCGTTCCAAACCCCTAATCATTTTAGTTGCCCTTCTCTGAACCTTTTCTAATGCCAGTATATCTTTTTTGAGATGAGGAGACCACATATGTATGCAGTATTCAAGATGTGGGTGTACCATCGATTTATATAAGGGCAATAAGATATTCTCCGTCTTATTCTCTATCCCCTTTTTAATGATTCCTAACATCCTGTTTGCTTTTTTGACCGCCTCTGCACACTGCGTGGACATCTTCAGAGAACTATCCACGATGACTCCAAGATCTTTTTCCTGATTCGTTGTAGCTAAATTAGCCCCCATCATATTGTATGTATAGTTGGGGTTATTTTTTCCAATGTGCATTACTTTACATTTATCCACATTAAATTTCATTTGCCATTTTGTTGCCCAATCACTTAGTTTTGTGAGATCTTTTTGAAGTTCTTCACAGCCTGCTTTGGTCTTAACTATCTCGAGCAGTTTAGTATCATCTGCAAACTTTGCCACCTCACTTTTTACCCCTTTCTCAAGATCATTTATGAATAAGTTGAATAGGATTGGTCCTAGGACTGACCCTTGGGGAACACCACTAGTTACCCCTCTCCATTCTGAAAATTTACCATTAATTCCTACCCTTTGTTCCCTGTCTTTTAACCAGTTCTCAATCCATGAAAGGATCTTCCCTTTTATCCCATGACAACTTAATTTACATAAGAGCCTTTGGTGAGGGACCTTGTCAAAGGCTTTCTGGAAATCCAAGTACACTATGTCCACTGGATCCCCCTTCTCCACATATTTGTTGACCCCTTCAAAGAACTCTAATAGATTAGTAAGACATGATTTCCCTTTACAGAAACCATGTTGACTTTTGCCCAACAAGTTATGTTCTTCTATGTGTCTGACAATTTTATTCTTTACAATTGTTTCAACTAATTTGCCCAGTACTGACGTTAGACTTACCAGTCTGTAATTGCCGGGATCACCTCTAGATCCCTTTTTAAATATTGGTGTTACATTAGCTATCTTCCAGTCATTGGGTACAGAATCCGATTTAAAGGACAGGTTACAAACCATAGTTAGTAGTTTCGCAATTTCACATTTGAGTTCTTTCAGAACTCTTGGGTGAATGCCATCTGCTCCCTGTGAATTGTTACTGTTAAGTTTATCAATTAATTCTGAAACGTCCTCTAGTGACACCTCAATCTGTGACAATTCCTCAGGTTTGTCACCTACAAAAGCCGGCTCAGGTTTGGGAATCTCCCTAACATCCTCAGCCGTGAAGGCTGAAGCAAAGAATTAATTTAGTTTCTCTGCAATGACTATCGTCTTTAAGTGCTCCTTTTGTATCTCGATTGTCCAGGGGCCCCACTGATTGTTTAGCAGGCTTCCTGCTTCTGATGTACTTAAAAAAAAAATTATTACCTTTTGAGTTTTTGGTTAGCTGTTGTTCAAACTCCTTTTTGGCTTTTCTTACTACATTTTTACACTTAATTTGGCAGTGTTTATGCTCCTTTCTATTTACCTCACTAGGATTTGACTTCCACTTTTTAAAAGATGCTTTTTTATCTCCCATTGCTTCTTTTACATGGTTGTTAAGCCACGGTGGCTCTTTTTTAGTTCGTTTACTGTGTTTTTTAGTTTGGGGTATACATTTAAGTTGGGCCTCTATTATGGTGTCTTTGAAAAGTGTCCATGCAGCTTGCAGGGCTTTCACTCTAGTCACTGTACCTTTTAATTTCTGTTTAACTAACCCCCTCATTTTTGCATAGTTCCCCTTTCTGAAGTTAAATGCCATAGTGTTGGACTGTTGAGGTGTTATTCCCACCACAGGAATGTTAAAAGTTATTATATTATGGTCACTATTTCCAAGCAGTCCTATTATAGTTACCTCTTGGACCAGATCCTGCGCTCCACTCAGGACGAAATCGAGAATTGCCTCTCCCCTTGTGGGTTCCTGTACCAGCTGCTCCAAGAAGCAGTCATTTAAAGTATCGAGAAATTTTGTCTCTGCATTTCGTCCTGAGGTTACTGCAGTATCCTCTCTCTTGCTCAGGGCAGGTCCTTCTCCTGTCTAGTCAGTTCCCATCGATGCTATCTGGCTCCCTTTTGAGCTTCCTCACCAGCTGAACATGCTCTGCAGGTGTGGCTGGGTGGGATCATCTGGGTCCAGAATTGCTCTTTAATCCCCTTAGTTCCATTGAGGGGTTTATACACCCCAGCACAGACCTGATAGTCCTTAACACAGGGGTAGGCAACCTTTCAGAAGTGGTGTGCCGAGTCTTCATTTATTCACTTTAATTTAAGTTTTCGCGTGCCGGTAATACATTTTAACGTTTTTTAGAAGGGCTCTCTCTATGTCTATATTGTATAACTAAACTATTGTTGTATGTAAAGTAAACAAGGTTTTCAAAATGTTTAAGAAGCTTCATTTAAAATTAAATTAAAATGCTGATCTTACGGCGTCAGCCTGCTCAGCCCGCTTCCAGCCTGGGGTTCTGTTCACCTAGGCCGGCAGTGGGCTGAGCAGGGCCTGCGGCCGGGACCCCAGACCTGGGGGGGGTTTCAGGGTTCAGGGCAGAGGGCTGGGGGCTGTGGGGGTGCGGGGCAGAAGGCTGGGTGTGTAGGGGGGGAGTTCAGGGAAGAGGGCTCNCTGGAAGGGATATGCCCTGTTCCACCCCCTTCCCCAAGTGCCCAACCCTACCTCTTCTCTGTCTCTTCTACGGAGCAGCGAGCACACTACGGCTTGGCTCCGCTCCCCCTCCCCCTCGCAAGGGGGATCAGCTGGTCGGCGGCAGGGAGGGGGAGGGGCAGGAAAGCACCAAGCTAGGGAAAGAAGCGGGGGAGGGGGAGCTTGGCTGCTGCAGGACCAAGCTTCTGCCTCCTGTCCCCACAGGGGAGAGCGGTGGGCGCGGGGGGCTGAGTGGGGCTGGGGGCCGGGACTGCAGCAGGCAGCAGCGTGCCACCCAAAATCGGCTCGCATGCCGTGTTTGGCATGCGTGCCTTAGGTTGCCGACCCCTGCCTTAACATATATGAAAAAAGTTGTTATAAAGAGGACCTTTTTGCGGATACAGACTAACATGGCTATTACTCTGAAATCAATCTGTGTAACCATATGGATTTTAGAGCACTTAGAACAGTCAACCTTCAAACAGAAATTTTACTGCTATATTGAGGCCTGGTCTACACTACAAAGTTAGGTCAACATAGGTCACCTTGTAGTTGTGCATGTGTCTACACTCAAATTTGATTCCCACCAATGTAAGCACCCTGTTCCAGGTAACACCACCTCCCCAAATAGAGTTTAGCCATAGTTGACCAACTATGGTCAATGCAGTGTGCATTTTGACACTGTGTAACCTATGTCAACCCTAACAGTCCTCCAGCAGTTGTCCCACAATGCCTGGTATGGACAGGTCTGTCAGAATTGTGAACTCCACTACCCAGGGGTCATGGAGGCCGGAAGCCTGCCCCCTTTAAAAACCCTGCTTAGTTTTGAAATGCCTTTTCCTGATCATGCAGCTTGGTGAGCACACCTAGCAGCTCTCCTTTGTTGTATAAAACTGCCCAACCAACCATGTCAGCTACACACTCCAGACACACTCATGCCTGGAGTACTTGTATTGGATCTCTTAGGCCTATTGAGAGAAGAGTCTGTGCAGGCACAGCTACAGAGCAGTCATCGAAATGTGGACCTCTACAAGCAGATTGCATGGGGGATGCAGCAGAAAGCATATGACAGGGATCAACAGCAGAGCCATATGAAAGCAAAGGAACTATGGCAGGCATACAGAAGCCCAGGGAGGCCAATAGTAGGTCTGGTGTTGAGACAGATACCTGCTTCTTTTACAAAGAGCTGCATGCCATACTTGGCGGAGACCCCACCAGCACCCCACAGAGCATGTGAATAACTCCAAGGAGCCCGAGACACAAATCCCCACCATGAACAGTGAAGAGGCAGATGAAGGACATGTAACCCAGGGGTCCAGCTATGCCATGAACCAAGATCTGTTCGAGACTCCACTGCAGTCTAGTCAGTCTCCGCAGTCAAGCATGGATGAGCCTGATGTAGGGGGAGGAACCGCAGATGAGTGTGTGCATGCATTTCCCATTACAAAGTTTGCATATACAGATGGCACCTGACCCCAGTGTAGCAGGACACAAATGTCAACTTTTCATTAATTTACTTGTGCCAAAGAGGTAGCAGTACAACAAAGAGAGATAGCATTGTTATCTGCCTTTCATTCCCCTGTGGAGCTAGTTGTCGGAGGGAGGCATGTGAAGCAGTTTGTTTATGGGCACAAGGATGATGTCCCTTGAATCCTCCTGAGAGATCTCCATGAAACATTCATGGGGGGTGCGATAAATGAAGTGGGGGGGGGGGGCTCCCTTTGATGGACACCCAGCCAGCCAGTTAGCTGTAAAATCCCTCTTGGTGTCTGTTCTCTGCTTGCTTTACCTGTAAAGGGTTAAAAAGCCCACAGGTAAAAGAAAAGGAGTGGGCACCTGATCAAAAGAGCCAATGGGAAGGCAAAACTTTTTAAAAATAGGAAAGAAACTTTCCCTTTGTCTGTTGTTCTCTGGGCTGCAGGGACGGAGCAGCAATGCTGTAAGCAGCTTAAGCCAGGTGTGATTATAGATTATCAATTCATACCTCGAACCTACTTATCTGAAGCCTCAGATATGTAAATAAAATTAGGGAATGTCTAAAAAGACATGATTAGGGTTATTTCTTTTATTTCTTATTGGCTTGTGGACTCCTCTGTGCTAACCCCAGATGCTTTTATTTGCTTGTAACCTTTAAACTGAACCCCCAAGAAAACTATTTTGGGTGCTTGATTTTTGGAATCTTTTAAAATCTAGCAAAAGCCTAAGTTCCAGATGTATTTTCTTTCTTTTTGTTTTTAATAAAATTTACCTTTTTAAAGAACAGGATTGGATTTTTGGTATCCTAAGAGATTTGTGCCCATGCTGTTTGACTAGCTGGTGGCAACAGTTAATTTCCTTTGTTTTCTTTCTCAGCTCTTCCCTGGGCGGGGTGGGGGGAGGGTGAAAGGGCTTGAGGGTACCCCACAGGGAGGAATTCACAAGTGCTCCTTCCTGAGTCCAAGGGTTTTTTTTGCATTTGGGTGGTGGCAGCGTTTACCATGCCAAGGTCAGAGAAAAGCTGTAACCTTGGGAGTTTAATACAAGCCTGGAGTGGCAAGTATTAATTTTTAGAATCCTTGTGGGCCCCCATCTTCTGCACTCGGAGTGACAGAATGGGGATTCAGCCTTGACAGGGGTCTTCTGCAATCCTCTGCCAAACATTTCTAGGGATGGCAGCCTTATTTCTTCCTCCATGGTAGGACTCTTTCCCATGCCAGTCCTTGATGATTTTGTCAAGTACAATTGCAGTAAACAGGTTAGCAGCATCTGGGCCTGGCTGGCTTTGGGATGCCAGCAGTTGCTGTGCTCTCTCTGCCTTTGTTATCCTCAGGTGTGAGATAGCTAAAATCCCCACTACCTGTGGAAAATAGTGTCAGTACTCACTGCTATTGCCCTGTATTCATACCCATAGAAATAAGGGATGAATTTTTATTGTTTCATGCAACCAAAATATCCCCTCTTTGTTCCTTCCGCCCCCCCCTCCGGCCCTGCTGGGCTATACTCATCATGGCTGGGGCTGGAGAGCAGTCCTGAGCACAGACACTCCCAAGCAGAAGTGTCAATAAGCAGGCCTTGTTTAAAACTTCATGGGGGCAAGGAAAGGAAGTTCTGAAACTTAACTCTTGTTTCCTTTTGCAGCTACACACACTGATACCGCTAGATGTTTTAGGGTTAGCTGCTGCCATTGCAGCCTTGAGAGGTTTCCCCCTCCAAATCGTGGAACGCCTGACACTGATGAGGAAGAGAAATAAGAGACTTGGGTTGGCATGTTCAGTGAGATTCAGCAAGACAGCACCAGAATGTGAACAGAAGACCTGGAGAGTGGCCACCCTGCACTTAAGCAGGGGGGAGTTTGGCTGGCTGGCCGGGAGAAGAAGGCAATGCTTTCTGGCTTGGGGGAGGAGGGGAAATGTAAAGCTGCTGAAAGAACAGTCAGCATGGTGGATGACTCACCACGTAGGAATGAAGGGTTTTAAAAAGGTCAGATGGGCCTGGCCCCTCCCCTCCCAACTCAGAACAGGCTGAGCAGGCAGGAAGGCTCCATGGCTCGCTGCAGGACCACGTGGAAGCCAGCATGGGAAACAGCATGGCTCCAGAAAAGCAGCAAACAGCTTAGAAAGCAGCGTGGCTCCAGGGGCACGGAGAAGGGTAAGGTCGAGAAAACAGGGGCCCCACCCCCAGCCCCAGAGACAGGGAAGGGCAGGCAGAGGCTAATTATACAAAAAGGGGACAGTGGAAAGAAGGGGAACTAGCACCCCCCTGAAGGGCCAAAATCCCAATAATATGTATGTAAGATCTTGACCATAGTCTCTGTTAAGAACCTTTCACATAGGCCCAAATTCCATGGCTTGGTCTGAGGCATGAGGCCTAGTTAACAATGGACAATACATGGCTAAAGAAAGCTGGGATAAGCAGGAGACAACCTTGTTTGTTTCAACTATACATACGATAAGCTGAGACAACATAACTCCAGGTGGAGAGCAGTAACTGGGAGGCTTATCAGGAGTTATAGGCACATAACTCACTGAGAGGGGCCTTAAAGTCTGCTCCCTGGTTCAGGAAGAGATAACGGTACATACTCCCCAAATTCCGACTAGGGTTCAGGGAGAGGCCTAACATGATAGCATGAGTTATGGCATCCTCCCTCACAGATGCCAATCCTAGGTCGCAGAAACGCAGTGGTAAACCATGCACGATTGTCATTGCTGTGTACTGTTTACTGTTCTTTTTGCTTTAAACCCTCCAGGAATGTACCTGTGGGCCAACCTGTCTGGAAAGAGCCACCGTTATTTCTAAGGACCTGAAATCAGGATTTAACTTACACATTGCAAGAGGAGAATTTTGAGGGATAACACCTGTGTATTAGCAAACATGTTAACCTGAGCTATGGGCGGAGCCATTATGTAATCTTTTAGACTATTGGCTTATTGTGCTAATTTTGTCTTGCTGCTAGAACCTATCCAGGGGCTCGGGAACTCATACCCCGTCACTTCTTTCAACCCATTGTCATCCTATATAATCTATTGTAATCAACTGTTTAGCAGTGTCTTACTGAGCCTAATAAGCGATGTGACACTCCGCCAGCACTGTGCGTAATAATCCCTTGTGCTTGACTCTACACAGTGTCGAACTTCAGTTCCTTCACCCCTGCCCCAGGTACTTCCACCCCCAAGCAGGCTGGAAGCTGCAATCAGGAAGGAGGCTAGTCAGCATCTGAAACAATCAACGTGCTTTGGTTGGGGGAGGAAGGGGAAAGGGAAGGGAAGCAAGGAAATTTAACTGTTTCATGTACTAGCCATTCTGCAAGTGGATGTATTAGGCTGCAATTCTTTTGGGCTCAGGTTGCTTAAAAGGGTACAAGCAGAGGCAGCAGCTCAGGGGAGTCCCAATGGAGCCCAAGGGCTGGAAGGGGACCCAAGGCAGACAGTATTGCAGCAGGGGCAAGGAGGGCTCACAAGTACAGGGACTGCTTATGCCCAGGGTGGTATGTTTAATAACCCAAGGCATAACCCAGGGCAGCCTCATGGACTGAGGAAGGAAAATGACCGAAAGGAAGCGTCCACGCATGCAGGTGGGCAGGCTGTGTGCATTAATGGGGTAGTCAGAGGAGCTGTGCAGCAAATGGCCAGTGAAGTTGTGTCCTCTAATGGTGTTGCTAGAGTAGATATGGGGACAGAGTAGGCAATAGGGTTTGTTACAGGGTCCTGGGTTAGTGTTTCTGTGGTGTGGAGTGTAGTTGCTGGTGAGTATTTGCTTCAGGTTTGGGGGGCTGTCTGTAAGCGAGGACTGGCCTGCCTCCCAAGGTCTGTGAGAGTGAGGGATCATTTTCCAGGATAACTTGTAGATCGTTGATGATGTGCTGGAGAGGTTTTAGCCAGGGGCTGTACGTGATGACCAGTTTTGTTCTGTTATTTTCCTTGTTGGGTCTGTCCTGTAGTAGGTGACTTCTGGGTATCTGTCTCACTCTGTCAATCTGTTTCCTCACTTCCCCAGGTGGGTATTGTAGTTTTAAGAATGCTTAATAAAGATCTTGTAGGTGTTTGTCTCTGTCTGAGGGATTGGAGCAAATTCGGTTGTATCTTAGGGCTTGGCCATAGACAATGGAGCGTGTGATGTGTCCTGGATGGAAGCTGGAGGCATGTAGGTAAGTATAGCGGTCAGTAGGTTTCCGGTATAGGGTGATGTTTATGTGACCATCACTTATTTGCACTGTAGTGTCAAGGAAGTGGATCTCTTGTGTGGATTGGTCCAGGCTGAGGTTGATGGTGGGGTGGAAATTGTTGAAATCCAATTGGAATTTTTCAAGGGCCTCCTTCCCGTGGGTCCATATGATGAAAATGTCATCAATGTAGCACAAGAAGAGGAGGGGCGCTAGGGGACTGAAGAAGCGTTGTTCTAAGTCAGCCATAAAAATGTTGGCATGCTGTGGGGCCATTTGGGTACCCATAGCAGTGCGGCTGACTTGAAGTTATAAGTTGTCCCCAAATCTGAAATGCTTGTGGGTGAGGACAAAGTCAAATCTCAGCCACAAGGTGTGCCGTGGCCTCATCAGGGATACTGTTCCTGACAGCTTGTAGTGCATGCTCATGTGGAATATTGGTATAAAGAGCTTCTACATCCATGGTGGCCAGGATGATGTTTTCAGGAAGATCACCAATGCATTGTAGTTTCCTCAGGAAGTCAGTAGTGTCTCGAAGATAGCTAGGAGTGCTGGTAGCTTAGGGTCTGAAGAGAGAGTCCAAATAGCCAGATAATCCTGCTGTAAGAGTGCCAATGCCTGAGATAATGGGACGTCCAGGATTTCCAGGTTTATGGAAAAAGAGGGAAAGCAATTTTTCCTCTCTTGGTAAGGACACCTCATCAGTTACTGGGAGTGGACCACATCCACCCTGACTGAATTGGCCTTGTCAACACTGGTTCTCCACTTGTAAGGTAACTCCCTTCTCTTCATATGCCAGTATATTTATGCCTGTATCTGTAATTTTTACTCCATGCATCTGAAGAAGTGAGGTTTTTTACCCACGAAAGCTTATGCCCAAATAAATCTGTTAGTCTTTAAGATGCCACCGGACTCCTCATTGTTTTTGTAGATACAGACTAACACAGCTACCCCTCTGATACTTGTCCTCTGGAATGGTGGCCGAAGCATGAAGGGGCATACAAATGTTTAGCATATCTGCCATGTAAATACCTTGCAATGCCGGCTACAAAAGTGCCATGTGAACACCTATTCTGACCTTCAGGTGACATTGTAAATAAGAAGCAGGCAGCATTATCTCCCGCAAATGTAAACAAACTTGTTTGTCTTAGTGGTTGGCTGAACAAAAAGTAGGAGTGAGTGGACTTGTAGGCGCTAAAGTTTTACACTCTTTTGTTTTTGTAACAAAAACAAGCAGTTATGTAACAAAAAAAATCTACATTTGTAAATTGCTGTTTCACAATAAAGAGATTGCACTATAGTACTTATATAGGTAAATTGAAAAATACTATTTATTTTATTTATCATTTTTACAGTGCAAATATTTAATAAAAATATAAAGTGAGCACTGTACACTTTGTATTCTGTGTTGTAATTGAAGTCAATGTATTTGAAAATGTAGAAAAACAGGTATTCTATTGTTTAACAGTGCAATTAAAACTGTGATTAATCATGATTAATTTTTTTTAATTGAGATTAATTTTTTTGAGTTAAATCGCATGAGTTAACTATGATTTATCGACAGCCTTAGTTTTTAGATATATATTTTATATTACCTGTTTTAAATAGATTTCTAGATTCAGATAATTTTAAATGTAACCAATGATTTCATCTAGATTTTGGAGTCTCCTATTTTGAAAGATACCAAACTGTGTGCAATGGGGTGGCACTCATCTCTTGCGAGCACCCTTTTGGCCAAGTGCATGTGCCTACTCTCTCTCTCTCTCATTGCGGTAGGTCTTCAGTGACTCAGCCCTCAGGCTGAATCACACACAGTCTGAATGTGAAAAACAAACAAACCCCTTCCTGGGAAAGCAGTGCAACAGGGACCTATCCGAGTACCTCTCAGTTTGAATGTCTCTGTAGCCCTCCCCGGGCTTGGCTCACAATCAGTCCAATAGTCCCCCGACCCTGGTATGAGGCCTTGCCTGCATGGCTTTCTCCCTGGAGACTCTTCGCCTCTCTGGGCCTTTTTGGCCCCAGCTCTCCAGCTAAACAGTTCAGTTCCCCTTCTGGAGGCATATATAAAAGCCCAATATCACTGATCCTCCTCAGGGGTCTTCAATCCCCTCTCCTGGGCCAACTTCCTTTTTCAGGGCTTAAGCCACCTCCCCAGTGGCTGGTGGAGAGGACCCAGGCCCTCCCACTACTCCAGGCCCCAGCCCAGGGACCCTACGAATGGCAGCCGCCCACTGCATCCCTTTGACTACTCATGATATTGCTATGTTTCCCTGGACCACTTCCCCATGACCCCTTCCACCCTCTTTGCCCTTACCTTAGGACTTCCAGCTACCAAGTCCCAGCAGCCAGTCAGGAGCTCCTTCTCTACTCCCCCAGCTCCTGTCAGCAACTGCTCTGTCTGTGGTCCTGTAGCTTCTTAAATGAGTCAGGAACATCAGCCACACTCCTTCGGCTACAGGCAACAACTGCCTTCTGTGCTGCACTGTAGCTCCTTTTATATGGACCTGTTGGGCCTGGATTGGCTACGCCCTGAAGCCTCTCTCTGATTGGCTGCATCCCACGCAGTCTCTCTCTGATTGGCTGCATCCCATGCAGACTCTCTAGGCAGCTTGGAGGACTCACCTCCACTGCTCCTTTCTGTGATGAGGTGTGGTCTCAGGGTGTCTCAGGGCCTGGTACACCCTGTCACACTGTGCAATAATCTTTTGCCCAGCCCTTTAGTCTTTGCACATTCCTGATAAGATGCTATTATAATAATTAACAAAGAAGTATACCGTAATGATACATTTGTTTTTACACAGTTACCAAATGTAACTATATTCCACTGATAAAGACTTAAAGCTACAGGTATATGAATGAACTCACTTTGTTCAATAATATGCAGGTTAAATAACAGTTAGACCTGGCCTAGCTAGTGTTTTTTATAACATCTTTATAGTCAATTGCATACTCAATTGTCCATATATGGTAGACTGAAGTGTAGTTTATCAGTATGTTATTTATGAAGCACTTTATCTTTTCTTTTTCTGACGCCTGGGGTTTCTTCACTGTGCACAGATATCTTCGTGTGTCTTTGGTCTGTGGGATGCATCCTTAAACAGCTTAAACTGGTTAACATGATAAAATTTTTGTTTGCTTTACATTTCTCTTGTTTCCAATAATCCAAATTTATACACAGATTAACTTAGTTTATTTATAATGTAATAAGGGCCAAGTCATTAATAACACAAGCTATGCTTTTGTTCTGATTTTCCCAATTCTTTAGCACAAATATACCTTTTTTAGATGTTTTTACAATTTTTGTTTAGACAATTTTTTTACCTCCTTGACTTGTGCATTACTAGGTTTCGATGATAAATATGGTGCTGGATTGCTAAAATAGATGCTCATAATCTTCTGAGATGGTGTGTTGCTCTCCCCCACTCAGCACTCTGTTTTAGCAAAAGACTTGGCAACAGATTTTTTACCCAAGCTTTTTTAGTTAATTTGGTGGTGTTAGCAATTAACTTTTTGTTAAATATTTGAAAGCATACACTTTAATAACCAATACTTTTTTAACATAACACAAAAGAAAATAATATAAAAATTAAAGCAAACTGAAGTTTAAATGCAGGTCTGTGCAAACACTTCGATGGTATTACATTTTTATTGGTTGTGCTTGGGAGACGAAGCTGTTGAAATTGTTTGATTAGTCTTAATATTTTGCAACATAAACAGATATAATATATATTTTTAGATATTTTTGCTATAACTTTACATAGCATATTCAAATATAGTTAGCTGTATTTAATATTGAATAAAGTCACAAAAACAAGTTTTAATAACCCCAAACAGAAATTATGACATTTTGTCAATACTACCTTTGCATTAATGTTCAGATTTTTCCCCTAGTGTTTTTTTAATAAAAAGCCTTTGATTAATAACAGAAAAACCTTTTTGTTTGCAATTGCATTATTTACTGAAACAGACGTACATATACATATATTTAAAAATGAGGCCTTTTTGAGCTTTGGAGAAAAAAATTAATTGGTAGTATTTTTACTGAATTCAGAGAGGGTTGAGGGAGAAACTCAGAATGAGTCCAGAAGGTTAAAATTAGTCCAGAGGGCTGACTGGTAGGTTGAGGCCTGTGTGTTCAGGAAGGTCATGTTGCAAGCTGGATGCAAGAATGAACTTGGATGATTTTTGTTTATGTTTTTGCATTATATATTCCTGTCAAATTTATCTTTTACATAATATTTTCAATCTTATTGATCTTCTTCTTCCTTCTAGCCTTAATCCCATCTATAGGGGGGGTCGGCTCTTCAAGTCCATCTTCTCCATTCCAGTATGCCTTGAAGCAGTTCCTTGCTAGCTAATCAAATCCCTTTGTATGGCATCTGTCCATGTAATTTTGGTTCTTCCAACCCTTCTCTTTCCCTTCTCTTCTAAGTTTAACATCCTGTTTCCTATATATTCTCCAATCTTCTTTTCAATCTTATTGGTCTAGATTAATTGTAATTTGATGCTGAGGGCTGTATGTTCAGGAAAAATTAATTATCTCCTCCAAGTATAGGAAAGAGAAAAGAGACTAATGCTTTGTCATGAGAAACAGGGTTATGTCAAGGGAGTAACATGGATTAGTTAGATGGATTCTTCTCTCTAACTTAAAAATCTGTATAGGAAGGCCACTAACTATCACAAGCTAGGGACCTAGAACTATGAAAAATTTCAGAAAGATAAGGCTAACAGATTCTATCAGGTTTCAAACACCTTTTGTCCATTAATTTGTAATTGCATATTGGCAGTTCTTCGGTTTCAGCTCTGGATTAAGTGGATTTTATTAAAATTAGGAATTCAGGTTTTAATCAAAGTTTTTGGATGAATTTTCAAATCCAAATTAATTAGAAAGTGGACAAAAATAAGCAAATTCTTCAGGGTCCTTACTAGTTTCAAGAATTAAAGAAATGGAAGCTATGCCTGAGAAGCCTGAGAAGGCTCCATCTTCTGTAGAACCAAAAAATATATTTTAGGGAGTGGAGGAGTGGGGGTGGGGGGGATTGGGGTGAGAGGTGTTTGGGGATGTATCAAGGGGAAGTAGATAAATGGGGATGGGTGATGGGGAGGTGAGAGAGGTTGGGGTACTCATATGAGGGGGAGGGACACTGGGACAGGGACAGGGGGATGAGTATCGGGGTACAGGAGAGAGAAGGGCCTGAGGTGCTGGTAAACCTCTTTTGTGTGTGTCAGGATCTGGGGGGGAGGGGGTTCTGAGTTCCTTTTCCTACCTCCCATGTGCCCTGGGATCTGAGGTTATCCCTGCTCTCCAGGGGTGTCTGAGCTCACTTCCTGCTCTGCTGTGCACCAGGATCTGACGTCTCTTTGCCCCTCTAGAGGAGTCTGAGCCCCTTTCCCTCTCCCCCCTTCATGTGAGATGAGATATGGGGGGCCTGGCCTCTTGGGGGGTTTCTGAGTCCTGCTCCTTGCTCCCCTGTGTGTGTGCCAGGATCTTCCCATCTATAGTGTGTGGCCGCCCTCCATGTGTCCCTTCATGTGAGCCAGGTTAAGGGGGGTGCTTGCCTTACTGCAGGGACCTAACCCCCACTCCCTACACCCCTTCCTATGAGCTGGCATATGAGGTGCCTTGTCCCTCTAAGGGGATCTGAACTCATCTCCCTACCCCCCATCATATCCCATAATTTTGCACCGTTTAAAAAAATAATACAAACCTGTGCAACACTTCTTGTTGTCTGCCATCTCTAACAGAAGGGTGGAGCCCACAGAGCTCTGAACTATTTTTATGAGCATTGCAAACAAAGGAGAAACAATCCTCTGGTATTTGAAGAGCTGCAGGAAAAACTGCAGCAACGGGGGCCATGACAATTTCTTGGAGCCAGATTGTTGTGGGACATAGTGAAAAACAATTCAAGGTTGTTGGTGGCATTCATAGAACAGCTGTGGATGGTGGAGCGCTGGTTCTGGGCCTGAGAAATAAGAACTGACTGGTGGGATCGCATTGTGATGTAGGTTTGGGATGACAAGCAGTGGCTGCAGAACTTTCAGATGAAAAAGAACAAATTCTTAGATCTGTGTGCTGAGCTCGCCCCAGCTCTACAGCATAAGAACACCAGAATGAGAGCTGCACTGATAGTTGAGGAGTGAGTGGCAATCACTCTGTGGAACCTTGCAAAGCTGGATTGCTACCGATCAGTGGGAAATCATTTTGGAGTTGGAATATCCACAGTGAGGACCATTGTCATGCATGGCCATTAATCGTCTCCTGCTCTGCGGGATTCTTACTCTTGGTAATGTGCAAGACATAGAGAATGGATTTGCAGCAATGGGGTTCCCAAACTGCAGTGGTGTGATAAATGGCATGCATATCTCTATTTTGGTACCAGCCAACCTTGCCCCAGAGTACATCAAAAGAAAAGGCTACTTTTCTATTGTTTTGCAAGTATGCATGGACCCCAGGGGACATTTCACCGACATCAGTGTTCGCTTGGCAGGGAGGGTACATGACACTCGCATGTTTAAGAACACAGGACTGTTCAGAAAGCTGCTAGCAAGGACATTCTTTCCCAACCATCAGATTCCATTGATGATGTTGAAATGCCAATAGTGATCCTGCAGGACCTAGCCTTCCCCTGGCTCATGAAGCTGTACATGGGCTACCTCAGAAAGAGTTGATTAGCGGGGCCACCAGTTTTCAGGAGGCACTTGTGGGGAGGTGCTGGCTGCCACTGGGTGCTAAGCACCCTTTTATTCAAAATAAATCTATTATCCAATTTCCCACAGATGGATAAAAGTTGTATTTAAGACTTTGCTTGTGTTACAAGGTGTATTAGTTTTAGCTGTGTTTTATGTATTGCTGCTTGCGCAGATTGTTAAAATACTTTAAATCACATAATTCATACATGAATTTGGCAAGGGTGTCACCTTGACTATAACAATCATCAAGGTGACAATTGATCAATTGACAATTGACAACAAGCCTGTAGACTAATATATACTGATAATATCATATTAATATGTATTTTCCACATTTTATATATATATATCTATATATATCTATATCTATATATCTATATATAGATATAGATATAGATATATTAAGCACAAATATTTGTAACAGTGATACAGCCTAAACTGGCCTATACTGTACTATTCCGTTCATGTATGCTAAGTATCCCATAACACCTTCCATTTGCTGAAGTAAGCATCTGGCACAAGCAGCTAGGAAAATTGTCAAAATCAAAATATATTTGTTCTATGTCTTAGTACAAGCCATGGAAGGGCCTTCACTGATCAGTACCTGGAATGCTTGTATCCAAAACAAAGATAAGGAAGGAACAGAACAACAAGTTAGGGAACTGGGACAAACTGATGGGTTACATTCTAGTGATCTGTAACTTGTAAAATCATATAAATAATACCAGCTGAAATTTATAACTTGGGGAGCACACCTTCTGCATAAGATAAATGTAACATCGCTTCCTGGGATTGCTCTTCAGAGACTGGTATCATATAGTACCTTTTTCCTGTACCATACTAATAAACCTGACTGTCATTGGTTATTTGGTCTCTTGAGTATATTTCATAATTAATCAAAGTGTGGTCAAACAGTTGACTATTCAATTTATCAACATATTCATCCTCTTGTAACCAATAGTACTACAGAGTGGTTCTGTGAGTTTTGTGATGCACAGTCCACTCCAGATATTGATAGCATGCTCTGTGTACCATGAGCTTGGAGGCAAGTGCTATAGGTGCTCCATGAACTAAGCTTTACAGGCACTCGCTCTTGGTGGGACCCAACTAACATATGTCATATAAGCAATAGAGACTATACTTTACTAGGACTGTCAGGAAATAAAGGTATGTAGTGTTGTTGTAGTTGTGTCAGTCCCAGGATATTAGAGAGACAAGGTGGGTGATCTAATATTACCTCACCTACCTTGTCTCAAGACATAAAGACACAGTAAGTTTTACAATAAAAGAACAGCTCAACAGTTCCTAAACCAGTCCCTAGGCTCAATCCAGTACAAAGTGTAAAGGTAACAGTCTAAATAAGGGCAATCATTACTACTTCCTGCTTTTGGCCATATCCTTTTAACTAATCTTATATTTTTTCACATTGGGCTTGATGTTGAAAAGTGCTGAGCACTCTAGCCCTGATCCAGAAATGCACTCAAGAACATGCTTACCTTTAAGTACCTGAATGTTGAAGTCAAGGAAACTACTCATGTACCTACATGACAACCACCATTTTGATCAAAACACCAGGGATTGAACTGGGACCTCCAGAGTTAAAAAAAATGACTTGCCACAGCTCGAGATAAAGAACCAGCCTGTTCAGCTGACTCAAATAGTCTATTGAATAAGATTAAACATTGACAAGTGTGTTACACACTTCCTTAGGCCAAAGAAAGTTCATCCCAAAGATCTAAGTCGACAGCAGTTTAAACCTTAAAGTCACAGATGTGTCAACCACCATCTTTTTTAACCCCGGGAATAGAACAAGTAACCTCTCTAGCAGTAAGGGGTTCTTATGGGATATTGTGATTCTCTTGTGTTGAAACTGTTCCAATCTGTATTAAAAAATTGAATATGCATTGGAATAGAGAAAGTGAAAATGAATCTGTAGTCTAGTGGTTGAGGCAGTTCTTGAGACATAGGAAAAGAAAGTTCACATGCCTTCTTCCACATCAGGCAGCATAGGAAATTGAATATGGATCTCTCACCTCCTAGACAAACATGCAAACCAGGGGCTACTGATCATGAGGTAGCAGTACTTTCTCCCATGGGCATTTTGAGTAGGATTGGGTATGTTCTAGGAGCACCTACTGGATTGGGCCCTGCAGGCAAGATAGGGGAGGAAACACCTTGTTTGAGGATGCTGCTATGGCTAAGGTAGGCACCTAGACTGAGGTGGCAGAGTACATACTCACTGACAGAAATGTAGGAGATTTTAATATGGAAATTGAGAAGCCAACAGGATTAGGCAACACCTGAATGGGGTTTTAGAGGCTCTCAATGACACTTAAATGTTGATTTAGGGGCCAAAATCGTTTTGTCGATCTAGCCACAGTCATTTGTTTTAAGATACCCCACTGTTCCTGATTTTCATTTGTGCAAGTTTCTAAAGCATCTGTTGGAATAGACTGCTGCCGCTCTTCCATACTCATTTTGCTAAAATTATTAGATGAGCTTCTACACTGAAATTTCTAATCTCCATTTAATAAAAACACTTTGAATGTAATTCTAACTAGGAGATCCCTTAGACTGAAGTGGAAATGGGATTTGAGATCTGCATTCGAACCAGTGGTTTGGAAGGAAGCATTTAGAACCATTCCATCAACTTCCCTCTCTGCTGATGTAGAGAAATCCAGTCTAAATAGTTGTCCAGGTTTTGGCTGGCTTTTTATCTCCCCTTCCCCCCCCCCTCCCTCTCTATGCTTTAAAGTTTTGAATTACATAGTTTAGAATCTGGTTAAAATGCAATTTATATTAAACTGAGGTATATTTTATAATTATTTTTGAGACTGTGCTTGTCTCAGGTTTTTGGTTTCAGGTCTGTGAGTTCTTGTCCACAGTAGTGTTCTTGACATCTACAGTCCCACTCACTCAAATTGTTCCCTTCATCGAGTTGCAAATTAGCTAAAAGTGTAGATAATGATTGACTGAGTTATCCGTAGTGTCACAATAAAGCAATTTAAGAATGTTCTCAGTGACTGATTTGGCCCTGACTTTAATCACAACAATTAGATGCATCAATTATTGCTATGATCATGATTCCATAAGAAGTAGTAGTAATAAATACTGTGTAATGTGCTTTAGATTGAAAGGTCCTTCATACATTTAAAATGTTATTGTAATACAATTTATTTAATTGGGAAATACAACACATGCCTGCTATCGTATTAGGGGCAGGAAAATGATTAAGCAAAGTTAGTCAATTGTAATAACTATTAAATCAGGACAGTGTTAGCACAATTGTCATGTAATGTGGTTTAATTTAACTAGTACTAAGACATGTAATAGTGATTATCCAGGAGTTCCAAAGGAGCTCTGGTTTTCTAATACAACAGAAGTTGGTGAATAAAGATTAAGAGGTATATTTTCCTATATATTCAATAGGCCTCACTGAAAAGCAGAGGATTTCTCGTGATATTGTTCAAGGGTAGTTTGGTTCTATTGGCCTCAAGCAAGGGATTCTGGTGGTCCATATTAAGGATGGCAACACTGAAGCTTTGAGTCAATTATTACCTGCAAACCAAATGCTACTTTTGAAAAAGTGAATCTATATGAATATTTCTTTACAATACAGTTTGTGAGGTATCACAAACATAGACTAGCTCTGGGATGTTGCTTTTAAAAAAGGAAAAGGAAACATCTTGTGTAAAAGTCAAACTGTAGCTTTAAAGTACTTATGTGTTGGAATGGGCATAAAGAACCGATTAGCAGCAGAAGTTTCAAGGGAATTTCAGTCAAGTCAGAGAGGGTGATGCCTATATGATAGCACCCTGACTTCTGATCCAGCCAGTCCAAACGTGGCACCCACAAATAGCCAGCCACAATCTGAGTCTAAATATATATTAGAATATAGAAGATAAAAATATATATATTTTAGAAGAAAAATTAAGATATAAAAAGCCACAATTAATAAGGTTATGATGGTCTGTAATGAGAATGAAATTAGGGTAAGCATTCATGAATGAAAGTTTCACTAATACCACACACGTGTATCTAAAATTGTAAAAAATATATAACATATTGTGGGTTGTGTTAAACATCACTGAACATAAGAACGGCCATACTGGTTCAGACCAATGGTCCATCTAGCCCAGTATCCTGTCTTCTGACAGTGGCCAATGCCAGCTGCTTCAGGCGGAATGAATTGAACAGGGAAATTATCAAGTGTTCCATCCCCTGTCATCCAGCCCCAGCTTGTGGCAGTCAGAGTTTTAGCGATTTAGGGACACTTGGAGCATGGAATTGTGTCCCTGGCCATCTTGGCTAATAGCCATTTATGGACCTATCCTCCATGAACTTATCTAGTTCTTTTTTGAAACTAGGGGTTGTGAAAATACAACCTTTCATTATAAATAGTTCAAGGAAATAGAAGTTGTAGAAGTGGAGAGCCTATATTACCTCAGTAGTTGATATTGGTATGACCCCTGCAGGAGTACTGTGTCCAGTTCTGAGGTCCACAATTCAAGAAGGATGCTGAGAAATTGGAGAGGATTTTCAGTCTAGCAGACAAAGGTATAACTTGTTCCAATGGCTGGAAGTTGAAGCTAAACAAATTCAAACTGGAAATAAGGTGTACATTTTTAACAGTGAGGGTAATTAACCATTAGAACAACTTATCAAGATTTGTGGTGGATTCTTCATCACTGGCAACTTTTAAATGAAGACTGGATGTTTTTCTAAAAGATATGCTCTAGTTCAAACAGGATTAATTCAGGGAAGTTCTATGGCTTGTGTTATACAAGAAGTCAAACTAGATGATCACTGGCCTTGGAATCTATGAAAAATAAACCATTACAATGCTTTCTGGAAGCAGATAGCTGAAACATAGGGGCCTGCAACCAAACCCAGGTACATGTCACTGCCCAAAACCAAGGCAGTGTGAGGCCACTCAGGAATGTGAACTATGCGGGCAGAGGGGTTGTGTTGGTTATTGATTTAGTGCGGCGGGGAGGGAGGGGGGGAGAAGCAGTGAGACACACCACAGATGGACACAAAAAAGGAGTAGAAAAGTCAAGGATGCAGTCAGCACAAGCAGTGAGAGCTTGGCCCTGAGTGAAGCCAAGAGAGGGAGCTTTGGGCCTGAATACTGTCCGAGAGAGGCTTGGAACTGTGAGCACAGACACTGCCTCATAGTTTGATCCCTGTTGTGTTCAGGGAAACAGGTTGTCTGTAAATGAACATAATTGCATCACAAAAACACTTGACTCCATCATCAATTTCTCCTCCTAACTGGAATAATGCACAAGATCCCAAATTTTAGCTAACCACTCAGGTCAAAAGGGGTAGCAGTATTTTAGAAATAGTATATGACCATGGGGGAAAAAAAAGATCATAACATATATACATGAGAGAGTAGTGTTGGGGCATAGTCAGATATCATGATTTAGTTGGGGTTGGCCCTGCTTTGAGCAGGGGGTTGGACTAGATGACCTCCTGAGGTCTCTTCCAACCCTAATTTTCTATGATTCTATGATTATGTTGGCATTTTCTGGCTTTTAAGCATTTAATTGTGTAAACATGCAGTAACTAATTCTATTTTTGTGCATACAACACAAAATTTTAAATTTATAAGTATAACTATTTTAAATCTAGAAACTGTAATAGTTTAAAGGTTTGTCCATGTGGATTTTTTTCAGTATTTGTTATTTATGGGCTGCATCCTCAACTGAAGTATATTGGCCACTTTACTTCAACTGATGATCTGGCCCTAGATGTTTTATTTAGGAAAAAATTAGCATGTGAAACATCTCCTTAAGAGTCTCAGAGACCAAAGAACATATACCATGGATTACAGAGGCATGACTAATTAAGTTTGACAATATAACCTTCCTATAACATGCCTAGGGTATCCCCTCAAGAAGTAGTTGATTTCAAAATCAACATCCTTGAGTGAGTTTTAGTATAAACTTTACTCTTTTCCACCTACGTGTTATTTTTTTTTAAAGTCTGTAAAAGCAAATAAAGAGAAATATTAAGGGTAAATGAAGAGAACCCAAAGCATGTCCCCAGAGGAAATATGAAAGAAAATTACAAGAGAATCTTTCTATATGCAAGTGGGACTTGAAGCCAGTCTAGTTTAATTACCTGCAAGGGCAGCTGGTGCCCCAAACAAGTGGTAAGAACATAGGTACCACCACTACTGCCTGTTAAAGTGTGGTACCATTCTGTCTGTTACCGAGAAATAAAGGGGAGACTAATAAACATTCTCATACACACAGTTAGGATAGAAATGGATTTTGGGGAAAGTTACAAGGAAATACTTTGAGGAGTTTAGGAATTCTAAACAGTTAAAATTGACGTTTTGAATTCTGAGTGTGTCTGACAGTTCTTTGGATTCCTCTAGCTAATAAATGGCTTATTACTAACCCTTAACTAACAATATAGTTAGATCTCATTGAGAACACATGCACAGGCTACATTTGAAGAAATGTGTAATTAGGTAACATTTTGACTGTTGTTGCATCTAATTATTATAGTCAGTGCCAAATAAGAGGCTGAGCTCATTCTTAAAATGTGTTATAGTGACATTAGGGGTAACTTAACCAATCTTAACCCAGCCTCTGAGTTAACTTGCAGTTGTATTGGTTGAAACAAATGATTTGATATGCCAAGGCTACTGTGGATAAGAAATCAGACCTGAAAGTATATATCTGAGACAGTCTCAAAAATAATGATAAAACATACTTCAGTTTAACATAAATTACTTTTAATCAGATTCCAAACTGCATAATTCCAAACTTTAAAGCATAGGGCTGGAGGAAAAAAAATCTCTGGACAAATGTTTAGTCCGGGTTTCTCTGATGGCAGATAATGGATGGTGTCAAGCCACCTTAAGTGGCTCACAAGCATGAGTGCTAACCTCAGGGCAGATTGTCAAGAAACAGGGTACAAACCCCCAATTGGTTGTGTGTTCCATGCTTAGATTTCATTTAGATCCTTGTGACGGTACCTCCCATAAGGCTTTGTGGGAATATGACATAACTGGAATATGTTTTGTGCTGCCTGTGCCAGGTACATATCTATGTAAAGGTTATGATCTACTAGTTATGTTCACCCTAGTTGTATGCAGGCACCATTTGTGTGTTCAAAGTTATGAACATGGGCTGTGTAATTGCTTGATTCCTAAGGGGCCTCAGTTAGAACATTTGGTGACTTCTGGGGAAAGGAATGTGCAAATTAGGTGTTCAGTCAGGGGGCACTTAACAGACAAAAGAGCTTGGAAGATTCCAATCCACATCAGAAGTCTACCTGAGGACGTTCAAGGCAGCATGTGGGTAATGGCTGCTACCTGCAGTCCTGAGTCATGCATGGGCATGTGACCTGCCCATGTGATTTTCGAATCTCCATTCTGTGACAGGATTCTACAGAGGGAGAGGAGGGGGTCTCCACCCACAAGAGACAGTCTATTTAAACCTGTGGGAGACCCCTCCATTTTGTCTTCAGCTGGCTAAAGAAGGAGCCTCTCCACCCCCACAGGACACTTGAAGGAAACTGAAAACTACAGGGGGTGTGAGTGATTGCTGGACCCAGGCTAAAAGAAGATTAGCCTGTAAAAGAGAACATTTTGGAACTGGTGAGGATCTTATCTGTATTTAGTGCAATTAGACATAGATTTGCGTATTTTATTTTATTTTGCTTGGTAACTTCTTTTGTTCTGTCTGTTACTACTTGAAATCACTTAAATCCTACTATCTGTATTTAATAAAATCACTTTCTACTTATTAATTAACTCAGAGTATGTATTAATACCTGGGGGAGCAAACAGCTGTGCATATCTCTCTATCAGTGTTATAGAGGGCGAACAATTTATGAGTTTACTCTGTATAAAGCTTATACAGGGTAAAACGGATTTATCTGGGTTTAGACCCCATTGGGAATTGGGCATCTGAGTGTTAAAGGCAAGCAGACTTCTGTGAGCTGTTCTCAGGTAACCCTGCAGCTTTGGGATAGGTGGTTCAGACTCTGGTCTGTGTCTGGAGCAGATAGGTGTGTCTGGCTATCAGCAAGACTTTGAGTGCTGGAACTACCTGTAGCTGGCAGGGGAGAATAGAACCAGAGGTAGCCTTTGCACATCAGCTGGCAGCTCCCAAGGGGGTTTCTGTGAACCAACCCGTCACAGTGGCGTAGTCGAACAGGATCTGTGCACAGCTGATTGCTTTGAGATACTGGTAGTGATTTTAAGTGAGTTTTAAGTGTGGTGGCTGGAGAACAGACAAAGTGGTTACTGGTTTGTTATTTTCTGTTTGCTTATTTCGGGAAAGGGAAGTAGGGACAGAAAAGGAAGCAAAATAAGTAAGAAGGAAGATCAGAAGACTGTGAGAGTCTCTGTTAACTAAGAATCTCCTGAGCTGAGTCTATCCCAGTTTCAGTGAACTGCAGAGGGGTGTGGCCCAGCAGAAGAAAGCAGGAAGATGCCTACTAGTGAGACAGCTACCAAGCTCGAATTGGCTAGGTTGGAAGCAACAGAGAGAGAGAATGAACATAAGAGACGGGTAGAGCTAAGACAATTAGAAATTAGTGCTGTGGAGGCAGAAAAAGTGAGGGAAGAGGCTGCCCACAAGAGAGCTATGGAGGCAGAGGAAACTGCCCACAAGAGAGCTATGGAGGTAGAGGAAGCTGCCTACAAGAGGGTTATGGAGGCTCAGAAACATGAACTGGCTGTTCTGGAGTTGAAGAGACAAAATCCTTCACCTGCTGGCTCCACTTCCCCAAAAATCCACAAATGGGAGCGACTGTGCCCACAGTATGATGAGTCCAGCGATATTGCCGAGTATTTCATCACCTTTGAGAGACTGTGCACCCTCCATGCCATCCCTGAAGATCAGAAACTGACCACATTAATAGCAAAATTGACTGGCAGAGCTCTGGACATATTCAATAAGATGCCTATTGATGATGCTTCAGACTATGGTAAATTTAAGGAACTGGTTTTGAAACAGTTTCAGGTTACACCTGAAACCTATAGGGTTAAATTCAGGAGTCTTAAGAGGGGATCTGGATTAAGTAATCTGGCTTATGCCAATGAAATGAGAGATTTGGTAGATAAGTGGGTGCGGGGGAAAGGTGTTACAAGCTTCGAAGGGATGTGTGATCTGGTTACTCAGGAACAATTCCTGAATATGTGCAGTGATGATGTGAAACAGTATGTGTGGGACAAAAAGGTAAATGCACTGGGTGAATTAGCTGGGTATGCAGACTCTTATGAGCAAGCACAAGCTGCAATCAAACATAAACCACAGGCAGAGGGGTATAAGGGTGGGGGAAAGCAGAATCACCGTTTTATCCCTGGGTCTGGGAAAAAAGAGGCTGGGCGGTCACCTCCCCATTCCCCTGGTACTCGTCCCAAATTTCCTGTGCAAGCAGAGGAGCCCAGGAGGTGCTATCATTGTAAGTCCACTGAGCACCTGAGGAATAAGTGTCCCTTGCTGAGTGAAAACAGGCAGCAAGTTACACAGGAAGCTGCAGCTTCTCAGAGCCAGGCTGTGGCCTCTTTCCACACAGGATTTGTAAAGCTTGCTTCCACACAACCAAGCAATAAGCATATGCATGCTGTCGAAATTAATGGAGAGGTGGTTATGGGATTAAGGGACACGGGTGCAGAAATTTCTGTGATCAGGAGGGACCTGATTCAGGAGAAGGATTTGTTGCCAGGTAAAATGGCAGAATTAGAGCTGGTTGGGGGTTACAAAGTCCTTGCACCTTTAGCTAAAGTTCACATGCAAACTCGGGATTTGCAGGCTGAACTGACAGTTGCAACGGTGGCACACAATTTTGCACCGTTTCTACTGGGAAATGATTTCTTTAATGTGGCAGAATCTGTCCCAGGGTTGGTTAGCAGGGAGAAGGAATCTTGTGCTAAAAGCCCCGGAGGGGAGGGTGAAGTCACATGGACTGCTGGGGGAATAGGAGAGTGTCTCTTAGATTCCTCTGCAGCAGTACAGGGAGCAGCTGCGGGGGCAGGGATGGTTGTAGCCAGTTCCTGTGGCCCCAGGGCTCAAGGGAAGTTCCAGAGGGAGGGGCTGGACGAAGCCAGCTCCTGTCCCGTAATCATCTCCCTGGGGGAGGGGGATGTACCACCTGGTAACAGGGGGGTCACCCCAGCTGCTGACTGCCAGGAAGTTGCAGGTCAACAGGGGGCAGGGCCCGCCCTGGGGTGCACAGAGACGTGTGTCCCGAAGGTGGAAGTTGGGGTCTTGGTAACTGCTGCGGTGGGAACAGACCCCAAAGACTCTGTAGCTGGGTGCCAGCCCAACCCGAGTGAAAGGGGGGGGATTTTGCTGGCCAGTGAAAGGTCTGTCATGGCTGGTAGCTGTGAGCCCACAGCTGGAGCAGGGTCACCTTCCCTTTTGGGGGACACAGGAGTGTCTGACCCAGAGGGGAGCCCAGAGAGGGAAGCCCAGATGGAAGGTGAGGGGGGGCCAGAGAGTCTGCCCACCTTTTGTAGGGAGGGACTTTCCCAAGAGGAGGGTGAAAAGCCTGCATTTAAAATGCCAGCTCCCTCTCTTGTAGATCAGGTTTTAAGGGAAACCTGGGGGTCAAGTCTCCCGGAGGGGGGGGCCCATCCAGCTGACCTGTTGGAAACAGAAAGTGAGGTGCCCAAAGGGGTACAGAGCACCCCATTGAAAAAGGCTGTTCTTACCCCACTTGTAAGAGATGAAACTCTCTCTCCTAGACAGGGGGGGGGAAATCTCTGCATGAGTGAAACTCTACCAGGGGGCGGGGACCAGCCCAGAGAAATTCCGGAGGGAGGGGCCGAGGGCAGGCAGGGTTGTAGTACACCCTTTCCTGGCCAAAGACCCAAACACATGCCTGAATTAGCAGCTTTCCCCACAGAGGCTGAAGATTCTGAATCAGAGTGTCTTCCAGAAGGCACAGAGAACTGGGAAAATGCAATAGATGCTAAACAGGTCAAATTGAGTGAACAAAACCTGTCCACCGTAGATTTGCTGTTAACCTTGTGTCTTTTGCTGATTCACCTCTGGGATAAAACAAAAGAATTCATACTAGTGGTAAACCCTCTAAAAACATGGAACATACCTGATTTATGGAGAAAACTGTTGTACATGCTAGGGATGGTAACAAGACAGCCCCACAAGCATGTTGCTTTGCAGCCTATACCTGTAAATAGACTGGAAGCTTGGCACAGCAGCAAAAGCATAACAGGCCCATGCTGCTGTGTAGAAGGGGAAACTGAGGCACACCGCCTCATGGCCTTGGTGGTTAAAGGTCAAGACACCTCCACTTTAACAGGTATTGCTGTCTGCATTCTGTTAATGCTACACCCCAACCTGTTTTCAGGCATCTGGGGATCAGGAACCTCAAAATGGGCTAAAACCCCTAGAACTGACATATGGTTTCAAGGTACTGAAAAGAAGTGTGATCAAAGACAAACAGGAATTTTACGGGTACTGCCTCCGCCATGGACAGTGTCCAAGTCTCTGGCAGTAAGTTCAGGGGGAGGGTGTGACGGTACCTCCCATAAGGCTTTGTGGGAATATGACATAACTGGAATATGTTTTGTGCTGCCTGTGCCAGGTACATATCTATGTAAAGGTTATGATCTACTAGTTATGTTCACCCTAGTTGTATGCAGGCACCATTTGTGTGTTCAAAGTTATGAACATTGGCTGTGTAATTGCTTGATTCCTAAGGGGCCTCAGTTAGAACATTTGATGACTTCTTGGGAAAGGAATGTGCAAATTAGGTGTTCAGTCAGGGGGCACTTAACAGACAAAAGAGCTTGGAAGATTCCAATCCACATCAGAAGTCTACCTGAGGACGTTCAAGGCAGCATGTGGGTAATGGCTGCTACCTGCAGTCCTGAGTCATGCATGGGCATGTGACCTGCCCATGTGATTTTCGAATCTCCATTCTGTGACAGGATTCTACAGAGGGAGAGGAGGGGGTCTCCACCCACAAGAGACAGTCTATTTAAACCTGTGGGAGACCCCTCCATTTTGTCTTCAGCTGGCTAAAGAAGGAGCCTCTCCACCCCCACAGGACACTTGAAGGAAACTGAAAACTACAGGGGGTGTGAGTGATTGCTGGACCCAGGCTAAAAGAAGATTAGCCTGTAAAAGAGAACATTTTGGAACTGGTGAGGATCTTATCTGTATTTAGTGCAATTAGACATAGATTTGCGTATTTTATTTTATTTTGCTTGGTAACTTCTTTTGTTCTGTCTGTTACTACTTGAAATCACTTAAATCCTACTATCTGTATTTAATAAAATCACTTTCTACTTATTAATTAACTCAGAGTATGTATTAATACCTGGGGGAGCAAACAGCTGTGCATATCTCTCTATCAGTGTTATAGAGGGCGAACAATTTATGAGTTTACTCTGTATAAAGCTTATACAGGGTAAAACGGATTTATCTGGGTTTAGACCCCATTGGGAATTGGGCATCTGAGTGTTAAAGGCAAGCAGACTTCTGTGAGCTGTTCTCAGGTAACCCTGCAGCTTTGGGATAGGTGGTTCAGACTCTGGTCTGTGTCTGAAGCAGATAGGTGTGTCTGGCTATCAGCAAGGCCATTGTGCTGGAACTACCTGTAGCTGGCAGGGGAGAATAGAAACAGAGGGGGCCTTTGCACATCAGCTGGCAGCTCCCAAGGGGGTTTCTGTGAACCAACCCGTCACAATCCTCTCTCCAAGTATCAAGTGTGATCTACTCCTCAAGCACTACAACAGCCTTAACACAGAGCCACAGATGATCCCACTGGATACTCCAATCTATCTTGCCACCTAGGAAAGCTTACCTCTGTGATAGATGGTCCCTTATAACAATACTCAGTTTACTCCGAGTCCCAAAGAACCAGTCACTTACCCCAGGTCAAATGTACATCAAATCCCAAACCAAAGATAACATTTGTAGCCAATCCTATAACACTAACTAAATATTTACTAACTAAGAAAAAAGAAATGAGTGTTATTTACAAGGTTAAAGCAGGTAAACATATACAAATGAGTTACAATCTTAGGTTCGAAAAGGTTATAGTAGCTGCTATATATGCAAGTTCTATATGTTCTTTAGGGCTAACCCAAACTAAGCAGCTTGGGGATCCCTTGCTTATGCTTAGAAATATTTCTCTCTCTGAATTTCAAGCAGCATAGTGATACAGTTCCTTCTTGTCAGACATTTTTATCCCCTTCCTCCAGAGTTCAAGCTGATGGGATGAGTTCAGTTTAAATTAAATGGAAGGATAAACAAAAATAGGTCTGCAACTAGGGTCCTTGGTTTCAAAATGGCAATTTAAAAAAAAATTAAGGGAATTAGTCAGGGAAGTGGACTGGACTGAAGAATTCAAGAATCTGAATGTGAAGGAGGCTTGGATTTACTTTAAGACAAAATTGCAGAAACTATCTGAAGCCTGCATCCAAAGCAAGGAGAAAACATTTGTAGGGAAGGGTTTCAGACCAAGCCGGATAAGCAAGCACCTCAAACAGGTCCTTAAGAGACAGCAGAAAGCCTTCAGGGGATGGATCAGCAAGGAAAGCTACCTTTTGGAGGTCAGAAAATGTAAGGATAAAGTGAGAACTGCCAAAAGCCAAGCAGAGATGGACCTTGCAAAGGCAATTGAAACCAGTGGTAAAAGGTTTTATAGCCATATAAATACAAAGAAAACATGGAAAGAAGAACTGAGGATTGGGTAGAGATTAAAGATAAGATAGGCATGGCCCAACATCTAAACAAATACTCTACCTCAGTTTTTAATAAGGCTAAAGAAGAGCTTAGGCGTATTGGCAGGGTAGCTAATGGGAATGAGGTTATAGAATTAGCAAGTAGCATATCTGAGGTGGAAGTCAAACTCAAACACCTTAATGGGACTAAATCAGGGGGCCCTGATAATCTCCATCCAAAATACTAAAGGAACTGGCACATGACATATTAAATACAACTATGACATAGTTGGTATCACAGAGACTTGGTGGAATAATACACATGACTAGAATATTGGTATAGAATATTGGTATAGAAGGATGCCAGGTGTTGCCTAATATATTTAAAATGTATACACTTGATTGAGGTTAAGATGAAAATAGGAGACAGATTTATTTAAAATCTCTGGATAAGGATAAGAGGGGTAAGAACAAGGATAATGTCATGGTAGTGCTCTACTACAGACCACCTAACCAGGAAGAAGAGGTGGATGAGGCTTTTTTTAAACAACTAACAAAATCATCCAAAGCACAGGACTTGGTAGTGATGGGGGACTTCAGCTACACAGACATCTGTTGGGAAAATAACACAGCAGGGCACAGATTATCCAACAAGTTCTTGGAATGTATTGGAGACATTTTTTTACTTCACAGGGTGGAGAAAGCTGTTCTAGATTTGATTTTGACAAATAGGGAGGAACTGGTTGACAATTTTAAAGTGGAAGGCAGCTTAGGTGAAAGTGATCATGAAATGGTAGAATTCATGATTCTAAGGAAACAGCACAATAAAGATAATGGATTTCAAGAAGACAGACTTTAGCAAACTCAGGGAGCTGGTAGGTAAGATCCCATGGGAAGCAAGTCTAAGGGGAAAAATAGTTCAAGAGAGTTGGCAGTTTTTCAAAGAGACATTATTAAGGGCACAAGCGCAAACTATCCCACTGCATAGAAAAGATAGGAAGTATGATAAGAGACCACTCTGGCTTAACCAGGAGACCTTCATTGATCTGAAACTTAAAAAAAAATCCTACAAAAAATGGAAACTAGGACAAATTACAAAGGATGAATATAAAAAAATAACACAAGTATGTTGGGACAAAATTAGAAAGGCCAAGGGACAAAATGAGATTAAACTAGCTAGAGACATAAAGGGTAACAAGAAAACATTCTACAAATATATTAGAAGCAAGAGGAATACCAAGGACGGGGTAGGTCCATTACTCAAAAAGGGGTGAAAAAATGATAATAGAAAATGTGGAAATGTCAGAAGTATTAAATGATTTTTTTGTTTCAGTTTTCACCAAAAAGTTTAGCAGCAATTGGACATCTAACATAATGAATTCCAGTGAAAATGAGGTAGGATCAGAGGCAAAAACAACAAAAGAACAAGTTAAGAATTACTCTTTATTCAGGCCTAATCTGATGGTGTCCAGTTTGCAAATTAATTCCAGTTCTGCAGTTTCACAGTGGAGTCTGTTTTTGAAGGTTTTTTGTAATGACTGTTGGGTCATTACAAAACCTAATTTCCCCCTACTGTTACTCACATCATCTTGCCAACAGTCTGAAATAGGCCATTCTCATTTCCTCCCTTGGTATCCTGTTGTTAATTGTATTGTCTCGTTAGCCTGACCTCACACTTGGTAAGGCAACTCCCAACCCCACCTGCTCTTGTATTTTCCACTCCATGCATCTGATGAAGTGGGTTCTAGCCCACGAAAGCTTATGCCCAAATAAATTTGTTAGTCTCTTAGGTACCACAAGGACTCCTTGTTGTTTTTGCTGATACAGACTAACACGGCTACCACTCTGAAACCTGTCACCATTAGACAAGTTAGATGTCTTCAAGTCACCAGGGCCTGATGAAATACATCTAAGCCCCTTCATTTTCAGTTTAAACTGATTTTTACAAAAAAAAATCACAGGTTTTACAAAAAGTATTATTCTTTTACTTTTGTACTTTTGTATATTGAAATATATAAAAAATAACTTGTTTTATTAGAAAAATACAATACATTGCATGAGATATATGTATTAAAATAATACATTAGTCTGTGAGTATATGCAAAGCTGCCTGTTGAGTAAGGCTATGTATTAGTCTAGAAAATACACACAATAAACAAACAGGCATGCATGCATGTATTGATGAATCTCACGCCCACCACGTACACATTTCAAGCTGTTAGCAGATAAAAGTTTAAAGATTTGACACACTAAAATGGGAAGAAAATGAAAATCTGTATCAGAATATGTTTCAGAACACAAGGAAGTATTCGAAAATTTCAAAAAAACCAAAAACACGACAAAAGGATTAAATTGAGTGTATGCGCTGCAAATGGTGTGGCATCGAAGTTGACACTCAGGCTGACCAGATTAAAGAACATTTGGAGAGCAAACGACACCAAGAAGGTGAAAATAGAAACAAGCAAATATTGGAATCAGCATATAAAGTCATTGTGCTGTGTCATAAACAAATAGTTAAGGGTTAATGCCTCTTTTACCTGTAAAGGGTTAAGAAGTTCACCTAGCCTAGCTGACACCTGACCAAAGGGACCAATGGGGGAACAAGATATTTCAAAAGGAAGGAGGGAAGTTCCCTTTGTCTGGAGTCAGTTTCAGTTCTGGCTGGAGAGGAAAAGGAATCAGGAATCAAACAGGGTAGTGAGTATTTAGTGAAGGAATTAGCTTATGTTTATTTTCTTTTGTAACCTGTCTTGGGCATTATAGGTATTATCAAATTGGCTATTTTTTGATGTACTAAGAGTTTTGCCCAGGGGAACATCCTCTGTGTTTTAAATCTGTTGTCTGTGAGATCAGCTTGTATGCTATCTCCCAGAGGTTTTTCTTTTACCTTTCTTTTCTTTAATTAAAAGCCTTCTTTTTAGAGACCTGCTTGATTTTTCCTTGTTTTAAGATCCAAAGGGGTTGGATCTGGGCTCACCAGGAATTGGTGGGGGAAAGGAGGGGGGATGGTTAATTTCTCCTTGTTTTAGATCCAAGGATTTTTGGATCGGTGTTCACCAGGGAATTGGTGGGATAGTCTCTCAAAACTACCCAGGAAAGGGTTATAGTACTTGGGAGGGAAAGGGTTTTCGGGGAGAAGACAGAGTTTCCCAAATAACTCCAATATTTGGGTGGTGGCAGCGTACTGATCTAAGCTGGTAATTAAGCTTATGAGTTCCCATGCAGGTCCCCACATTTGTACCCTAAAGTTCAGAGTGGGGGTGAAACCTATGACATGGTGAGCAGCGGTGGGAGATTGTAAAAGAACCAAGCCAGATTTTTTTTTCTTCTCTCTCTCTCCTTGGAGATGCTGGGGAAACAGTGAAGGAGAGATACAGATCTTATCTTTTGACCTGAAGGCAAACAGGTTAAGTTTTTCTAACAAGGGCTTTTTGTTAGAAGAAAGGTTCCCAGCTGTGAACAGCTGGAAGGAAATTAGCATATTGCCAGACAAGTTACAAAACCAGTTTTCCTTGTTTCTTTCTTACTCTGAGTGGTCAAGTTCCAATAACAAAGGAATTTACAAGCTGGGTTGTTTTTTTTTCTACCTCTCAAACAAAGATAGCTAGGGGAGACCAGAAAAGCAACACTGAATACGGTGGAAGTCTCTGGTAACTAAGCAACCCTGAGCTGAGACATCCCAGTCAGTGAACTGCAGGGGGGTGTGGCCCAGCAGAAGAAAGCAGGAAAATGACTAGCAGTGACACAGCCAACAAGCTCGAGCTAGCTAGGATGGAAGCTACAGAGAAAGAAAATGAACATAAAAGGCTTATGCCCAAATAAATTTGTTAGTCTCTTAGGTACCACAAGGACGTGGAGGCAGAGGCAGCTGCCCACAAGAGAGCTATAGAGGCAGAGGCAGCAAGGGTGGAGGCAGAGGAAGCTGCCCACAAGAGAGCTGTGGAGGCAGAGGAAGCTGCCCACAAGAGAGCCATGGAGGCCCAGAGGGAGGCCGAGAAACATGAACTGGCTATTCTGGAGTTGAAGAGACAAAATCCTTCACCTGCTGGCTCCACTTCCCCAAAAATCCATAAATGGGAGCGACTATGTCCGCAGTATGATGAATCCTGTGATATTGCTGAATATTTCCTCACCTTTGAGAGACTATGCACTCTCCATACCATTCCTGAAGAACAAAAGATGACCACATTGGTAGCCAAATTGACTGGAAGAGCTCTGGATGTATTCAACAAGATGCCTATTGGGGAGGCTTCTGACTATGGTAAATTTAAGGATTTGGTTTTAAAGCAATTTCAAGTTACACCTGACACTTACAGAGTCAAATTTAGAACCCTTCAGAGAGGGCTTGGACTAAGTAATACAGCTTATGCACACCAGATAAAGGATCTGTTAAAGAAATGGGTCGACGGCAGGGGTGTAACTACCTTTGAAGGAATGATTGATTTAATGACTCAGGAACAATTCCTGAATATGACCAAGGATCATATTAAACAGTGGTTATGGGATAAGACAATGGACTCAGTCGAAAGTCTTGCTTCTTACACTGATCAATACGAACAGTCCCAGGCCGCCAGTGAGGCGGGGAAAATCAACACAAAACGGGTGGAGGGAGCAGAGGGAAAACCTCAAACCACACCCTACCACCAGGGGCAGCCCAAGGCCCCACCTACATCCCAAGTTAAACCCCAAACCCCTTATCGTCACCCCACACCAGTCTCCAGCAACCCACCTCGCCCCGGTGATACCTTAGCAGGCCGATGTTTTAAATGTAATGAACTGGGACATATAAAGGCCCATTGCCCCAAGAACCCCAACCGATTACAGTTCATTACACCACAATCACACCAAAGATCCCCAGGCCCAGATGCCTCTCAAATACCCTTGGAGCGAAGGGAAACCTTGAGAGTGGGCGGAAAGGAGGTTATCGCGTGGAGGGACACTGGAGCACAAGTGTCAACTATCCACCAATCCCTAGTGGACCCCAGATTCATCAACCCAGAGGCGCCGGTGACAATCCAACCCTTCATGTCAAACTCTTTAACCTTGCCTACAGCCAAGTTGCCTGTCCAGTACAAGGGCTGGTCAGGAATGTGGACTTTTGCAGTCTATGACAATTATCCCATCCCCATGCTGCTGGGGGAAGACTTGGCCAACCATGTGAAGCTAGCCAAGAGGGTGGGAATGGTCACCCGCAGCCAGGCTAAGCAAGCTTTCACACCTATCTCTGTTCCTGACCCTTCCACCAGGGCCCCGTCTGTGTTACCCGAGACTCAGACAGAGGTGGTGGAACCGGATCTTCTGCCCACGAGTGCTACAGCCGTAGTTGATCCAGTCCCAGAACCGGAACTAGCAAAGCAACCAGCACCAGAACCCTTGCCAACACTGAGTACAGCGCTTGCAAACCCGTCTACAACTACAACGCCAGAGGGCACCAGCGAGCCTGAACTGGCAGAAGCAGCAAATAATCCTACCCAAGAGGCTCAGCCAGAGCCTGAAATACCACATAGTGCACCAGCGGAGAGCGGTTCACACTCAGCGGAAACAACCTCATCACCTACATCGCTTCCAGAGGGACCAAGCCCAAGTCCACAGTCCAAGGAGGAACTGATGTCTCCAGCATCAAGGGAACAGTTCCAGGCCGAGCAGGAAGCAGATGACAGCCTCCAGAAAGCTTGGGTGGCGGCACGGAGCACCCCACCGCCTCTCAGCTCTTCTAACCGATCCCGGTTTGTTGTAGAACAAGGACTTTTATACAAGGAGACTCTTTCTGGTGGACACCAGGAAGACTGGCATCCTCAACGACAGTTGGTAGTTCCAACTAAGTACCGGGTAAAGCTCTTAAGCTTAGCCCATGATCACCCTAGTGGCCATTCTGGGGTGAACAGAACCAAAGATCGGTTGGGGAAGTCCTTCCACTGGGAGGGAATGGGCAAGGATGTTGCTAATTATGTCCGGTCTTGTGAGGTGTGCCAACGAGTGGGAAAACCCCAAGACCAGGTCAAAGCCCCTCTCCAGTCACTCCCCATAATTGAGGTTCCCTTTCAGCGAGTAGCTGTGGATATTCTGGGTCCTTTCCCAAAAAAGACACCCAGAGGAAAACAATACATACTAACTTTCATGGATTTTGCCACCCGATGGCCGGAAGCAGTACCCTTAAGCAACACCAGGGCTAAAAGTGTGTGCCAGGCATTAGCAGACATTTTTGCCAGGGTAGGTTGGCCCTCCGACATCCTTACCGATTCGGGAACGAATTTCTTGGCAGGGACCATGAAAAGCCTGTGGGAATCTCATGGGGTGAATCACTTGGTTGCCACCCCTTACCACCATCAATCCAATGGCCTGGTGGAGAGGTTTAATGGAACTTTGGGGGCCATGATACGTAAATTCGTAAATGAACACTCCAATGATTGGGACCTAGTGTTACAGCAGTTGCTTTTTGCCTACAGGGCTGTACCACATCCCAGTTTAGGGTTTTCACCTTTTGAACTTGTGTATGGCCGCGAGGTTAAGGGGCCATTACAGTTGGTGAAGCAGCAATGGGAGGGGTTTACGCCTTCTCCAGGAACTAACATTCTAGACTTTGTAAGCGACCTACAAAACACCCTCCGACACTCTTTAGCCCTTGCTAAAGAAAACCTAAAGGATGCTCAGGAGGAGCAAAAGGCCTGGTATGATAAACATTCCAGAGAACGGTCCTTCAAAGTAGGAGACCAAGTCATGGTCTTAAAGGCGCTCCAGGCCCATAAAATGGAAGCGTCATGGGAAGGGCCATTCACGGTCCAGGAACGCCTAGGAGCTGTTAACTATCTCATAGCATCCCCTACCTCAAATATGAAGCCTAAGGTATACCATGTTAATTCTCTTAAGCCCTTTTATTCCAGAGAATTAAAAGTTTTCCAGTTTACAACCCAGGGAACAGATGACGCGGAGTGGCCTGAAGGTGTCTACTACGAAGGGAAAAGTGACGGTGGTGTGGAAGAGGTGAACCTCTCCACGACCCTTGGACGTCTGCAGCGACAGCAGATCAAGGGCTGATACACTATCCCGTGAAAGTTTCCCAGAATTAACTGGTTAAATCGTCCTTGAAATGTGAAAAGTCTTGTAGTTTTTACATAATTAGTAGTATATGTAAAGGTGCATGTGTTTTATTAATCTGTTTATTCTAAAGTTCTAGGAAAAAAATCACAGCCAGTGCGGTCCAACACTGTCTGAGATTTGGGGGGCGTGTCATAAACAGATAGTTAAGGGTTAATGCCTCTTTTACCTGTAAAGGGTTAAGAAGTTCACCTAGCCTAGCTGACACCTGACCAAAGGAACCAATGGGGGGACAAGATATTTCAAAAGGAAGGAGGGAAGTTCCCTTTGTCTGGAGTCAGTTTCAGTTCTGGCTGGAGAGGAAAAGGAATCAGGAATCAAACAGGGTAGTGAGTATTTAGTGAAGGAATTAGCTTATGTTTATTTTCTTTTGTAACCTGTCTTGGGCATTATAGGTATTATCAAATTGGCTATTTTTTGATGTACTAAGAGTTTTGCCCAGGGGAACATCCTCTGTGTTTTAAATCTGTTGTCTGTGAGATCAGCTTGTATGCTATCTCCCAGAGGTTTTTCTTTTACCTTTCTTTTCTTTAATTAAAAGCCTTCTTTTTAGAGACCTGCTTGATTTTTCCTTGTTTTAAGATCCAAAGGGGTTGGATCTGGGCTCACCAGGAATTGGTGGGGGAAAGGATTAATTTCTCCTTGTTTTAGATCCAAGGATTTTTGGATCGGTGTTCACCAGGGAATTGGTGGGATAGTCTCTCAAAACTACCCAGGGAAGGGTTATAGTACTTGGGAGGGAAAGGGTTTTGGGGGAGAAGACAGAGTTCCCCAAATAACTCCAATATTTGGGTGGTGGCAGCGTACTGATCTAAGCTGGTAATTAAGCTTATGAGTTCCCATGCAGGTCCCCACATTTGTACCCTAAAGTTCAGAGTGGGGGTGAAACCTATGACATGCTGTTTGACCCTCATTGTAAAGGTGTGGACTCATCTGATAAATTTAAAGATTATGCTCATATAATTTCCCCCTTTATGGCTTCTAATGAAGAAAGGGCAAAACTGTAAAGTGAATTCTGCACCTACATGGCAATGCCTTCCCTGGACAATCGCTCCACCATACCTCTTGAATTATGGAAAATCCACCGCACAGACTTTCAAACTTTGAGCCTTGCTGCCTCTCGCAACCTCAGTGTTCCAGCTGGCTCAACTGATGTGGTAAGAGTATTTTTGAAATTCAGCTACAGACTGGAGAAGAAGGGGCCTTAGAAAGACGCTTTAAAAAGATTGCTGCTATGTTATGCAGAACTTTTGGAAATTACACTGAAGGACTTCACATAAGACAGTAAGTGTTTATAAATATTTTAAAACATTGGGCCCAATTATTAAATGTAAATATTTACAGGGCAATAGTTCTAAGTCTACAACAGTAAATTGTTTATTCAAATGAAAAATTTTATTTGGGGATTAGAGATATATTGTTTTATTAAATTCAGAGGTGGCATTGTGTTTTGAGTTCTGTTTTAGTTCTGCAACATAACACATTGATATCCATTCTTCAAAGCATTAATCTACTGAATACTTTTCCCCCTGTTCTTCTGTCCACCAAAATAAACCCTGATATTTACCCCCAAAAATTATTAATATTTTTGCAACGATTTTCAGCTGGTTTTGTTGTAGTAGTAATAAACACCGATAAATTCCAGGGAAAAATTAAATAAAACAAAAACTGAAAATGTAGAGCCCTAAATACATCCTAAAATACTCAAGGAGCTGACTGAGGAGGAATCTGAGCCATTAGTGATAATCTTCTAAAAGTCATGGGAGACTGGAGAGATTGCAGAGGACTGGAAAAGGGCAAATATAGTGCCCATCTATAAAAAGGGAAATAAGGACAGCCCAAAGAATTACAGACCTGTCATTTTAACTTCAGTACCAGGAAAGATAATGGAGCAAATAATTAAGCAATCAATTAGCAAACACCTAGAAGATAATCAGGTAATAAGGAACAGTCAGCATGGATTTGTCAAGAACAAATCACGTCAAACCAAACTAATAGCTTTCTATGACAGGGTAACAAGCCTTGTGGATGGAGGGAAGAGGTAGATGTGGTATATCTTGATTTAGTAAAGCTTTTGATACTGTCTCACATGACCTTCTCTTAAACAAACTAGAGAAATACAACCTACATGGAGCTACTATAAGGCGGGTGCATAACTGGTTGGAAAACCATTCCCAGAGAGTAGGTTCCCAGTAAATCTGGAAGGGTAAATCAAGGGGTCCCATAGGGATGAGTCCTGGGTCCAGTTCTGTTCAATATCTTCCTCAATGATTTAGATAATGCCATAGAGAGTACACCTATAAAGTTTGCAGACAATACCAAACTGGGAGGGGTTGCAAGTGCTTTGCAGGATAGATTAAAATTCAAAATGATCTGGACAAACTGGAGGAATGGTCTGAAGAAAATAGGATGAAATTCAATAAGGACAAATGCAAAGTATTTCACTTAAGAAGAAACAATCAGTTGCACACATACAAAATGGGAAATGACTGCCTAGGAAGGAGCACTGCAGAAAGGACCTGGGGGTCATAGTGGATCACAAGCTAAATATGAGTTAACAGTGTAATGCTGTTGCAAAAAAAGCAAACATCATTCTGGGATGCATTAGCAGGAGTGTTGTAAGCAAGTCACGAGATGTAATTCTTCCATTCTACTCCACGCTGATTAGGCCTCAACTGGAGTATTGTGCCCAGTTCTGAGCACCACATTTCAGGAAAGATTTGGACAAATTGTAGAAAGTCCAGAGAAGAGCAATGAAAATAATAAAAGGTCTAGAAAACATGACCTATGAGGGAAGATTGAAAAAACTGGGTTTTTTTAGTCTGGAGAAGAGAAGACTGAGAAAACATAACAACAGTTTTCAAGTACATAAAAGGTTGTTACAAGGAGGAGGGAGAAAAATTCTTTTCCTTAACCTCTGAGGATAGGACAAGTTGCAGCAAGGACAGTTTAGGTTGGACATTAGGAAAAACTTCTAACTCTCATGGTGGTTAAGCACTGGAATAAATTGCCCAGGGAGGCTGTGGAATCTCCATCATCAGATATTTTTAAGAGCAGGTTAGACGGGGTGGTCTAGATAATGCTTGGTCCTGCCATGAGTGCAGAGGACTGGACTAGATGACCTCTCAAAGTCTGTTCTAGTCCTATGATTCTATGAAATTGCAAACCCAATAGCAAGGATTTTTAATGAATCTGTAAACTTGGGAGTCAGACCCTATGACTGGAGAATTGCTAATATAGTTCCTATTTTTAAGAAAGGGGGAAAAATGATGCAGGAAACTACAGGTCTGTTACTTTGACCTCAACTGTATGCAAGGTCTTGTAACTAATTTTGAAAGAGAAAGTAGTTAAGGATATAGAGGTAAATGGTATTTGAGATAAAATATAACATGGTTTTACAAAAGGTATATCATGCTAGAACAACCTGATCTCCTTCTTTGAGAAGATAACTGATTTTTTAAACAAAGGAAATGCAGTAGGTCTAATCTATCTGGATTTCAATAAGGCGTTTGATACAGTTCCACGTGGGAAATTATTAGTTAAATTGGAGAAGATGGGGATTAATGTGAGAATTGAAAGGTGGATAAGGAACTGGTTAAAGGGGAGACTACAACAGGTCATACCGAAAGGTGAACTGTCAGGCTGGAGGGAGGTTACTAGTAGGTTCCAAAACCGCTCCCTGAGGAACTCCATCTTATATAATATTCTTAAGAACATAAGAACATAAGAATGGCCGTACTGGCCTGGGTCAGACCAAAGGTCCATCTAGCCCAGTATCCTGTCTACCGACAGTGGCCAATGCCAGGTGCCCCAGAGGGAACCCCATTGAAAGAGGTTGTTCTTGCCACACTTGTAAGAGATGAAACTCTCTCTCCAAGACGGGGGGGGGGGGGAAATCTCTGCATGAGTGAAACTCCACAAGGGAGGGGGGTCCAGCCCAGAGAAATTCTAGAGGGAGGGGCCGAGGGCAGGCATGGTTGTAGTACACCCTTTCCTGGCCAAAGACCCAAACACATGCCTGAATTAGAAGCTTTCCCCAAAGAGGCAGAACAATCTGCATCTAAGTGCCTACCAGGGGGCACAGAGAACTGGGAAAATGCAATAGACGCTAAACAAGTCAAATTGAGTGAACGAAGCCTGTTCACCGTAGATTTGCTGTTAACCTTGTGTTTTTTGCTAATACACCTCTGGGATAAAGCAAAGGAATTCATACTGGTGGTAAACCCTTTAAAGATGTGAGACATACCTGATTGGTGGAAGAAACTGTTGTACATGCTAGGGATGATGACAAAACAGCCCCACCAGCATGTTACTTTTCAGCCTATACCTGTAAATAGGCTGGAAGCTTGGCACAGCAGCAAAAGCATAACAGGCCCATGCTGCTGTGTAGAAGGGGAAACTGAGGCACACTGCCTCATGGCATTGGTGGTTAAAGGTCAAGACACCTCCACTTTAACAGGTATTGCTGTCTGCATTCTGTTAGCAATACTACACCCCAGCCTGTTTTCAGGCATCTGGGAACCAGGAACCTCAAAATGGGCTAAAACCCCGAGGAATGACATATGGTTTCAAGGTACTGAAAAGAAGTGTGACCAAAGACAAACAGAGATTTTACGGGTACTGCCTCCGCCATGGACAGTGTCCAAGTCTCTGGCAGTAAGTTCAGGGGGAGGGTGTGACAGCATACCCCATAAGGCTTTATGGGGGTATGCACATAAACGTATGTATGATATAACTGGAATAGGGTTTTGCTACATAGGCCATGTAACATATCTATGTAAAGGTTATGATCTACTGGTTATGTTCACCCTAGTTGTATGCAGGCACCATTTGTGTGTTCAAAGTTATGAACATTGGCTATATAATTGCTTGATTTCTAAGTGGCCTTAGTTAGAACATTTGATCACTTCTTGGGGAAGGAATGTGCAAATGAAATGTTCAATCAAGGAGCACTTAACAGACAAAAGAGCACTTAACAGACAAAAGAGCTTGGAAGACTCCAATCCACATTAGAAGTCTACCTGAGGACGTTCAAGGCAGCATGTGGGTAATGACTGGATTCTACAGAGGGTGAGGAGGGGGTCTCCACCCACAAGAGACAGTCTATTTAAACCCGTGGGAGACCCCTCCATTTTGTCTTCAGCTGGCTAAAGAAGGAGCCTCTCCACCCACCCACCCACGGGTACTTGAAAGAAACTGGAACAAAGGACAGTAACTACAGGGGGTGTGAGTGGATTGCTGGACCCAGGCTAAAAGGAGATTGGCCTGTAAAAGGGAACATATTGGAACTGGTGAGGATTTTATCTGTATTTAGTTTGATTAGACATAGATTTGTGCATTTTATTTTATTTTGCTGGGTAACTTACTTTGTTCTGTCTGTTACTACTTGTAATCACTTAAATCCTACTTTCTGTATTTAATAAAATCACTTTCTACTTATTAATTAACTCAGAGTATGTATTAATACCTGGGGGAGCAAACAACTGTGCATATCTATCAGTGTTATAGAGAGCGAACAATTTATGAGTTTACCCTGTATAAGCTTTATACAGGGTAAAACGGATTTATTTGGGTTTAGACCCCATTGGGAGTTGGGCTTCTGAGTGCTAAAGACAAGCACACTTCTGTGAGCTGTTTTCAGGTAAACCTGCAGCTTTGGGGCAGGTAATTCAGACCCTGGGTCTGTGTTGGAGCAGACGGGTGTGTCTGGCTTCAGCAAGGCAGGGTGCTGCAGCCACTGAGCTGGCAGGGAAATCAGGAACAGAGGTAGCCTTTGCACATCGGGTGGCAGCTCCCAAGGGGGTTTCTGTGATCCAACCCGTCACACCCCAGAGGGAGTGAACCTAACAGGTAATGATCAAGTGATCTCTCTCCTGCCATCCATCTCCACCCTCTGACAAACAGAGTCTAGGGACACCAGTCCTTACTCATCCTGGCTAATAGCCATTAATGGATTTAACCACCATGAATTTATCCAGTTTTCTTTTAAACGCTGTTATAGTCCTAGCCTTCACAACCTCCTCAGGTAAGGAGTTCCACAAGTTGACTGTGCGCTGTGTGAAGAAGAACTTCCTTTTATTTGTTCTAAACCTGCTGCCTATTAATTTCATTTGGTGACCCCTAGTTCTTGTATTATGGGAATAAGTAAATAACTTTTCCTTATCCACTTTTTCCACATCACTCATGATTTTATATACCTCTATCATATCCCCCCTTAGTCTCCTCTTTTCCAAGATGAAAAGTCCTAGCCTCTTTAATCTCTCCCCATATGGGACCCGTTTCAAAGCCCTAATCATTTTAGTTGCCCTTCTCTGAACCTTTTCTAGTGCCAGTATATCTTTTTTGAGATGAGGAGACCACATCTGTACACAGTATTCGAGATGTGGGCGTACCATCGATTTATATAAGGGCAATAATATATTCTCAGTCTTATTCTCTATCCCCTTTTTAATGATTCCTAACATCCTGTTTGCTTTTTTGACCGCCTCTGCACACTGCGTGGACATCTTCAGAGAACTATCCACGATGACTCCAAGATCTTTTTCCTGATTCGTTGTAGCTAAATTAGCCCCCATCATATTGTATGTATAGTTGGGGTTATTTTTTCCAATGTGCATTACTTTACATTTATCCACATGAAATTTCATTTGCCATTTTGTTGCCCAATCACTTAGTTTTGTGAGATCTTTTTGAAGTTCTTCACAGTCTGCTTTGGTCTTAACTATCTTGAGCAGTTTAGTATCATCTGCAAACTTTGCCACCTCACTGTTTACCCCTTTCTCCAGATCATTTATGAATAAGATGAATAGGATTGGTCCGAGGACTGACCCTTGGGGAACACCACTAGTTACCCCTCTCCATTCTGAGAATTTACCATTAATTCCTACCCTTTGGGTATGTCTACACTACGGGATTATTCCGAATTTACAGAATTAGATTTTTGGCAACTGATTGTATAAATTCGAGTGCATGCGGCCACACTAAGCAGATTAATTCGGCGGTGCGCGTCCATGTACCGAGACTAGCGTCGAATTCCGGAGCGTTGCACTGTGGGTAGCTATCCCATAGCTATCCCATAGTTCCCGCAGTCTCCCCCGCCCATTGGAATTCTGGGTTGAGATCCCAATGCCTGATGGGGCAAAAAAAATTGTCGTGGGCTGTTCTGGGAACATCCTCCCCCTCCCTCCGTGAAAGCAACGGCAGACAACCATTTCGCGCCTTTTTTCCTGGGTGAACTGTGCAGACGCCATACCTCGGCAACCATGGAGCCTGCTCAGCTCAAGACAGCAGTCATGAACATTGTAAACACCACGCGCATTATCGTGCAGTTTATGCTGAACCAGGACCTGAAAAACCAGGCGAGGAGGAGGCGGCTATGGCAGCGCGGCGACGAGAGTGATGAGGACATGGACATGGACACAGAACTGTCTCGCGCCACGGGCCCCGGCGCTTTGGAGATCATGTTGTTAATGGGGCAGCTTCTCGCTGTGGAACGCTGATTCTGGGCCCGGGAAACAAGCACAGACTGGTGGGACCGCATAGTGTTGCAGATGTGGGACGATTCCCAGTGGCTGCGAAACTTTCGCATGTGTAAGGGCACTTTCATGGAACTTTGTGACTTGCTTTCCCCTGCCCTGAAGCACCAGAATACCAAGATGAGAGCAGCCCTCACAGTTGAGAAGCGAGTGGCGATAGCCCTGTGGAAGCTTGCAACGCCAGACAGCTACCGGTCAGTCGGTAATCAATTTGGAGTGGGCAAATCTACTGTGGGGGCTGCTGTGATGCAAGTAGCCAAAGCAATCGCTGAGCTGCTGCTACCAAAGGTAGTGACTCTGGGAAATGTGCAGGTCATAGTGGATGGCTTTGCTGCAATGGGATTCCCTAACTGTGGTGGGGCGATAGATGGAACCCATATCCCTATCTTGGCACCGGAGCACCAGGGCAGCCAGTACATAAACCGAAAGGGGTACTTTTCAATGGTGCTGCAAGCACTGGTGGATCACAAGGGACGTTTCACCAACATCAACGTGGGATGGCCGGGAAGGGTTCATGACGCT
>QXTE01000328.1:999753-1020003 GCA_003942145.1 Platysternon megacephalum | reverse complement strand
AAACAGCCCAGTAGGAACGGCCACCTCTGTCCCCTTAATTAAATTCCCGTATTTCAACCAGGTTACCATGAACAATATCACTCTCCTGTGGATAACACTGCAAGATAAAGAACGGATGTTGCTTGAATGCCAGCAAACACCGGGACCATTCGCTGCCAAGCTTTGTCATGCAATGATACCAGATTACTTGCTGCTAGCATGGCGTGGTCAAGTGTCCTACCATGGAGGACGGAATAAGGCTGCCCTGCCCAGAAACCTTCTGCAATAGCTTTTGGAGTACCTCCAGCAGAGTTTCATGGAGATGTCCCTGGAGGATTTCTACTCCATCCCCAGACACGTTAACAGACTTTTCCAGTAGCTGTACTGGCCGCGAATGCATCCCAAGTCCTCAGGGCAAATTAATCATTAAAAAATGCTTGCTTTTAAACCATGTTTTATATTTACAAAAGTACACTCACCAGAGGTCCCTTCCAGGGGGTCTGCGATACCGCCTTGGGGAGGGTTCGAAGGGTACTTCAGTCAGGGTGAGAAAAAGATCCTGGCTGTTGGGGAGAACGGAGTGCTGTGTGCTCTCCGCAAGCTCGTCCTCATCCTCCTCCTCCTCTTCCCCGTCCGCAGAATCCTCATGCATGGCTGAGAGTAACCCCTCCTCGGAATCCACGGTCAGGGGGGGGGTAGTGGTGGCGGCCCCCCCTAGAATTGCATGGAGCTCATCGTAGAAGCGGCATGTCTGTGGCTCTGCCCCGGACTGTCCGTTTGCTTCTTTGGTTTTCTGGTAGGCTTGTCGGAGCTCCTTAAGTTTCACATGGCACTGATATGAGTCCCTATTGTGGCCGCTCTCCATCATGCCCTTGGAGATTTTGTCAAATGTTTTGGCATTTCGTCTCTTGGACCATAGTTCTGCTAGCACGGAATCCTCTCCCCATATAGCGATCAGATCCAGTACCTCCCGTGTGGTCCATGCTGGTGCTCTTTTTCGGTTCTTGGACTGCATGGTTACCTGTGCTGATGAGCTCTGTGTGGTCACCTGTGCTCTCCATGCTGGGCAAACAGGAAATGAAATTCAAAAGTTCGCAGGGCTTTTCCTGTCTACCTGGCCAGAGCATCCGAGTTTAGATTGCTGTCCAGAGCGGTCACAATGGTACGCTGTGGGATAGCTCCCGGAGGCCAATACCATCAAATTTCGTCCACACTAACCCTAATTCGAACCAGCAATGCCGATATCAGCGCTACTCCCCTCGTCGGAGAGGAGTACAGAAACCGATTTTAAGAGCCCTTTATATCGAAGTAAATGGCTTCATTGTGTGGACGGGTGCAGGGTTAATTTGCTTTAACGCTGCTAAATTCGAATTAAAATCATAGTGTAGACCAGGCCTTTGTTCCCTGTCTTTTAACCAGTTCTCAATCCATGAAAGGACCTTCCCTTTTATCCCATGACAACTTAATTTACATAAGTGCCTTTGGTGAGGGACCTTGTCAAAGGTTTTCTGGAAATCTAAGTACACTATGTCCACTGGATCCCCCTTGTCCAAATGTTTGTTGACCCCTTCAAAGAACTCTAATAGATTAGTAAGACACGATTTCCCTTTACAGAAGCCATGTTGACTGTTGCCCAACAATTTATCTTCTATGTGTCTGACAATTTTATTCTTTACTATTGTTTCGACTAATTTGCTTGGTACCGTCGTTAGACTTACCGGTCTGTAATTGCCGGGATCACCTCTAGAGCCCTTTTTAAATATTGGTGTTACATTAGCTATCTTCCAGTCACTGGGTACAGAAGCCGATTTAAAGGACAGGTTACAAACCCTAGTTAATAGTTCCGCAATTTCTTATTAGTGACCGTGGCCCAAAAATTGGGAGTATGCTAATAAAATTTGCAGATGACACAAAGTTGGGAGGTATTGCCAATATGGGGGAGGACCGGAATATCATACAAGAAGATCTTGGCAACCTTGAAAATAGTTATAGAAATGGGATGAAATTTAGTAGTGCAAAGTGCTTGATAAATTTATGGAGGGGATGCTATGATGAGACTGCCTACAGTGGCATGTAGCCAATCTGTGATTGCTAGCAGGCAAATATCTCCAACAGCCAGTGATGGGACACTAGATGGGGAGGGCTCTGAGTTACAACAGAGAATTCTTTCCCAGGTGTCTGGCTGGTGGGTCTTGCCCACATGCTCAGGGTCTGATTGCCATATTTGGGGTTGGGAAGGAATTTCCCCCTGGGTCAGATTGGCAAAGACCCTGGTTCGGGGGGTTGCCTTCTTCTGCAGCATGTGGTATGAATCACTTGTAGGTATAAACTAGTGTAAATAGTGGATTCTCTGTAACTTGAAATCTTTAAATCATGATCTGAGGATTTCAGTAATTCAACCAGAGATTATGGGTCTTTTACAGGAGTGGCTGGGGTAGGTTCTGTTGCATGCAATGTGCAGGAAGTCAGACTAGATGATCATGATGGTCCCTTCTTGTCTTAAAGTCTATGAGCCTATGAGCACCTCACTTCATGTGGGAAAGCAATCACCATAGTTTTTGTCCTCTGATATTTCACAATGGCTCATTTGGTTTCAATGGACCTTCTTATGTGCAGGACCAGCACTTTACACTAACTAATGCTTGTTTCCTGTTTGGTGAGTTAAACAATTACAGAGGTTTCCAATGCAAACACTGAATATAATTTTATACCATGGGCTACAGATGTTATAAGTGAGATCAATACATGTAGCATCCAACAAGCATTTCATCAAGTCTAAACACTGAACACATTCTTATCAGCTTAACATCTATATTAACAATGTCTACACACAGGTTAGCCAGACTGGTTTCTAGCTATGCATTTGTCAGGGTTCAGTGAGACCTGGGCCTTGGCTTGAGCTGGCACCTGGTCTGTCAGCATCACAGATGGAATGGAGCTAAATGCTTCCTTCCAAACCACTGACTCTAATGAAGATCCCAAATCCCATACCCACTTCAATCTAAGGGATCTCCTAGTTAGAATTTAGATTGACATTCAAGGTTTTACATAAAATAGATATTAGAAATATCATTATAGAATATTGTCTTATACATCTATCAAAAGGAGTATGCAAAAATGTAATCCAGTCTGCTAGAAAAGTGGATTTTGAAAAATTAGAAACTTGTAAATACAAAAACCAGGAACACTGAGGTATCTTGAAATAAGTGACCAAGACCCAAATTCAGCAAAGTACTTAACTCCTGACTAAGAGTAAGCCACTGGTCAAGGTGTTACATGTGGAACTCAGAACAAACATTAAGGTTTGTACAAGTGGGTCTTTGCAGAAAAGGGGTCTTAATAGTTCTAAAATTGCTTCAGGCTGTGAGATAATGAGTCTTTGTCATTACTTCAGTTTAAAAGGGAGACTATCAATTTGAAATATAGCCTGTTTTTAAAACTGATTCAGATGTAGTTTCTAGCTATTACACATGCCCCTGAGGCCTTCTGCCAATATTTTGATTTTAAAAATCATTCTCCTATTTTTATTAACAGTTTTCTCTCACCTTTGTTGAGTGAAAGACCCACACAAAACGTTGAAATGACTGCCTGAATAGGGAAAGCAGAGAAATGCAGTAAGCTGTCAAATGCACAAGGTAGACAAACTGCAAAAATAAAGAAAAATATACTTTCTCTAATCTTTCAGTTAAAGTAATTTTATAGTTACTTGTAAAAATACTTGGGACAAATTATCATGGGTAGTCATTTTCAGCTGGGTAAAATATTACTAGATTAATATGAGATCATTTTGCACACTTGGCACAAGTGTGAATGTTGTACTAGATGATCAAGAATCAGGCCCTACAACTGTGACCTATTTTCCCCAATTTCACATGTTCCTAATCTTATAGATTTAGAATATTAAAATTACAATTAAGAACATAAGAATGACCCTACTGGGTCAGACCAAAGGTCTAGCCCAGTATCCTGTCTTCCAACAGAGGCCAGTGCCAGGTGCCCCAGAGGGAATGAACAAAACAGGTAATCATCAAGTGATCCATCTTCTGTCGCTCATTCCCAGCTTCTCACAAACAGAGGCTAGTCACACCATTCCTGCCCATCCTGGCTAATAGCCATTGATGGACCTATCCTGCATGAATTTATCTAGTTCTTTTTTGAACTCTGTTATGGTCTTGGCCTTCACAACATCCTCTGGCAAGGAGTTCCACAGGTTGACTGCGTTGTGTGAAGAAATACTTCCTTTTATTTGTTTTAAACCTGCTGCCTATTAATTTCATTTGGTGACCCCTAGTTCTTGTGGTTATGAGAAGTAGTAAACAACACTTTCTTATCTACTTTCTCTATACCAGTCATGATTTTAGGGACCTCAATCATATCTCCCCTTAGCCATCTCTTTTCCAAGCTGAAAAGTCCCAGTCTTATTAATCTCTCCTCATACAGAAGCCATTCCATACCCGTAATCATTTTTGTTGCCCTTTTCTGAAACTTTTCCAATTCCAATATATCTTTTATGAGATGGGGCGACCACATCTGCACACAGTATTCCAGATGTGGGTGTACCATGGATTTATATAGAGGCAACATGATATTTTCTGTCCTATTATCTATCCCTTTCTTAATTATTCCCAGCATTCTGTTGGCTTTTTTGACTGCCACTGCACATTGAGTGGATGTTTTCAGAGAACTGTCCACAATGACTCCAAGATCTCTTTCTTAAGTGGTAACAGTTAATTTAGACATCATTTTATATGTATAGTTGGGATTATGCTTTCCAATCTGCATTACTTTGCATTTATCAACATTAAATTTCATCTGCCATTTTGTTGCCCAGTCAGCCAGTTTTGAGAGATCCTTTTGTAGCTCTTCGCAGTCTGCCTGGGTTTTAACTATCTTTAGTAATTTTGTATCATCTGCAAATTTTGCCACCTCACTGTTTACCCCTTTTTCCAGATCATTTATGAATATGTTGAATAGGACTGGTCCCAGAACAGACCCCTGGGAGACACGACTATTTACCTCTCTCCATTCTGAAAACTGACCATTTATACCTACCCTTTGTTTCCTATCTTTTAACCAGTTACCAATCCATGAGAGCACCTTCCCTCTTATCCCATGGCAGCTTACTTACTTATCTTACTTACTTATCCTGTGGCAGCTTACTTACTTACTTACTCCCTCACATCTTCAGCGGTGAAGACAGATGCAAAGAATTCATTTAGTTTCTCCGCAAACTATATTGTAGATAAAAAGCAATAAGTCATATGCTGTTTCAAATACAAGTGACTTTGCAATGACATTTACAGGCCATTTGAGACTTATTAGAAGAAGTCATATCATAGAATCATAGGACTAGAAGGGACCTCGAGAGGTCTTCTAGTCCAGTCCCCTGCACTCATGGTAGGACTAAGTATTTGATATGGTCAAGCACTCCACCCACCAGACAGTATAAGCAAGGTAAGCCCTTCCTTACTTTAACTGGGGGATAATGGAGTTGTTCTTATTTTACCAAGACCAGTGGCCACTCCTCAGATGAAAAAATGAAAGAGAGTGAAGGGAGAAACTGAGGGTAAAGGCTTTTCTGGCAAGGTAGCTTCTAAAGAGTACAAGGATGAATTTTACTTGAATTTGTTGTTGTTTTAATCTAAGTATAATCTTGATTGAAAGCTAGAAAGTGTGGCTTAGGGACCCTGGGTTTTTTTTTTAGTGTGGAATTATCTACAGCCAGGCTGAATAAACACAATGCTACATGGAAAGGCCAAAAATTAGACCCTGATCCCCCCCAAATGGGTATTTGCAAATAGATCCTTGTGCCCATGCCTTCAATAGGATGCTATATCGTTCAGGGGTCCCTGGGATCCACCTATGTGAATCTGATTGTAGGATTAGGGTCTTAAGTAGTCAGCATTAAATGGTGATAAATCCTAAGCACCACTGAAAGGACTAAGAAATTGCACAGATTTTTCCAGTTCCAAATTCAGTTAGTGTAAAGACTGGCTATGGGTTACTAGGGTGGAGCTAGCTGCCACACTTTCTCTATTTGTTGGTGGTTGTGGGGGAGGTTGTGTTTGGCATACATTTTTGTTTTTCTTACTCTATGTAGGCATACTTGGGAAATGAGGGGGTTGGGCTTTTTGATATAATATTCTATTTTTCATACAACTTTTAAAAGCTTAATCAGCCATATTATATTTTTATACTTTCTTGTCCAAAAGATGATCATAGTGAATGCTTGTCCATACAAGGGAATAAATATTGTATATCACTTATCTGTGAGAAAGTACTCAATTATTAGGAAGAGCTGTTTGAACATCTTTTGATAAAGATAAAGGCAATGTTGGGGAAATTGAGACTGAAATTCTAATTCAAATTACACAGAGTATTCTCACAAGGGTTGTTATTTTTATAATCCCTCTTTATATCTTATGTACAGTTTTATAAAAATGTACCAGCTAACCCAAATGCTGCTGTTCAAAAGACTAAAAAATACCCTATCTCAGCAGAGCTCTACCATATTTTTTCTTTATATTCAAAAGAAATGAACATAACAAACTCAGCACATTTGTTTTTAGAAAATTAAGACACTAACTGCTATACATCAAGATATTTTAAAAGAAAAAAAAATCATACGTATGTATGTTAGAATCTATTTTCAACCAATTTTAGAATACTAAGTACAATTCTACTTCAAAAACATAATTTTAATATGTTTTAACCCATGTTTTTCTATATAACTGCCCTGCAGAATCAGTAATTTTGTTTATCTCTTGCAGAGAGGTGCATTCTAGCTATAGCATACTGCCATGGCAGCATCCCACTAGCCCTACAATTTAAAACGTGTATGTGCTTTGGATGGTCCAATTTCTGCATCAGTTTTTCAGCAGTGTGTATCATGGTCATTTCTCAAAGCAACAGCTCCACCGTTTGTTGACTGAGAACAATGCATTCTGGTTGCACAAGGGGCTGATAAACTGCAGTTTAAACGGCTTCCAAAAATATGAAAAAAACAGACTGTGGAGGTTGCGTCCATATGTTTTGTGGGGCTGTTTTAAAATTAACATTACTGCTGTAGAATTGTTTACCACACCACATCACAATGTTGTATCATGAAGCCACATTTTGACAGTCATGGGGGAAGGAAGGGGAACATGGCACTAACACCTGTCTGCTGCTAAGCAGCACATCACAAGTACAAGTATAGGATCTCCTAGGGACCACTGTCACCTTCCAGCACCAGGCAAACACAACACAAATGCACACACACATGTACACTCAAAGCCAGCCCAACTCTGGGGAGAATGCTACTACATTTTGTTAGGTAGTGACAACATGGGCACAAGCAGTCCATCACAGGACAGAAGTGTGCTGCTCTATTCATGTAATGGGGGAGGGATGGGAATCAGCTAGGTAATTGCTGGTGTTGTGGAATTTTGAAATACATGAAAAGAGCAAAAAGGAAGACAGTGAATATTTCTAGTTCTCCAGTAATTTCTTTTCATTTATCCATTCATCTTTCACTGAAACATATGCAAATTGCATTACATTGAAGAAAACTGAAGATGAGTATATTTCAGAATATTTCTGAATATTCACAAATTATCATCCATCCTATACATTAACTGTATATTAAATGCTATGCTTATTACAAAAATAGACAAGGTGGGTGAGGTAATATATTTTATTGGACCAACTTCTGTTGGTGAAAGACACAAGCTTCCCAGCTACAAAGAGCTCTTCCTCGGGTCTTAGGGAAAGCTCATCTCTTTCACAAACAGAGGTTGGTCCAATTAAAGATATTACCTAACTCGCCTTGTCGATCTAATATCCTGGGACTAACATGGCAACAACACTGCAAATAATGTTTATTATGTTTAATTTTTCACTTAAATTATTATTTGGACTGTGGTAGCATCAAAATATCCAAATGAGGATCAGGGCCCCATTGTGCTTGGAGCTGTACAAACACATAGGAAGATATGGTTCCTTGCCCTGGAGAGCTCACAGTCTAATTTAAGACCTGATGCAATAAGTGAGCATAACACATAAAAAAGGGTAGATGGGAGAGACAAAGAGGTTAACAGTAATAAGAAAACACTTCAGCTAGCTTTATACATAACTCAATGGTTCCAAATCATATAAAAGTTAGTCATTGATGATTTCCTGTAGGTCTTGAGGAGGAATTTGAAGGAGGAGAGGGTAATGATCTTACAGACTAGTTCAGAGAGATCATTCCATGCATAAAGGGTTCCATGCTTTTGGGAGAAGTGGACAAGTAGATAGCTGAGGCTGGTATCACTGATGGAACAGACAAGAAAGGAGGACAACCTGATAAGATGAAAGAGCAGATAAGTAGGGAGAAGCAGAATTGTGACGAGACATAAGAATCTTGAACTTGATGCAGTAAAAAAGATCAGACCAAGGATTCCTGGAGACAGGTGACAGTGAGAAGGAAAGCCAGAAAAGAAAGTCTTAATAGATATGTTGTGCATGGAATACTGGGAGGCAATTGTGATGTCAGGGAGGCCAGAGAGGAAGGGGTGGCAACAGTCAAGATGGGGAATGATGAGGGCCTGCCCAAGAGTTCTAGTTGTGTGAACAGAAGAAAACACAAAGTATTAAAGATATTAGGGAAGAAGCAACAAGATTAGAGCACAGCCGGCGTGTATGGAATAAGAGAGAGAGATGAGTCAAAGGAGATAGTCAGGTTGGAGGCTGGATGACAAGCAAAATGGTGATGCCATCAACAGTAAAAAAGGAGGAAAGAGAGATCTTAGGAAGGAAATTACAGAGTTCAGTTTCACCAAGAGATGTCAGGGCAAGCCAAGATGGGTGATTAGATGGAGAGAGAAAGTTGCATGGTATGTCTTCAGTGAACACAAAGTTTGAGCCTGATCCTGGAATCCTTACTTAAGTAGTACTACTCCAAGCAAGTAACCCCTCTGATCTCAGTCAGACTACTTGGATTAGTTAGTCTGGGGCCTGAGCTTGCTTTGTCTTTCAAATTTAGCATCATATGATCTTGTTTTAAGAACTGAAGTGGCTATTAGTGATTTCTTAATCAATTGTAGGACTTTCGTATGCTATGTTCTTAAATATATTGCTCTTTCTTGTGCAAAAGAGACAAGGTGTAAAATTCCATAAAATTCCTCAGGTCTGTTAACTCTCCCTTCGTAAAGTGCTCCCCTTCCATCCTTCCTTTTGAAAAATTCAAGGGCCAAATAATTTGTTCAGGCATGTCTGTGTATAAAGCTTAGGTGATTCAGCCAGGTAATAGAAGCCAGCTCTGCAGATATGAGAAGCTAGTAACATGCTGCTCAGAGAAGATCACTTGCATCCAGGATGACCTCTGAATAGCAACAACAAAATAGCAGCCCTAGAATATTCAGCTGTCACTAACAGTTTTGGTACATTAATGGACCTAGACACTAGACCTAGACATGTAACAATTGTTTCAAAAAAGAGAGAAAATGAAGCCTGGTAAATGTGATCCCATATATCAAACTTTTCTGCCTGGCACAATAGTGAAATATATACTACAAAAAAGAAACCATTAATCAGCTGCTCGGTGACAGAATCCTAAGTAATAGGAAACATGGTTTTATAAAGGATCAGTCTTGCTTGACAAATATAATTACTTTTTCCTTTTTTGGATAGGTGGACCTATGAGTCATAGGAGTAAAGATGGTAGCTGAAACTATGTCTCTACATCAACTAGAGAAAGGAGGCATCACCTAGAAAGAGAACAGAGAAGAGCAAGGATGGAGCCCTATAAGATGCCACAGAGAGTGGGAGAGGAATAAAGGATCCACTAAAAGACATACTGAAGGCATGATTAAGGAGGCAGAAGGAGAGCAAAGAAAGGACAGTCACAATAACTAAGGGAGAATAAAATTCCAAGAAAGATATGTGATCAGTGGTGTCAAAAGCAGCAGAGAAGTCAAGGAAGATGGAGTTGGAGAGAAACCCCTGGGATTTGGCCAGGAAAAGGTAGTTAAAATCTTTGGTGCAGTGGAAAGGATGGTGTAGTAGAAAGGATGAAATCTAGACTAGAGTTCTAGACTAGGGAGAGTCAAGTGTTAGCTTTTTGAGGATGGGTGAGACCAGAGGATGTTACTGTTTTGAGGGGATCTAGTCAGAAGAGAGTGAAATGCTGAGAAGAAAGGGTGGGAGTTAAGACAAAGGAAGATAGTAGCTAGGAAGAGATGGGACTGGGTGTCACCATGCCTCAGTGGGTCACAACTGAGAATGCCAGATTCAGGACAAACTGCTGAAAAATAGGGCAGACTCACTCTAAACTGATGGTTATTCTACCATAAGATTATACTAAACCAGTAACAAAAGTAAACTTCTGTCTCACCACTAGTTAACAAGAAGTCAGTAATGCAGTCTCCTTAGGCATCCCAGCCCTTATCTCACCACCCATACACTGGATTCTATGATGAGTAGTTATTGAAAACCAATTTTCATATAAGGTCCTTCTAATCTCAAGAGATCAGCCACATAGCCAGGTAAATGTATAACTCAGATCCTACCCAATAATCACGCTGCCGCCAATCCTTTAGTAACTAAAATCTAAGTTTATTAATAAAAGAAAAGAAGAAGAGAATTAAAATGGTTATAGATCCTATACATACAATAATTGAAATGCTCTTATATCAGGTTTCTAGCAGTGATATTATAGACTGCTGGCTTGTCAAGTCTCTGGTAATTTCTAAAAGATTGGAAGGTCCTCAGTCCATAGTCCAATATGCTTCTTTTAGTTATAAATCCACAGTCCAGAGAATCAGAGCAGGAAAGAGGCAAAATGGAGTCATTTCAGGGGTCTTTTATACCCTTTTCCATGTGCCTGGAAATTTACTGATTCAAAACACAATTCACAGCCTCTGTTTGTGGAAAGTTACTGGCACAAGATGGATTCCAGGGTCACATGAGCATATCACACGTCCTTGCATGACTTGCTGACTCACAGGAGGTAGCCATTGGCCCCTTGAAGGCTGAGGCATCAGCAAGAAGAGCCATTTGGGCAGAATGAGTTTCTTCTATGGCCCATTGTGAGAACTAAGTGTCTTTGATGGGTCATCAACACAAAGCTGTCTAGCCTAGATGTAAAACTTATCTGGTAGGTGTTGCCCAGGAACACAGCACATACATAAGATACCAGAGCATAGCCAATATTCATAACTTCAGATACAAAAATAATACATGCATATAAACAGGATAATCCTACTTAGCAAATCATAATTTTTCATAGACACCTTACATACAATGCTTTGTACAAGATTTGTTGCAATTGCAAAACAGTGGCAATATCACTGATATACGTGGTCATATTTATCATACAGCATCATGGGGGGATAGGTGAAGCAGTTACAGAGGGTAGATGAGAAACCTCTGTGTCAATGACCATCAGAAAAAGAGGGTGTTGCAAGGGGTGGTAAGAAGATTAGTGAAGGGGAGATTGGTCATGGCAGATCTTGTTAATTTTCAAAAATGCAGTGAGCTCTTGCTTGGAGAGCTAGAGAGTGGAGGGCCGGATTTTAGAAATGACAAAAGTAACAAAAGTATCTGTGTATGTAGGCATGGGAGTTAATATGTCTGGACAAACAGTGCTGCTAGGCAAGGGATATATAGCAGAACAAACAGATAAGAGTTGTGGGTTATGGGACTTTCTCCATGAGACTCAGACAGATAGGAAGCTGGAGTAGAGGAAGCAGATGTTGAGAATTGAAGAGCTATCTTTTGCAATAAGAAAGAGGCACAAAAGAGTCAAGAGTAGAAGAGAATGGAGTGGAGGGAATCCAGAACTAAGTCAGCAGAGGAAAAACTGAGAATAGTAGAAAAGTCACCAGCATTGACGCATTGGTCATTATTCCTGCTTTCTTGCATTTGTAACCCACTAAACTTTCACTGCTCTACAGCCAAAATGCTTCTGAAATACATGTAGTCAAACTTTACTAATCCTGGGTCACTGAGAACGAAAATGATGCTTAAAATTGTTGATTGGCTCCAGTTTTCAAGATATGCTATTGGGTCAGTATATACAACCCTTGACTTGGGAATGGCGGAGGATAAGTGAGTTATAAAGGGAAGGGATCTCAATTTAAACCAGAAATGACTAAAATACATCTTTGACTGGATCTATGAATAAATCTATGACTGGGTTTGGACAGTACTTGCTTTTTAGGCAAAACAATGAATGATGCAATCTGAAGCTGGTATTGCGTCATACAGGATATGAATTGCATCATGTTATTCCTAGAAGTCATGGATAATGCAATCATAACGAAGCTTACATCACTCTGCTGAACAAATTGCCCTATATCAGCTCTAGAAAACATACAGTGTCGTGCTCTCTTATTTGTCAGTGTTTGATTTTGCAAAGGGACACATTTCTGTTTAGCCAAAGTGAGCAGAGATGCCTCGTACTTGTGTGAACAGTGCAGATAACTTCTGCTATGTTTGTGGTGAAGTGACTTTTGCATCACAAAAGCGCAGTATAACCACTATGGTTAAGAAAGCCTATCACCTTTATTTTGGCTGCAAAATTGGAGATCAGGACAAGAGGTGGGCCCCACACATATGCTGCAACACTTGTGCAACAAATCTTCGCCAGTGGTTGAACAGGAAAAGGAAATCTATGCCTTTTGCAGTGCCAATGATTTGGAGAGAGCCAACAGATCATACCAGCAATTGTTACTTCTGCATGGTGCCTCCAGTTGGGAAAGGTGTGTCAAAGAAGAAAAAGTGGACTGTGCATTATCCAAACATTCCATCAGCTATACGCCCAGTACCCCACGGAGAAGGACTGCCGGTTCCTGATGCACCAGAATCATTCTCACTTGAGTCAGACGAGGAAGAGGAAGAGGATGAAACTTCTGGTCCTGAACCATCAATGTCACAGGACCCACATTTTCTCCCATCCTCCTCCTCTGAACCACACCTCATAACACAAGGTGAACTGAATGACCTTGTCAGGGATTTGGAACTACCCAAGAGTAAGGCAGAGCTGTTGGGCTCCAGACTACAGCAGTGGAATCTCCTGGCAGGTGATGTTAGGGTTTCCATGTTCCGTGACCGTCAAAAGGATCTTGTCCCATTCTTCTTCATGGAAGGTGATCTTGTAGCCTGCAACAACATCGATGGTGTGATGGCAGCCCTCAACATCGTTCACGATCCAGATGAGTGGAGACTGTTCATTGATTCATCGAAGACGAGTCTTAAAGCTGTTTTACTGCATAATGGCAATGTTTTGCCATCAATTCCAGTTGGTCATGCAGTCCATATGAAGGAAACCTATGACAACATGAAACAACTTTTGAGGTGCATAAACTATGACCAACATCAGTGGCAGCTTTGTGGCGATTTGAAGGTTGTTGCTCTCTTGCTTGGTCTGCAGGCTGGATACACAAAGTACTGCTGTTTTCTCTGCGAATGGGATAGTCGTGCAAGAGATTCCCACTACATCAAGAAAGATTGGCCACTCCGACAGTCATTGGAGCCTGGGAGGAAAAGTGTTCAGCATCCACCACTTGTTGAATCAAGGAAGATTTTGTTACCACCCTTACACATCAAGCTGGGTCTGATGAAGAACTTTGTCAAGGCCATTGACAAAACACAAGCAGCTTTCAAGTACCTCCGTGGAAAATTTCCAAGGTTAAGTGAAGCTAAGATAAAGGAAGGTGTCTTTGTTGGTCCTCAGATTCGTGAACTTCTTCGAGATGATGCATTTGACCATGCACTGCGTGGCAAGGAAAAGACGGCATGGAAAGCCTTCCAGTTAGTGGCAATAAATTTTCTCGGAAACAACAAGGCACACAACTACAGGTTGTTGGTGGAAAACCTCCTCAAGGCATACAAAAGCCTTGGTTGCAACATGTCACTAAAGATACATTTTTTGCACTCTCATCTAGATTTTTTTCCACCGAACTGCGGAGCAGTGAGCGACGAGCACGGCGAGCGATTTCACCAGGACATTGCAACAATGGAGAAACGCTATCAGGGCAAATGGAGCCCATCAATGCTTGCAGACTATTGCTGGACAGTGACAAGAGATGCTCCATTTAATGAATACAAGAGACAAGCCAAGAAGCGCCGAGTAGACACTGAATAGGACTAAACTATGTACATAATAGTTTTTTGCCTTTTGTTTCATAATAAATTTTATTTATATAACCCTTTTGCTGATTTTTAAAGTGTTACATAAACAGGACAGGTGAAATATTATCATGTAAAGCAACCATAAACACATGAAAAGACCTAGGTTTACAATTTATGATTAAAACTCTACTATCTACACAATATACATAGACATAAAATGTAAAAACTTAAATATCTTAGAAACAGTAGCCAATCAGTTGTTTTAATTGTCATATTTGAATTCAGCACATCAAAATACATAATAAATATCACATTTTATCTCTGAAGCAGACGACTTCTCAAAAATTGTAGACCAGTGTTACAGTATCCACTATCATTCCATTTTATTTCAGGAATAGTGAGCGGGTTCAGTCTGTTTTGACAGTGGAATTCTTATCTGTGAATAATAACACATAGATAAATATGCAGATTCGGACAGTTATGGATGCCAATACCCTGAGTTGCTCCAGTTTGGAATAAAGACACTGCAATGTTATAAAACTGCTTCAACAACAAAAAATCTGAAGGTTTATAAGCAAACAATTTGAGGGTTAACTAAGACTCCTTATAAATCTAATACAACCTTATCATTAAAGCATTGGCCTTCTAAACCCAGGGTTGTGAGTTCAATCTTTGAGGGGGCCATTTAGGGAACTGGGGTAAAAATCTTTCTGGGGATTGGTCCTGCTTTGAGCAGGGGGTTGGACTAGATGACCTCCTGAGGTCCCTTCCAACCCTGATATTCTATTATTACTTCAATACAGAAAATACTATGCAACAACAACAACAAAATTAGTATAAAACATATCAAGTTCTTCTGTACAAAGGACACAAATCCAGTGCATTTAAAACATACATTACAGATTTGGCATTAATGCCACCACACCACTGAGCTAAACAAGCAGAAAGCACCCAGTTCTTCAAATAGACTGCTATCTTTCGCCTTGTGGTTATCATCTTGCTGCAATTAGTAAAAGCAGACCAATGAGTATCAGCCCTTGAGGCAGAGATCTTCACCTCCCCGCCAGTATGGCTGTCTCCCTTTGGCTCTGGATGAACTAACTGAAGAGTTTGGTATCTTTTTTCTTTGTTGAAGTTGTAGTGGAATTGGCCCCAGCCCTGGAGATGCCCTACTGAGCATGCTCCAAGGGTTCATGAATTTTTCCTTTGTTTACTGGCTAGTCCCAGACTAGCTGAAGTCAGTGAACAGCTTCTCCACTCTTCTGACAGGAAAAAAACTGGCTACTGTTTAAAAGGAACAGCCACAAAAGCATTCACTGAAATTCCTCAGGTTATTAGTTACGTTGAATTCTAGGTTGCTTATTGTGGTTAGATGTTGATAGATGTTTGGCTGCGTGTGCGTGTTCCTTCTGTGTGCTGCCCCAGCCCTGCGCAGACAGCTGGAATGGCAGACCTCAAGTGAACCACCCAATGACCACAAGATCCGTTAAGGGATGGAGGCATGCAGCCAGGTTTATTTTCAATGAAGCACGGTACTAGTATACCGCAGACTCTACCAGACCACTAATACATGTATACCCGTAACAACGGACCAGCTCAGTGAACGGCAGGAATTTCCATTCCTCCCTAGGCCAGACAAAGATACTCCCTCTGAGATACATCTTTATAGCCCGATACAAACAAGTTAGTACTGCCCCTCTGACATAGTTAGTTACTGCCCTCTGACAGTGCTAGTTATCACCTAGCACCTTGTACATGTTGGTTCGATCAAAACATCTCTATTACGTATTGTCATCCTGACTTTAGGAGGAATGTTTTCTTGGGGAATGTTTTTGTTATTCTTGGGGAATGTTTTTGTATCATCCTTAATATTGGGATGTTCTGGTACCACTTGATATTGGAATGTGTTTGTGTGAGTACTCTGTGCTTAGTACTTCTTAGGAATATTTCTGCAATATCAACTCTGTTCTTGTCAGAGTCTGTGAGCATGTCTTGCCTCATACCAAGCCTCTGATACAAGGGCTTTGTTACAGGGTGACGACTTACCGACACAGCACTCCCTGCTGGTTGTACAGGGAATTAGCTCTCCGGCCTCTGGAGCGCCCTCTGCAAGTCTTGCCTGCCGCTGGCCCCTGTGTCCCTCCTGGACCCCGGTGCCCTTCTATGTCAGGGTTCTGCCCCTGTAGTAACCCACAATCTGGATCTACCCACCCAGAGGAAACCCCAACCCTCTATCCCCACCTTGCCTCAGTGGCTACTGCCAGTCATCATCTAGCCCCCACTCCCTGGGGCAGACTGCAGTCTGTAAACCACTCATAATCGGCAAGGGGGGGTTGGACCAGCTGCCTCTTCCTATATCTGGGCTGCCCCCTGGTAACCCTAGTACCCTTTAGTGGGCCCTTCCTTCGGCCTGCAGCCTGGGGCTTTGCTGGGCTGGAGCTCCCCAGCCCTTCCCCAGCACTGCTCCACCCTAGGTACCCTCCTCAGCTTCCCAGGCAGCCAGGTCCCTCCCTCTCAAAAGGCTAGAGAGGGAGTGTCTCCGTTTAGCTTCTGGCCCCAGCCCTCTTATAAGGGCCAGCTGGGCCCTGATTAAGCTGGCCACAGCTGTGGTCAGCGACTCACTCAGCTTCTCACAGCTGTTCTCACTCCCTTTCCCTGCTGCAGCCCTCTCCAGGGCTGCTTTTAACCCCTTCAACCCCTTTGACCACCCCGCTACAGGCTTATATCTCAGGCTTCCTTCCTATCACATTCCCCCACTTTTTTTTTTTTTATGGGGAGGATGTTTATCCATCATCCTGGAAAAATGATGACCCAGTGGGCTAAACACCGTTATGTGGCCACCTTACTTTTCCATCCGCACATTCATGTTCTTAGTCTGCACATTCCCTCATACGACTGATGGACAGATTTTATTTTCCAATTGTTTTTAGTCCCTTATAGTGGACCTGGGAATGTTAGGCCCAGGACCATGACTGAGGCGTGGGGTGTAGAGTTGTCCTTTGATAACCTGTAGGTGAAATGAGGAGGCCTTTATACTTAGTTGGTGGTCAATGAGATTGGCTGTGGTCAGGATTATAATAACATACATACCTGCATATGGGTATATATGTATAGTAAGTATGTGTACATAGAATCATAGAATATCAGGGTTGGAAGGGACCTCAGGAGGTCATCTAGTCCAACCCCCTGCTCAAAGCAGGACCTAATCCCAACTAAATCATCCCAGCCAGGGCTTTGTCAAGCCTGACCTTAAAAACTCCTAAGGAAGGAGATTCCACCACCTCCCTAGGTAACCCAGTCCAGTGCTTCACCACCCTCCTAGTGAAAAGTTTTTCCTAATATCCAATCTAAACCTCCCCCACTGCAACTTGAGACCATTACTCCTTGTTCTGTCATCTGCTACCACTGAGAACAGTCTAGATCCATCCTCTTTGGAACCGCCTTTCAGGTAGTTGAAAGTGGCTATCAAATCCCCCCTCATTCTTCTCTTCTGCAGACTAAACAATCCCAGTTCCCTCAGCCTCTCTTCATAACTCATGTGCTCCAGCCCCCTAATCATTTTTGTTGCCCTCCGCTGGACTCTTTCCAATTTTTCCACATCCTTCTTGTACTGTGGGGCCCAAAACTGGACACAGTACTCCAGGTGAGGCCTCACCAATGTCGAATAGAGGGGAACGATCACGTCCCTCGATCTGCTGGCAATGCCCCTACTTATACAGCCCAAAATGCCGTTAGCCTTCTTGGCAACAAGGGCACACTGTTGACTCATATCCAGCTTCTCGTCCACCGTAACCCCTAGGTCCTTTTCTGCAGAACTGCTGCCTAGCCACTCGGTCCCTAGTCTGTAACAGTGCATGGGATTCTTCCGTCCTAAGTGCAGGACTCTGCACTTGTCCTTGTTGAACCTCATCAGGTTTCTTTTGGCCCAATCCTCTAATTTGTCTAGGTCCCTCTGTATCCTATCCCTACCCTCCAGCGTATCTACCACTCCTCCCAGTTTAGTGTCATCTGCAAATTTGCTGAGAGTGCAGTCCATGCCATCCTCCAGATCATTAATGAAGATATTGAACAAAACTGGCCCCAGGACCGACCCTTGGGGCACTCTGCTTGAAACCGGCTGCCAACTAGACATGGAGCCGTTGATCACTACCCATTGAGCCCGACGATCTAGCCAGCTTTCTATCCACCTTATAGTCCATTCATCCAGCCCATACTTCTTTAACTTGCCGGCAAGAATACTGTGGGAGACCGTATCAAAAGCTTTGCTAAAGTCAAGGAATAACACATCCACTGCTTTCCCCTCATCCACAGACCCGTTATCTCCTCATAGAAGGCAATTAGGTTAGTCAGGCATACATATGACACCACCTTATATTCAAGCATAACAATAGTTTTCCAATATGATGTTGTAGTCTGGCCCTTTTTCTTTGGTGCCGCAGATAGCAACACACTCCTATTAGGGCAATTACAGTTACCACCTGTATTATCATTAGTAGTAGGCTGAGTGTTTTGAAATACTGGGATAGGCATTGTTATAGTGTGTCCCACAGAGCTATATATATGAGAAATAAAACAGAAATGTGGAGTAGTGACATTACAAATGAGGACTCCGTACATAAATTTTCTTGTGTTTAGTTAGTACACATACTGTCCATCCATGTTATAGGTTACCTTTACTGCTGGTTGTCACCCTCGAGTAAGCTTTGCTGGGCAGAAAACAGGAACTGCTAGCTATTCTGTTCCATTGGTTGCATTGCTCTGTGATACATCAGTAGCTGGTGTAGATCCAGTTGTTTCTTATAGATGCTGTCTTCCAGATAACCTACTGAATGGACAGTAACCAATTTATCAAATATTGCTGTGTCAGCATGTAGTACCCAGACACTGAACAGGATTGTTTTGTTCCTTACTTAGGATGCAGTGTCACTGACCCACTAATGTGACTGGTACTACCAGGGAATTTGTTTACCCAACTTGTCGTTACTATGTAACTTAATTTTTTTTACCGATTTGTTTTTTCTTGCCTTCATGTTGTTTGCTGTCATTGGCTTGTTGATTTTTACCTGTGTGTAGGTTAAACAGTTTAGCAATGTTATGCACATTGTAAATGGTTTACAGCAATAATACAATAATACAGCAATAATACAGTTGCTTTTACACAGTAGCCAAATTCAAATTAAATGACAGTTTAACCTGGTCCAGCTAGTGGTTTGTAGGTGATTGCCAACTTAATTGTCCAAATATGGACAATTTTTAAAACACTTCACTTTTCTTGATGTTTGGGGGTTCCTTCACTATATACTAATATCTTCTGATGTTTTTCTGGTGTGATATCTTCTGATGTCTTCGGTCTGTAGGATGCAACCTTAAACAACTAGTTAGTTAACATAATAATGGGTTTTTTTTGTTTGTTATACATTTCTTCTTGTTTTCAGTAACCCAAATTTAATACACAGATTAACTTAGTTTGTTTACAATGTAATGGGGACCAAGTCTTTTATAACACAAGCTATACTTTTGCAATTGTTGTATAGACATTATTTTTTACTTGAGCTGCATTACTAATATTTTATACTTAATGTAATGCTTAACTGCTAGAATAGAAGCTCACAATCTTCTATGAGAAGGTGTATTGCAGGGGTCGGCAACCTATGGCACGCGTGCCAAACATGGCACGCGAGCCGATTTTCGGCGGCACGCCGCTGCCTGCCAGTCCCAGCCCCACTCCAGTCCCAGCCCAGCGAGCACGCTGCGGCTCGGCTCCGCCCCCCTTCCCCCGGCCATGAGCTGATTGTCGGGAGGGAGGAGGAGGGGCAGGAAAGCTCCAAGCTGGGGGAAGAAGCGGGGGAGGCGGGAGCTTGGCTGCCGCAGGTCCAAGCTTCTGCCTCCTGCCCCCCGCCCAACGCTCTCCCCTGCGGGGGCAGGAGGCAGAAGCTTGGACCTGCGGCAGCCAAGCTCCCGCCTCCCCCGCTTCTTCCCCCAGCTTGGAGCTTTCCTGCCCCTCCTCCTCCCTCCCGACAATCAGCTCATGGCCGGGGGAAGGGGGGCGGAGCCGAGCCGCAGCGTGCTCGCTGGGCTGGGACTGGAGTGGGGCTGGGACTGGCAGGCAGCGGCGTGCCGCCGAAAATCGGCTCGCGTGCCATGTTTGGCACGCGTGCCATAGGTTGCCGACCCCTG
>QXTE01000328.1:857540-991515 GCA_003942145.1 Platysternon megacephalum | reverse complement strand
CAGATGACAGAACAAGGAGTAATGGTCTCAAGTTGCAGTGGGGGAGGTTTAGATTGGATATTAGGAAAAACTTTTTCACTAGGAGGGTGGTGAAGCACTGGAATGGGTTACCTAGGGAGGTGGTGGAATCTCCTTCCTTAGAGGTTTTTAAGGTCAGGCTTGACAAAGCCCTGGCTGGAATGATTTAGTTGGGATTAGGTCCTGCTTTGAGCAGGGGGTTGGACTAGATGACCTCCTGAGTCCCTTCCAACCCTGATATTCTATGATTCTATGATTCTATGAATGTAAACCCCTCCTCTCTACACCATCTTCTCATCCACGCATTGAGACTTTGAAGCTCCGCCTGCCTACCTGGCCCTGCGCGTGGAACTGGGATCTTTAAAAGAATAAATCGACACAAATCGGACATCAGGAATGGTAACATACAAAAGCCAATAGGAGAGCACTTCAAGCTCCCTAGACATTCTATAACAGATTTAAAAGTAGCCATACTTGAACAAAAAAACTTCAGAAACAGACTTCAAAGAGAAACTGCAGAACTAAAATTGCAAATGTAACACCATTAATTTGGGCTTGATTAGGGACTGGGACTGGGGTACTCCCTTTTATCATGTTCTTTCTTCCCTCTTGGCTTTGCCCCCCCCCCTTTCAGAGTCTGGTGAGCATTACCTCATTGTAGTCCCAAACTGACCAAAGGAAGGGGGGTGACTCACTCGAGAGTCCAACAGATCCTTTGCTGCTGCCTAGGCCAGTGTCCTTTGTTCCTGTGAGGCTGGGCTGGGTTTGTCCCATATATGCCCTGATGAGGTGTGAACTGCCCCTCTGCTCTTGGAGAGTTTTTGCCTGGGCTTGTTTAAAGCCATGAGGACACATGTTCAGCCTCATAACTATATACATGAAATTACAACCTATAACATTACTGTAACAATAATTACTATAACAACAATGCTCAGTTAGCCTTCCGAAGACACCTGACATGACAAACTTTTCATTGGATACCACACAATCATTTTACAAGGATAAACATGGGGGTGCTGGGTGTTCCCCCGAGTTACAGAGCGTCACAACCTCCAAACTGAAAAATCTAATATTCTCTCAGGTCTAATAATTATAAAACCATTAATATATGTAAAAAGTTTTATTCTGTAAGGCGAGGAAATTATTCTAGCAGTGCTTGGGAAAAAAATTATTGTTTTCTCTAAACCAGGGAGAGAACTATCTAAATGCATACAAACCACACTCGTTAGTGAATGCAGGTATCTACACTTATTAAGTTGGGGTTGGTTCTTCTTTGAGCAGGGGGTTGGACTAGATGACCTCCTGAGGTCTCTTCCGACCCTAATCTTGTATGATTCTACTATTATCAAGTATTGAGCAGCAGACTGAATAGTATACTTGCTGATTGTATTAAATGGGACCAGATGGATTTAATAAAAGACAGATAAGTAGTGGAAGCATGGAGAATACTTGATCCCAGTTGCATAAAGAGCAATGGGATCTGATTTTCAAAAGAGCCTAATGAATTTAGGAACACAATTCCCATTTATTCAACGGGAGTTGTACTCTTAAATCCCATTCATGCTTTTGAAAATCTCTCCACAGATGTATATTTATCACTGTATGTGGAGAAATTGTTTGATAAAGTCATGTACACATGCCTAAAACATAATTAACAAATTTGATTTTGGTCCTAATTTCCAAAAATGTGTTGGTGCTTTGTATACTAATTTCATATGCCACACTGTCTTACTGGATGTAAATAGGAGAGGTTTACATTATACAGAAGGACAAGGCAAAGTTGCCCTTTATTACCATAGTAATTTGCTCTGGCATTGTTTTCTCAAAAGATTAGTGACAACTTAAAAATAAAGGATATCAAGAATATGCCACAGGCTCTTGCACTATGTGCAGATGATATAATACTATTCCTAACGTTACCGTGGAACTCTTTGTTAGCTAAGATAGAAATTTAAACTTTTGTCATATTCTTTTGGCAAATCAAAATGATCCAGTTTTTCACCCACTTTGCACTGGTGTAAATGACTACATGAGATGCAGGTCAATGAAAAATTAGGCTCTGAGAGTTTAGACTTCAGTTCTATATTATCCTATATTTGCATTTTTACAGAGGATCTTTAGTTTTTACATTTTGTGAAAAAATAAAAACATAACTAAATTTTACTGAAAGTACCAGTGTCACTTATTCAATGCGTGCAACCTCCCCCTCTTGTGGTTGATTTTTGAATGCGCTTTAAATTTACAGTGGAACCCCATTTATCTGAACTAATTGGGACCAGGGCCAGACTGGATAATCAAAAATTGGGATAATCCAGGAGAATTGGCAAAGAGCTTTCTATCCCTTATTTTCAGATGGGGCGGGGGCTCTCGTGGTCAGCCCTGTGCGGCAGGGGTTCGGGCGGTCTGCCCCACCTGGGACTGATGCTGACAGCTAGAGCCCCAGCCACCCAGGGCTGACAGCCAGAACCCCAGCCGCTGTCAGCCCCAGGCAGCTGGTGGTTTGGTTAATATGGAGAGCTGGATAATGGAGACTTGGATAAACAGGGATCTACTGAATCTCAGTAAAACATTGTGTTCAACTGATACTTTATATATATGGCGGCTAGGGAAACAAAAGTTCATCATTTCATTTGAATTGCAGAAAAATGCAGGTGTTTTTTAAATCAGAGAATTGTTTTTTTAATCATGGAAAACTAGGATCCCTGGTTATGATGGCACCTCACCATCCTCTATCCCACAAGATCCGTTAAGGGACGAAGGCATCCAGCCAGTTTTATTGTCGACGAAGTATGGTATTAGTATCCCACAGACTCTACCGGACAACTAATACATGTATGCCTTTAACACTGGACCAGCTCAGTGAATGGCAGGACTTTCCATTCCTCCCAAGGCCAGACAAAGATATTCCCTCTGAGATACATCTTTATACCCTGATACAAACAAGTTAGTACTGCCCCTCTGACAAAGTCAGTTATTGCCCCCTGACGTAGCTAGTTAGCACCCATCACCTTGTACATGTTGGTTCGATCAAAACATCTCTAATACGTACTGTCATCCTGACCTTATTTTTTAGGAGGGGTCACTGTGTTTCTGTTATTCTTGGGGAATGTTTTTGTATCATCCTTGATATCAGAATGCTCTGGTACCACTTGATATTGGGATGTGTTTGCGTGAGTACTCTGTGCTTAGCACTTGTTAGGAATGTGTATTTCTGCAATATCAGCCCTGTTCTTGCCAGATTCTGTGGGCAGGTCCTGCCTCATACCAGGCCTCTGAGACAAGGGCTTTCTTCCTACTACACTTATTACCATAATTTAATTGTATATTATACTATAATACTCCTATGGTCAAATTCTGGCTCTTTTCTCCAAGGAAGATAGAAAGGGTGGAATGGCACTCTAGTAACAAGTGAAGATGCCCTGAGCTTTCATGACCTGTCAATAGCTTTGTGATAATATGATGCCCCATAACTGAACAAAATATTCCAAGTGCATTGTATGCACCACAGATCTATATAGAAAAAGATTATTAGCTTCCTGCTGCATTATGTGATGACAGGATGTCTTTGTGTATGCAGCCCAAAATCACATTGACCTTTTCTTGCAGCCACATCACATTGGAAACTCATGTCCAATTAGCTGTCCACTATCTCTTGGGACTTTTAAAATTAGACTGGAAAAAGGTCTAGAAAAATTGCTTTGTGGAACAATCCTGTGTTGGCAGGTCAATAATGGATCTTTTTCATGTTTAACTTCTATCATTTCTATGAAAATATTTTTTCAAGTAAAAACAGTAGTCATAAACAAAATGCACATTGGATGAATTTTTCATTGTATTTTCAGTGCAGTACTTCATAAATCCTGCTCACCTTACTCATGTGAGTGGCTGCCTAGAAATCAATGAGATTACTCATGTGAGTTAAGCCAGCAGGAGTTGGCCTGAGGCCTGCTAGGAATCCCTGGATATAAGCAGTGACAGACTGATTTTTCCACTGAGAAACTAAAGTAATTAATCATTCTGTTGATTTCATTTGTATTAACTGCAAAGTGATATATTTAAAGAGATGATTTTATTACTAAATTTAATCGGCTCAAAGACTTTTTTAATGTCCTTTATCCAAATGAGTTTTCATCACAGTTAACTGTTATCACTGAACTTGAAATAAATTACCTTGTTTAATGTAGGAAACTACTGCCCTAACTTTCTCTCTCAGGGTATGTCTACACTACGAAATTAGGTCGAAATTATAGAAGTCGGTTTTATAGAAATCGTTTTTATACAGTCGATTGTGTGTGTCCCCACACAAAATGCTCTAAGTGCATTAAGTCGGCGGACTTCGTCCACAGTACCGAGGCTAGCGTCGACTTCTGGAGCGTTGCACTGTGGGTAGCTATCCCACAGTTCCCGCAGTCTCCGCCGCCCATTGGAATTCTGGGTTGAGATCCCAATGCCTGATGGGGCAAAAACAGTGTCGCGGGTGATTCTGGGTACATGTCGTCAGGCCCCCACTCCCTCCCTCCCTCCCTCCCTCCCTCCGTGAAAGCAACAGCAGACAATCGTTTCGCGCCTTTTTTCTGCCCAGACGCCATAGCACTGGGATCATGGAGCCCGCTCAGATCACCGCGGCAATTATGAGCACTATGACAACCACGCGCATTATCCTGGAGTATATGCATAGCCGGAACCTGTCAAAGCAAAACCAGGAGGAGGAGGAGGAGGAGGCAACAGCAGCGCAGAGGCAACAGCAGCGCGGTGACGAGAGTGATGAGGAAATAGACATAGACTTCTCACAAAGTACGGGCCACAGCAATGTGAAAATCATGGTGGTAATGGGGCAGGTTCATGCCGTGGAACGCCGATTCTGGGCCCGGGAAACAAGCACAGACTGGTGGGACCGCATAGTGCTGCAGGTGTGGGACGATTCCCAGTGGCTGCGAAACTTTCGCATGCGTAAGGGCACTTTCATGGAACTTTGTGACTTGCTTTCCCCTGCCCTGAAGCGCCAGAATACCAAGATGAGAGCAGCCCTGACAGTTGAGAAGCGAGTGGCCATAGCCCTGTGGAAGCTTGCAACGCCAGACAGCTACCGGTCAGTCGGACATCAATTTGGAGTGGGCAAATCTACTGTGGGGGCTGCTGTGATTCAAGTAGCCAGGGCAATCAAAGAGCTGCTGATATCAAGGGTAGTGACTCTGGGAAATGTGCAGGTCATAGTGGATGGCTTTGCTGCAATGGGATTCCCTAACTGTGGTGGGGCGATAGATGGAACCCATATCCCTATCTTGGCACCGGAGCACCAAGCCAGCGAGTACATAAACCGAAAGGGGTACTTTTCAATGCTGCTGCAAGCACTGGTGGATCACAAGGGACGTTTTACCAACATCAACGTGGGATGGCCAGGAAAGGTACATGACGCTCGCGTCTTCAGGAACTCTGGTCTGTTTCAAAAGCTGCAGGAAGGGACTTTCTTCCCAGACCAGAAAATAACCGTTGGGGATGTTGAAATGCCTATAGTTATCCTTGGGGACCCAGCCTACCCCTTAATGCCATGGCTCATGAAGCCATACACAGGCAGCCTGGACAGTAGTCAGGACCTGTTCAACTACAGGCTGAGCAAGTGCAGAATGGTGGTAGAATGTGCATTTGGACGTTTAAAAGCGCGCTGGCGCAGTTTACTGACTCGGTTAGACCTCAGCGAAAACAATATTCCCATTGTTATTACTGCTTGTTGTGCGCTCCACAATATCTGTGAGAGTAAGGGGGAGACGTTTATGGCGGGGTGGGAGGCTGAGGCAAATCGCCTGGCCGCTAATTACGCGCAGCCAGACACCAGGGCGATTAGAAGAGTACAGCAGGGTGCGGTGCGCATCAGAGAAGCTTTGAAAACCAGTTTCATGACTGGCCAGGCTACGGTGTGAAAGTTCTGTTTGTTTCTCCTTGATGAACCTCCCCCCCGCCCCCGCCCGGTTCACTCTACTTCACTGTAAGCTAGACACCCTCCCCTCCCCCCTTCGATCACCGCTTGCAGAGGCAATAAAGTCATTGTTACTTCAAATTCATGCATTCTTTATTAATTCACACAAATAGGAGGATAACTGCCAAGGTAGCCCAGGAGGGATGGGGGAGGAGGGAAGCGCTGGGTGGGGTGGGGGAGGAGGGAAGGACAAGGACACCGTGCACTATAAAACTTTAAAACTTTAAAAATTAGAAACTTCAAAACTTATTGAAGGCCAGCCTTCTGCTGCTTGAGCAATCCTCTGGGGTGGAGTGGCTGGGTGGCCGGAGGCCCCCCCACCGCGTTCTTGGGCGTCTGGGTGAGGACGCCATGGAACTTGGGGAGGAGGGCTGTTGGTTACACAGGGGCTGTAGTGGCGGTCTGTGCTCCTGCTGCCTTTCTTGCAGCTCAACCATACGCTGGAGCATCTCACTTTGATGCTCCAGCAGTCGGAGCATGGACTCCTGCCTTCTGTTCTCAATCTGACGCCACCTCTCAGATTCAGCCCGCGATTCAGCACGCAACCTCTCCGATTCAGCACGCGATTCAGCCCGCCACCTCTCCTCGCGTTCAAACTGTGCTTTTCTGCAGTCAGACATTGTCTGCCTCCAAGCATTCTGCTGAACCCTGTCAGCGTGGGAGGCCGTCTGGAGCTCCGAGAACATTTCATCCCGAGTTCTCTTCTTCCTCCTTCTAATCTTCACTAGCCTCTGCGAAGGAGAAACATTTGCAGCTGGTGGGGGAAAAGGGAGATAGGTAGTTAAAAAGACACATTTTAGAGAACAATAGGATCACTCTTTCCCGTTAAACCTTGCTGTTCACATTACATAGCACAAATGCTTTCGTTACAAGGTCGTATTTTGCCTCTATTTATATTGAGGGTCTGCCGATTTGGTGTGAGAGATCACTCACGCAGGGCCAGGCAACAGAATTCGGCTTGCAGGCAGCCATGGTAAGCCACAGTCTTTTGGCTTCTTTAACCTTAATAACATGTGGGAATGGTTTCAAACAGCAGCACCCTCATTTTCCATACCAAGCAGCCGTTGGGTTGGCCATTTAAAATGGTATGGCAATTTAAAAGGAGGGAGGGATGCGGTTGCCGGGTTAACGTGCAGCACAAACCCAACTAACCCCCCCCCCCCCCCCCACACACACCCAATTCCCTGGGATGATCACTTCACCCCTCCCCCCACCGCGTGGCTAACAGTGGGGAACATTTCTGTTCAGCCGAGCAGGAACGGGCACTCTGAATGTCCCCTTAATAAAAGCACCCTATTTCAACCAGGTGACCATGAATGATATCACTCTCCTGAGGATAACACAGAGAGATAAGGAATGGATGTTGTCTGAATGCCAGCAAACACCGGGACCATACGCTGCCATGCTTTGCTATGCAATGATTCCAGACTACGTGCTACTGGCCTGGCGTGGTAAAGTGTCCTACCATGGCGGACGGAATAAGGCAGCCCTCCCCAGAAACCTTTTGCAAAGGCTTTGGGAGTACATCCAGGAGAGCTTTCTGGAGATGTCCCTGGAGGATTTCCGCTCCATCCCCATACACGTTAACAGACTTTTCCAGTAGCTGTCCTGGCCGTGAATGCCAGGGCAAATTAATCATTAAACACGCTTGCTTTTAAACCATGTGTAATATTTACAAAGGTACACTCACCAGAGGTCCCTTCTCCGGGGTCTGCGAGCACGCTTTGGGATTCGGTGGGTTCGGGGTTTACTGGCTCCAGGTCCAGGGTGATAAACAGATCCTGGCTGTTGGGGAAAACGGTTTCTCTGCCTCCTTGCTGTGAGCCATCTCCCGTCTGTTCATCATCATCGTCTTCCTCGTCCCCAGAACCCGCTTCTGTGTTGCGTGAGTCTCCATTGACGGAGTCATAGCACAGGGTTGGGATAGTGGTGGCTGCACCCCCTAGCATGGCATGCAGCTCGGCGTAGAAGCGGCATGTCTGCGGCTGTGCCCCGGACCTTCCGTTTGCCTCTCTGGTTTTCTGGTAGGCTTGCCTTAGCTCCTTAATTTTCACGCGGCACTGCTGTGCATCCCTGTTATGGCCTCTGTCCTTCATGCCCTTTGAGACTTTTTCAAATGTTTTTGCATTTCTTTTACTGCTACGGAGTTCCGCTAGCACGGATTCGTCTCCCCATATGGCGATCAGATCCCGTACCTCCCGTTCGGTCCATGCTGGAGCTCTTCTGCGATCCTGGGACTCCATCATGGTTACCTGTGCTGATGAGCTCTGCGTGGTCACCTGTGCTCTCCACGCTGGGCAAACAGGAAATGAAATTCAAACGTTCGCGGGGCTTTTCCTGTCTACCTGGCCAGTGCATCCGAGTTCAGATTGATGTCCAGAGCGGTCACAATGGTGCACTGTGGGATAGTTCCCGGAGGCCAATACCATCGAATTGCGGCCACACTAACCCTAATTCGAAATGGCAAAACCGATTTCAGCGCTAATCCCGTCGTCGGAGGTGGTGTAAAGAAATCGATTTAAAGAGCCCTTTAAGTCGAATAAAAGGGCTTAATTGTGTGGACGAGTCCAGGCTTAAATCGAGCTAACGCTACTAAATTCGACCTAAAGTCGTAGTGTAGACCAGGCCTCAGTCAAGAGGAGTATGTAATATGGTTGGAATGCTAATGAATGACATGTTGCAAGAAAAAGGATGCAGGTTATCACTTCCAGGACATTGACAATTCAGAGTGCTATATGATACTAAACAATAACATTCACTGGAGTGGCACAATAATGTTAGAAAAGCAAACTCTTGACCTGTAACCAAGCTTTATTCACACTATGTAAGTCAATAGGTTCATAAGAAATGTCCTGAATATATAAAAATAAACAGATTTAGACTATGTATAACAGATGTGGAATAATAAGCCAGAGAACATATCTTATCTTTACATTATGAGTGTTATTGTACTCTACTCATCAATCTACATATACATTGTTGCAATCACACAATCCTTACTGGTATTTTTCTTTCAGAAAATAGAAAATAAAAGGAAAGATTCTGTAATTTATACAGAGTTCTGGGATGTGAGTGGTGGGGAGCTACATCACTGCAGGAGTGGCTCCTGGAGGCCTCAGGTCAGTGGTGTAGCTAGCACGGGACATTTGGGTGGGCCCTGACTTCAGGCGAGCAGGCAATGATGGGGGGCGGGGCAGCAGAAGGGATTTGAGGGGCCCGCCTCCATCCACTTCCTCCAGTCCAGTCAGCCTTTTAGGGGGCAATGGATGCTCTGTCCAGGAGCCCCCGGGGACCCCGTGCACGCACCCAGCTCCGTGAGGAGACGCTGCTCTCCAGCACACATGGCTCCCAGCACCCGTCCCTGTCACACTGCCCCATGCTGGGCCCGGCTCCCCAAGGCAGCAGGCCTACATATTTTGATGATCGCCGTCAGGCGGGCCGGCCAGCCGCCTGCCCTCCTCCTATTGCGGCATGCGCACATGGGCGGCACTCTGCTGCTCTGCCGCTGCTGTCCCTCCCCCTCTGATGGGGCCAGGGATGTGTGCATCTGGCGTGCGGCATCCCCCAGGTCTGGGCAGGGCTAGCATTGGGGCCAGAGCAGAACTGGAGCTGGGCCTGGAGACTAAGTGGGTGGGCCACGGACTACCCAGGCCCACCCATAGCTATGCCTCTGTTGCACCATCCCTTAGGAGCCAACAGCCCCATCTCCAGCCTACTTCCTTTGAGATGACTTGCAGCTTTGTAGATGTTAAGTAGCAGCAACCCCCAAAGCACAACAGGGAATGCAATTGTTCATGACCTTTCTGGGTGGTGAAGGAACCTAGCACCCTCTCCACTAAACAACTGTGCAAGGGCCAGAACAACTTTAAGGTATGTCTACATTAGAGCTGGAAAGTGTAACTTCCAGCTCTAAGGGACATACTCACGCAGCTCGCTTCAGCACTTCTATTTTTAGCAAGTTAACTCAATCAGAGTTAGTGCAGGTAAGTCTCCTCAAGATGGAAGTTACATCTTGCAGTTTCCATGTAGACATACCCTTGGAAACAATATTCTCACTATGATGTTTTTTTCTGTCAGGTGATCCCTTTCATTCCCTCATAGCAAGCCACCTTGTTCCCTTTGTATGTACCCAGATTTTTCTTGGTCCTTTTTAAAAATCTTTTGATTTGAATCATAGAATCATAGAACTTAAGATCAGAAGGAACCATTATGATCATCTAGTCTGACCTCCTGCATGATGCAGGCCACAAGAGTTGACCCACCCACTCCTGAAATAACTCTCACCCTTGACTCAGCTGTTGAAGTCCCCAAATCATAATTTGACAACTTCAAGCAGCAGATAATCCTCTAGCAAGCGACCCCTGCCCCATGCTGCGGAGGAAGGCGAAAAACCTCCAGGGCCTCTGCCAATCTACCCTGGAGGAAAATTCCTTCCCGACCCCAAATATGGCGATCAGCTGAACCCCGAGCATGCGGCCAAGATTCTCCATCCAGACACTTAGGAAAAAGCTTTCAATATCCCAACATTTAACATCGGTACTAACTACCAGCGGTGGCACATTATTGACCTATTGTGTAAATCAAGTTATCCTATCAAACCATTCCCTCCATAAACTTATCAAGCTTAATCTTAAAGCCGGAGAGGTCTGTCGCCCCCACTATTTCCCTCGGTAGGCCGTTCCAGTATTTCACTCCTCTGACGGTTAGAAACCTTCGCCTAATTTCAAGCCTAAACTTCCCAACTGCCAATTTATATCCATTTGTTCTCGTATCCACATTAGCACTGAGCCGAAATAATTCCTCTCCCTCCCTGATATTGATCCCTCTGATATATTTAAAGAGAGCAATCATATATCCCCTTTGCATAATTTATATAGAATAAAGCAATGGGGGGTCTAGTCATTTCAGCACAGGATTAAGAAACAAGAACTCTTAATTTACAGTCCTGCTATTGACTGTGAGTCTCAGACTTTCAGGCCAGAAGGCACTATTATGGTCATCTAGTCTGTCCTGCACATCACACTCCTGTTCTGTGGCCCTGGAAAAGCCACTCTTGCATTAGTTTTCCCATTTGAAAAAACAAGAATAGTAATATTTGCTCACCTACCTCACAGTGGTATTGTGAGAATTAATTAGCGCTCATAAAGTGCTTTGAGGATTAAAAACATTACATAAGTGCCAAGTATTATCATCACTTTAGGTGATAAAAAAGTACACATATGAAATTGATGCTACAGTGCCTCTTTATATAATGTTGCTTCATGAGATTCTTAAAAATATAAAAAGAATATTACCATGTAATAATTTGGGAATAAGGTAATAAGAGACTTAATCCAGTGTCCGGATGGAAAAGGATAGAGAAAAGATTGACAGGAAATACATCATAGTAAATATAAAATAATACTTGATATAATTGTTCATCTGAGAACCTCAAAGTGCTTTCCTTACAAAGGTAAGTGTTATAATTCCTGTTTTACAGATGGAGAAACTGAGGCACGGGCAGACTAGTTGGGCACTCATTAATTGAAGCATCAAAATTAGATGCTACTTCTAAAAACATTGTACTAAGGGTAAAAATCTATTTAACTCAATTTGAGTCTTTCCATTTACTCCAATGAATGTTGGATTTCAGGAATAGTTTCAGGAATAGTCCCACTAAGATCAATAGAACTACTCTGTGAGTAAGAAATACTCATGAGTAAGGGTCAGCAGGACTGGACCCTGAGGATATTTAAAGTAATGTCCAAGTTCCTTTCCAAGACCTTAAACTCAAGTGTAGAGTTCCATACAGCATTAGGAAATCCAAAATCATACCTGACCAATAGCCACCACTTCTATGAGGTAACAGGGTGTTTTTTTTAAAAAGAGCTTCAGTTTTCCAGTGTGGTGGCTCCAAATGGTTCCTGGTAGGAATTTACGTTTGATAAGAGGCCTGATTTTTCAGCTACATCTTTTGAAAAACATTAATCATTGTAAAAATAAAAATATTGAACATATTTTTTTCTTTTTATGATTTCCTGATAATATTGACATACTGTTGGCTCATTTTATAACTGCAGTAAGACACTCCAGAGTGTGTTGTGCTGAAATATCACCATTTCTTGGGTGATTTCAGTCAGCCTCATGCCTAATAAATAGGGCCCTACCAAATTCACAGTCTATTTTGGTCTATTTCATGGTCACAGGATTTTAAAAATAATAAATTTCATGATTTCAGATATTTAAATCTCAAATTTTACAGTGTTGTAGCTGTAGGGGTCCTGGCCCAAAATGAGGCTGTGCGAGGGGTCGCAAGGTTATTGTAGGGAGATCATAGTATTGCCACCCTTGCTTCTGCGCTGCTGCTGACAGTGGTGCTGCCTTCAGAGCTGGGTGGCTGGAGAGCGGTGGCTGCTGGCTGAGAGCCCAGCTCTGAAGGCAGTGCCACCGCCAGCAGCAGCACAGAAGGATGGCATGGTATGGTATTGCCACTCTTATTTCTGTGCTGCTGATTTTAGAGCTGGGCCCTCGGAACAGCAGCCGCCACGCTCCAGCCGCTCAGCTCTTAAGGCAGCAGTGCAGAAGTAAGGGTGGCATGGTATGGTATTGCCACTCTTACTTCTGTGCTGCGGCTAGTGGGGTGATGCCTTTAGAACTGGGCACCTGCCTAGCAACCAGCCACCCAGCTCTGAAGACAGCACAGAAGTAAGGGTGACAATACCGTGACCCCCTACAATAACCTTGTGACTCCCTTGTAGCTCTCTTTTGGGTCAGGAACCCCAGTTTGAGAAACACTGATCTCCCCCTGTGAAATCTATATAGTATAGGGTAAAAGTACACAAAAGACCAGATTTCACAGGGAGAGACCAGACTTCACGGTCCGTTTTTCACAGCCATGAATTTTGTAGGGCCCTACTAATAAACCTATAACAAGCCTGACAATATGTAAGCACAACACACCCAGTTATGTCTTGGGGACCAGCGTTGCATTCCTTGGGTACCCTACACTCCCAAGGAATGCAGGATCTGACCCTTATTGCTTAGTTCACCCTAGCACTAGTTCATATTATTCAGTTAGCTGTGGTCATGTTAATTCATTATGTATTAACACTACCTGTAAAGTTATCTTGGAAAATTCCCAATAATTTTTCATGGATATTTAGTTGGCAGAAAGTACCAGTTCCTCTGTGTAGCAGAAAGAGTTCTTCTTTCAACCTGAGTTATGGAGCAAATACAAAAAATGCTGCTGTCCTTTCCCTTTGCTCACTTTCCTTTTACAATGGTTATAACTGAGGAAGACTCTTGTCAAAATATACTATTTATAGTTTGATTTGTTGACAAGTCCTGTCAAATACCAGATTTATATCCCACCTACTGGGTTTATGAAATATGAGGCTGATTTAGAAGTCATGCCACTTTGTGTGTTATTCCATTCATTTAAAAGATGTTCAAGTGATTTATAGCTTGTGCCTCTGAATTATAAATCACATCTTTGATATATACTTCCTGTATCTTATTTTTAATCTGGCATTCTTTACTTTGAGCATAATCTCTGATTTACTAACATCTATGTAAAAATAGAAAAAGGTGACTTGATTGATGTATTCATACTTCAGGCATTTGTTAACCCCAAATCCTGGGATTTAAGGTCAGATGCTGCAGCATTACTGATAATGAAAGTTTTGTCATTGACTTCAACACGTGCAGGATCAGGCCCTTTCTAATCATTGTTTAACTGAAAACAGGTTTATCCTAAAGTTGTAGTACAGCTATTACAGTGAGGGCTATAAAATGCTGAGTTTCTGGGAGACACAGGGTTGCCTGATGAGGTTCAACAAGGACAAGTGCAGAGTCCTGCACTTAGGATGGAAGAATCCCATGCACTGCTACAGACTAGGGACCGAGTGGCTAGGCAGCAGTTCTGCAGAAATGGACCTAGTGGTTACGGTGGACGAGAAGCTGCATATGAGTCAACAGTGTGCCCTTCTTGCCAAGAAGGCTAACAGCATTTTGGGCTGTATAAGTAGGGGCATTGCCAGCAGATCGAGGGACGTGATCATTCCCCTCTATTCGACATTGGTGAGGCCTCACCTGGAGTACTGTGTCCAGTTTTGGGCCCCACATTACAAGAAGGATGTGGAAAAATTGGAAAGAATCGAGCGAAAGGCAACAAAAATGATTAGGGGGCTGGAGCACATGACTTATGAGGGGAGGCTGAGGGAACTGGGATTATTTAGTCTGCAGAAGAGAAGAATGCGTGGGGATTTGATAGCTGCTTTCAACTACCTGAAAGGGGGTTCCAAAGAGGATGGATCTAGACTGTTCTCAGTGGTACCAGATGATAGAACAAGAAGTAATGGTCTCAAGTTGCAGGTTTAGGTTGGATATTAGGAAAAACTTTTTCGCTAGGAGGGTGGTGAAGCAGTGGAATGGGTTACCTAGGGAGGTGGTTGAATCTCCTTCCTTATAGGGTTTTAAGTTCAGTCTTGACAAAGCCCTGGCTGGGATGATTTAGTTGGGAATTGGTCCTGCTCTGAGCAGGGGGTTGGACTAGATGACCTCCTGAGGTCCCTTCCAATCCTGATATTCTCTGATTCTATTATTCTGGTGGGGAGAATAAGAGACTGAGAGTCATGAATCCTGGCTTATAGTCAAAGATCTGCCATTAACTTGCTGTTCGACCTTGGGTAAATCAGTTAGGCCCAGATCCTCAAAGATGTTTAGAGGCCTAAATCCCAGTTTTAAGCATGACTGCAATCCACAAAATCCCTGCTCCATTGCCACCTAAACTTGTAGTACCCTAAATTTTCATTATGAAAATCCCCTGAGTGCCTATGTTTCTGCCGCTGGGCATGCACACGATGCTTCACTCTAAATGCCCAGATGCCTTAAATAAATTTAATAATCACTGTAGCAGGGGGATTTGACCCTGGGCCTCCAAGGGGAGTATCCTACCCAACAAGTGACAGAATCATTCTCATGCTTTTGCTGGCCTAATAACTATTTAAGCATTTATCCACAGTGGAACAGCTTCAAAAGGAGAGATTGAGGGCTTGCCTGTGTTAGAGTATCCTATATCTCAGTAATCAGGGCAGTCTCCTGAGAGGTGTGGGAGACCTGCATTCAAACTGCTGCTCCAAATCAGGTTTGAAAACAGGTCTCCTATATCCCAGGTGAGTGCCCTAATTATAGGTCTGTTGGCTATAATGTAGTGCGGCTGTCTTTCTCCTCCCCTTCTGTTTTTTGTTGTTTTTGTTATGTTTGTTTGTTTTGTGAGAAAGAGTTGACCTAATTTAGGTGCCTAACACCAGGAAAGGGTTCACAGCTGATAATCCTGAGCAGAGGGAGGCACCTCCCTGGGGCATGTCAGTCAAGCACCTAAATTCCTTTGCGGATGTGACCCTAAATGCTGCCTCTTTCCTCTGCATTTTACTCCTGGCTATCTTAGGTGGCTTCCTGCTAAGCCTGCTGGATTCTGAGAATCCCTTTCTTAGATGCCTAACTCTCCCAATGCATTGTATAGGGAGCCAGGGTTCCTAACTCATGTACTGCTGTGGAATTCACAGTCCCAGAGCAGGGTACCTAGCTGTTCGTCCCCTTTGTGACTCTATCCCAAAGTAACTACAACACTCTTCAGGACTGAGCCTTTAGCATTCAATTAAACAAAGAAATTTGGTACAATCTGAGATAGGACAACCTGGAAGAAATTCTATGGGAGAAGAAAGGCTCAGTCCACAGAAGAAGAAAATATGATCATCCCTCTCAGAGAGCATTAGCAAACCAGATGGATTTGTGTTTCCACTTTATCATTGATTGTAAGCTGCTGCATTGTTTCTTCAACAAGTTGCATTTCAAGTACTGTGTTCATTACACTTTGGATTTTATAGGGGGTTGAGTTCTGCTAGCTTTCAGGAGTAAGCGGCCATTTAAATTTCGATTTGTGTAATTTGTTACAGGAATGCCAAAACCTTGAATAGGTGCCCTTTTTATTATTGTATGAATCCAGAGAAGTAAAAAAGTAAAATCTAAAATAAGAGGGAACATGCTGACTAGACCCGTTACAGACTACTACAATGTAGAAAAGCAAACATTAAGTAGTCAGCACCAAGACCGCATTAGCCTTTTTGACGGCCACATCACATTGTCGACTCATAGTCATCTTGCGATCGACCAGGACTCCGAGGTCCTTCTCCTCGTCCGTTACTTCCAACAGGTGCGTCCCCAGCCTATAGCTATAATTCTTGTTAGTCATCCCTAGATGCATAACCTTACACTTCTCACTATTAAATTTCATCCTATTACTAATACTCCAGTTTACAAGGTCATCCAAATCTCCCTGGAGGATATCCCTATCCTTCTCCGAATTGGCAATACCTCCCAACTTCGTGTCATCCGCAAACTTTATCAGCCCACTCCTACTTTTGGTTCCGAGGTCAGCGATAAATAGATTGAATAACATCAGACCCAAAACCGAACCCTGAGGAACTCCACTGGTAACCTCCCTCCAACCCGACAGCTCCCCTTTCAGTACGACCCGCTGCAGTCTCCCCTTTAACCAGTTCTTTATCCACCTCCGGAATTTCATTTCGATCCCCATCCTTTCCAATTTAACCAGTAATTCTTCATGCGGTACCGTATCGAACGCCTTACTGAAATCAAGATATATCAGATCCACCGCATTTCCCTTGTCTAAAAAATCTGTTACTTTCTCAAAGAAGGAGATCAGGTTGGTTTGGCACGATCTACCTTTCGTAAAACCATGTTGTAATTTGTCCCAATTGCCATTGACCTCAAGGTCCGTAACTACTCTCTCCTTCAATATTTTTTCCATGACTTTGCACACTACAGATGTTAAACTAACAGGCCTGTAGTTACCCGGGTCACTTTTTTTCCCCTTCTTGAATATAGGAACTACATTAGCTAATCTCCAGTCAAACGGTACAACCCCTGAGTTTAGGGATTCATTAAAAATTATCTCTAACGGGCTTGCAATTTCACTCGCCAATTCTTTTAATATTCTAGGATGAAGGTCATCCGGGCTGCCCGATTTACTGCCGTTAAGCTGTTCAAGTTTGGCTCGTACCTCGGATACTGTAATGTCTACCCCCCCCCCTTCATTCCCATCAGTCACGCCGCCACTATTCCCAAGCCCTTCAGTAGCCTCATTAAATACCGAGGCAAAATATTGGTTTAGATATTGTGCCATGCCTAGATGATCCTTAATCTCCACCCCGTCTCCATTCTTAAGCGGTCCCACTTCTTCTTTCTTGGATTTCTTCCTATTTATATGGCTAAAAAACCTTTTACTATTGTTTTTAATTCCCTTCGCAAGATCTATCTCCACCCGGCTTTTGGCCTTTCTAACCGCATCCCGACACCCTCTGACCTCCATAAGGTAGGTTTCTTTGCTGATCCCTCCCATCTTCCACTGTTTATACGCCTTCTGTTTTTTTCTTAATCACCCCTCTGAGACGCTTGCTCATCCAGTCCGGTCTAAAACCGCTACCTACAACCCTTTTTCCCTTTCTCGGGATACAGGCCTCAGACAGTTCCTGCAACCTCAACCTGAAATAATCCCACGCCTCTTCCGCCTTTAGATCTCTGAATACGTTTGCCCAATCCACTTTCTTAACTAGCTGCCTTAATTTAGTAAAGTTAGCCCTCTTGAAATCATAAACCTTAGTCTCAGATGCATTTTTGTTTATCCTTCCATTTAGTTTGAACCGAATTAGCTCATGATCACTTGAGCCAAGGTTGTCCCCTATAACCATTTCCTCAACGAGGTCTTCACTACTCACCAAAACCAAATCTAAAATGGCATCCCCCCTCGTTGGTTCAGCAACCACTTGATGAAGGAATTCATCAGCTATCACATCTAGGAAAAGCTGAGCCCTATGATTATTACTATTATTCCCCAATCTATATCCGGGAAGTTAAAGTCTCCCATGATCATACAGTTCCTACTAGTATTGACCTCCTTAAAAACATTAAAGAGTTCTCTATCCATATCCAGGCTAGATCCCGGCGGTCTATAGCACACCCCGATCACTATTCCAGGGGAGGCTCTAGTATTATTCTTCCCCAATGTGACCATTGCCCAAACAGACTCCGTATTATCTATTCCATTACTAGTTATTTCGTTACAGTTTACCTCTTTATTGACATACAAGGCTACCCCCCCCCCCTTTACCTTTGTTCCGGTCTTTCCTAAACAGAACATACCCTTCCATACCTGAACTCCAGTCGTGACTACCGTTCCACCACGTTTCAGTTATTCCCACGAATAACTCATTGTCTTCTATGCAGCTTCTATGCAGCTGTTCAAGGGAGGGAGTTAATCCAGTTGCAGTATGGCTTCTTCTTCTGCCCAGTCTATAGTACCCTGATGTTCTTCCCCTGAAGAGCAGCATCAAAATGCAACTCTGCAAGGTGACTCTTAGGCCTTGTTATTTTGGTCACATGTGGTAGATCCCTCTCTTGTGATAGTTCATAAAGACCATAAGAGGTTACTACTGCTACCACTAAGAAATTTGTTTCTTTGAGCTCAAGTGGTAGAAGCACATACTTGCAGATTGAATCTGAGATTTCAAGCTCCTACTGTGACCTATTACATGTATAGACCTACCATTACATTATACAAGAATATTTTAAAGTTTGATTTGATAATGAAGAGACTTTTTAAGGTCACATGACAAACCCCTCGGTAATAATTTCATATTTAATTTTAGTCTCCTAGCTGCCAAACTGCTTTTTCTCAGTTGTACTGCCAACCACCTTAGAGAGTTTCCCAATCTTTTCTCTTCTAGCTGTGGTCACTTGACTGCAGCACCTTAGCAGGTGTCCCAGCTTTCCTCTTTCACTTACATTCTTCATTTCTTTGGATGGAGCTGTATTTGTTCTGGATAAGCCTTATATAAATAATTGAGTACTCTGTCTATGCACACAGGCACCACTAACTATTTCCCCAAGCCAAACTCGCAGTGCAATCAGTGGGAGGTGAGCCTGGGTTGTCAGGACTGCAGAGTCTGGCCCATGGTGACTCCAGGAACTGCCGCTATTGCCACCTGCATGGTGAATCCTCCAGCCAATCACCAAACTGCTCTTCCATATTCTGCAAGCTGGCTTCACTGGCTGATTGTCCAGGAGAACAGAAACCCCTTGTTATAGAAGGAAAAATCTCTTCAATCAAACAGTTTACATGGCTTCCAGAGACTTCACAGTGAAAACCTGATTGGGCAGCCCCATGGATTCTCTCAGAGGAGGAGTCAGCCACTGACACAGGAACCCGCAAACAGAGCTGACAATAGAGGCGTTTGGATGGGAGTGAGGAAGAAAGGGGTGTGATTATTGGGGGGGGGCTGCTTTTGTTTTTTTCCTTCCTGACGGGAGCTTAGGAGGGAAGACTATGACCACTACAGAGGGAGTAGTGGTACTGACCTGAAGAATGGAAGATACAATGAAGATGACTGGATGTGGAAGCTTCAGGATGCACATTATCTTGGAGCGGGTACCTGAAAGGTGCTTTGTTTGTATGAAGTCCCACCTGACAGATCTGATGGAAGAGAAGGTCCAAGGTCTGGAGATGCAGCTAGAAATTATGGTTGAGTTTCAAAGGGGATTTGATAGGATAACGGAGGGAAGGAGAGGGGAGGCTGACAGGAAACCTCAAAACTTGCAGATGCATGCTGGGCCAGAGAACTGTGAGGGTAGACTGCTGGATGAGGAAAAGACTGGCTAGAAGAAGTGGAGCAGAAGAACAGGTTCACTGACCTGGAAAATGAAGGAGAGAGGCAGGCAGTAACAGAAGATGGGAAAGCAAGGAACAAGAGAAGAGCAGCTAGTTCTGCAAGAAGAGGGCAAGAGACAATGGAGATAACCAGAGTTTAAAGCCCCAAAGGGATAGAGGATGACACTCAGAAGATTGCAAGTGAAATCAGAACATAAAAAGACTTGCAGCCAGAAATAACAGAAGGGGGAAGGCCAAAGAATAACACCAACACCAGGCAGAGGCAGATATACTTGACTGGGGACTCCCTATTAAGAACAGACAAGCCTGTCCCCAGAACTGATCCTGAGAATGGAAGGGTGTGCTGTTTACCCCTTTTATCCTTATCAAGAGACTTTCAAGAAGTCTGTCTCCTTTTTCCGTCTCAACTTCGATCCAAGGGTATACATTTTTTATATATAAGGCAACACCTCCTCCCTCTTTTCCCTGTCTTTCCTGACAAAGTTATATCCTTCTATACCAATATTCCCGTCATCTTGATTATCCTGCCAACTATATCAGTTGTGTTTATTAACTAGCATTTCTAGTTCTTCCAGCTTATTCCCCATATTTCTCACATTAGTATACAGACATCTAAGATACTGATTTGATTTCCCTATGATGTTCTCTTCTCTCTCCCTTATCCCTGCTATAATGGCCCATGTTGCCCCCAGATTCAGACCCTTCGCCCAGGTTTCCATATTTTTGACTTACCTGTGGGCTTTTATCTCCTGCCCCCATCAAACCTAGTTTACAGCCCTCCTCACTAGGCTAGCCAGTCTGTATCCAAATATGCTCTTCCCCTTCCTTGATAGGTGGACCCCATTTCTGCTTAGTTGTCCTTCTTCCTAAAAAACATCCTGTGGTCAAGGAAGCAGAAGCCCTCCTGGCAACACCATCCTCACAGCCAGGCATCCACCTCCAGGATGCATCTGTCTCTGCCTGGGCTCCTACTCTGGTCTGGAAGGATCAAAGAGAACACCTGTGCCCCCAGCACCTTCACCCTTACTCCCTGAGCCCTGTAGTCACTTCTGATCTGCTCAGGGTCATACCTCGCAGTATCATTAGTGCCCACATGGATGAGTAGCATGGGGTAGTAGTCAGAGACCTGGATGATTCTCGACAATCCCTCCCTATCGTCTCGGATATGGGATCCTGGCATGTAGCATACCTCCTGTTAGACCCGCAATAGAGGTCTCCCTACGGGATGAGGAGCAAGCAGATACCAGACATAGTGTTGGTATATAATACTCTAAATGCTCTTTATTGATTACAAAACAAACCTTATTCACTCCACATTCACACCCCAAACATACTAGAGTCCAAAGGTCAGAATGGTCCCAATGGCCAGTCGAGGTTTCTTCCATCAGGATAAGATCATAAGATGCGGGGAGCTGGCAAATACCACATCTATATCCACATGGGACTCTAGATCAATAAACTACTTTGATTTGCAAAAATCATAGGCACCCATTTATAGTTCATTCCATCGCATCATCGGTTCTTTGCCTTTGTTTACTAGGCCTTCTACCCACACAATTCCAAAGAGACAATACTGGGCGGGCCGCTATGATCCAAGGCGTGCCATTTCCTCCAATTCTTATACAATTTTATATCAGTCCAGCTGGTGTTATTTCCTTTTCTGATGATTTGCCGTAATTTTCTCGGAATGTAAGATTGTTTTTGCACAAAGAGTTCTAATAGTCCTTGACCTTGCTTCAGTTGCTAACTTGCAACGCACACATTCATGTCAAGCACACGTCATTCATACCAGGCCTCAAGGACCTATAATATAGAATCACAATGTATATTGATATATACCCCAGCATTCCCCCCTCTTGATCAGCGCCGGCTCCAGGGTTGCTCCTGCCCCAGGCAGCAAAAAAAAAAAAAAAAAAAAAAAAGCCGCGATCGCGATCGCGATCGCGATCTGCGGCGGCAATTCGGCGGGAGGTCCTTCGCTCCGAGCGGGAGTGAGGGACCCCCCGCCGAATTGCCGCCGAATGGCTGGACGTGCCGCCCCTCTCCCGAGGGGCCGCCCCAAGCACCTGCTTGGTCAGCTGGTGCCTGGAGCCGGCCCTGCTCTTGATACATGGTTAATGCCATTAATTATAGTAGCACTTTATAATTTAAGCAATTCAATTTTATATATCACTTGCTCCAAAACTTCTTGTCACTTTCTTATTCATCAGTATAAATATAGCATAATATAAATCATTAATACAAATAATATCACAATAGGATGTAGCATTAAATTTAGAAGATCTGTGACACTGGGAGACCATCCTTTAAAAACTTCATACCGATGAGAAATTACCAGTTCTTCTCCTTCTTTCGCCAATTTTAATATTTGACCATTGTGAATCAAAATGTTTATTTTTCCCATCTGAGCAGACTTGGATACATTTTTTGCAGATTAAAGTGAAAAAATCAGGCAATCAATCAATTTTCCCATTGTTCCCAATGTATCCCCAAATCAAATGACAGTCCACATCTTTTGGTTCCCAAACAATTTCCTTTTTTTAAAAATAGAGGACCACAACACAGTATGGGGAGGAAGTGAGCAGCCCTCAGTGGTGAAAGAACAGGTTAAGGACTATTTAGAAAAGCTGGACATACACAAGTCCATGGGTCCAGATCTAATCCATCGAGGGTGCTGAGGGAATTGGCTGATGTGATTGCAGAGCCATTGACCATTATCTCTGAAAACTCATGGTGATCAGGTGAGGTCCCGGACGATTGGAAAAAGGCAAATATAGTGCCCATCTTTAAAAAAGGGAAGAAGGAGAACCTGGGGAACTACAGACCAGTCAGCCTCACCTCAATCCCTGGAAAAATCATGCAGCAGGTCCTCAAGGAAACCATTTTGAAGCATGTGGAGGAGAGGAAGGTGATCAGGAACAGTCAACATGGATTCACCAAGGGCAAGTCATGCCTGACCAACCTGATTGCCTTCTATGATGAGATAACTGGCTCTGTGGATATGGAAAAAGCAGTGGATGTGATCTTGACTTTAGTAAAGCTTTGGATACGGTCTCCCACAGTATTCTTGCCAGCAAGTTTAAAAAGTATGGATTGGATTAATGGACTATAAGGTGGATAGAAATCTAGCTAGATTGTCAGGCTCAACTGGTAGTGATCAACAGCTCGATGTCTAGTTGGCAGCGAGTATCAAGCGGAGTGCTCCAGGGGTCGGTCTTGTTCAAGATCTTTATTAATGATCTGGACGATGGGATAGATTGCATCCTCAGCAAGTTCACAGATGACACTAAGCTGGGGGGAGAGGTAGATACACTTGAGGGTAGGGATACTGTCCAGAGTGTCCTAGACAAATTGGAGGATTGGGCCAAAAGAAATATGATGAGGTTCAACAAGTACAGTGCACAATCCTGCACTTAGGATGGAAGAATCCCATGCACTGCTACAGGCTGGGGACCAACTGGCTAAGCAGCAGTTCTGCAGAAAAGGATGTGGGGATTACAGTGGATGAGATGCTGGATATGAGTCAGCAGTGTGCCCTTGTTGCCAAGAAGGCTAACGGCATATTGGGCTGCATTAGTAGGAGCATTGTCAGCAGATCGAGGGAAGTGATTATCCCCCTCTATTCAGCACTGGTGAGGCCACATCTGGAGTACTGCATCCAGTTTTGGGCCCCCCCACTACGGAAAGAATGTGGACAAATTGGAGAGTCTAGCAGCGGGCAACAAAAATTATTAGGGGGCTGGTGCACATGATTTATGAGGAGAGGCTGAGGGAACTGGGCTTGTTTAGTCTGGAGAAGAGAAGAGTGAGGGGGGATTTGATAGCAGCCTTCAACTACCTGAAGGGGGGTTCCAGAAAGGCTGGAGCTAGGCTGTTCTCAGTGTTGGCAGATAACAGAACAAGGAGCAATGGTCTCAACTTGCACTGCAGGAGGTCTAGGTTGAATATTAGGAAACACTATTTCACTAGGAGGGTGGTAAAGCACTGGAATGGGTTACCTAGGGAGGTGGTGGAATCTCCACCCTTAGAGGTTTTTAAGGCCCGGCTTGACAAAGTGCTGGCTGGGATGATTTAATTGGTGTTGGTCCTGCTTTGAGCAGGGGGTTGGACTAGACCTCCCGAGGTCTCTTCCAACCCTAATCTTCTATGATTCTATGACCTCATAAATAATTCAATTAATAATGACCTCTGTTACATTACATTTACATGACTCAATTGGGCCTTTTTCTGTCATACTTCCCCAAAATTCATGTTTTTTAGTGGTTACCACACAGATACACCCATTGCCTATATCAAACACTCCTGTGCCATTAGAGCAGGCCTGCACAACTCGTAAAAGGGCAAGGGCCATATTACTCCAAAGAAAACAGCTGAGGGCCGAAACCCCCCCGTCCCTGCCGAACCCCCCCCCCCCCAGCGCTACCGAACCCCCCCCCGAAACACAACCGCCCCCAGCACCGCCTGCCCTGCGAAAACAACCCCCCCCAAGTGCCACCCAGCCAGTGATGAGCTGCCAAAATCTTAACAACCAGTTCCCTCCTCACCCCACAAGGGGGTCGTGGCCCGCCCCCCGGGACTCCTGCCCCATCCAACCCCCCACGTTCCTTGATGCCCCCCCCCAGGACCCCTGCCCCTTCCACTCCCCTTCCCTGTCCCCTGACTTCCCCCCGCCGCCCCATCCAACCCCTCCTCTCATTCCTGATGACCCCCCAGGACTCCTGCCCCATCCAACCACCCCTTCTCCCTGTCCCCTGACCGGCCCTGGAATCCCTGCCCCTGACTGCCCCCCGCCACCCCATCCAACCTTCCCCTCCTTCCTGATGGCCCCCCCGGGACCCTTCCCCCCTTCAACCTCCCTGTTCCCTGCCCTCTGACCGCCCCGACCCCATCCACCCCCAACCACCTCCTGAACTCCCCTGCCCTCTATCCAACCCCCCCTGCTCCCTGCCCCCTTACCGTAGTGCCTGGAGGTGGCTGGCGGCACTACAGCTGCGCCACTCGGCTGGAGCCAGGCCGCTCGGCTGGAGCCGGGCCACGCCGCCGCCATGCAGCACCGGGAGCACCGGGTCAGGCTGAGCTCGCAGCCCCCCTGCTTCCCGCGAATCAGCTGTTCGCGCGGGAAGCCTAGGAGGGTTGAGAAGCAAGCGGTGGCTTCGCGCTCAGGCCCAGGAAGGTGGAGGTGAGCTGGGGCGGGGGGTGGGGAGCGGTTCCCCTGCGCGCCCCCTGGGTTACCTGCTGTGGCACAGGCGACCCTCCTCACGCCCCACCGCCCCAGCTCACCTCTGCTCCGTCTCTGCCTCCCCGGGCCTGAGCGCAAAGCCGCCGCACCGCTTCCCCGCTCTCCCAGGCTTCCTGTGTGAACAGCTGATTCGCGGGAAGCGTAGGGGAGGGGGAGAAGCGGGGCAGAGCATTCAGGGGAGGAGGCAGAGGTAGAGCAGCTCACCTGCCCCCCTGTCACTGCCCGCCCACTCGCTTCCTCAGCCCCCCTCCCTCACCCGCCACCGCGGGCTGCACAGTGAGCCCACATGGGCCGCATGTTGTGCAGGCCTGCATTAGAGGCTAAATATCGCATGGTATATTGTCTGCTTGAATGGTTCCAATTACATCCCCCTAGGGCCAAGTTAGTTGTGGGCACACCCATTTGCTTCATCCCCACTCTTCACAATGTTTTGTTAATTCTACTAATTTATAATTCCCTTCTTCTTGAGTCAAGTGTGTCCCACTTATTTCTATTTGCCATAATTCTCAATTAATAATTTTTGGCAACACCCAGGCCATTACTGCTTTTCTTTGCTTCCCTGTGTTATGTAACAGCATTCTGCCTTTTCCAATTAAACTCCATATATTTCTTCCATCCTGTAATTTGTTGATTCCATATATGAGGCTCTTTGAACCATTCAAAAGGCCATTTCCCATTACTTAACAGATTAACCTCTCTCTCTATGCATTGTATCCCATAAATTTGCATCTGTACACATCCTATTGCTAGTAGAGTTTTATTGTCAATTTCAGACACCAAATAGATTTACATTTATAGACCTTTTCAAGGCTTGGGCTTGTTTCAATTGGAGTTCTACACTTATTTCTTGTTCTGATAATGCACCAAAATTTTATGTCACATGTGTCTGTATAGCCCCAAAATCTTACCCAAAGCTGACATCTTCCCTTGTAACATCTCAATATCAAATTAGTTTAAAACTCCAGCTCCAATATATTCCCCTATACCTCTCTTATTTCGTATAGTCCCATCTCCCCATTGTTGTTGCCATGCTTGTAATAGAGGCAAGGCATATGGCATACACTCCGGATGTTGTGCACTTATGTTTACTTGCGCTCTTTCCAACCAGATTGTTCCACAATAGTTGGAGCTTCGATTACTTCTCCCCTCCTATATGGGTGCTCATCTGCCATGATTCTTGGTGCAATCTTGTTTACTGGTATCTGATTAATAAACATAAAAAAACCTGACCATATCCCTGAAAATATATTCCATTAATTTTCCTAAATCAACTCAATCTTATGATGGAAAGATTTGCTATTACACCATATTCCCATAATTTAAGAGCCATTAACTCATTTCATCCCACATGAGTATTAGCCAATCCTTGTTCATGTGTCACATCTAGGGTGACTACATCAAATCCCAAACTCCAAAAGGTACAGTTCACAGTACTCATATTCAGATTGTTCTCATCATAACTAAAATCTAAACCTTAGGTGACCTTCCCCCCTTAGTATGTACAAATATCTTCATTACTCTTCCAAATCTTTTGGCTTCAGATATTCCCATGTCACATTTTTGCCATCTTCCCACCATATTTCAAATTTTATCTCAAAAGGTTTTTCTTTACATCTGGTTTTGTTTGGTCTTGTTTTTCCCATTCTGTCCCACAAATAGTCAAATGTATTATCCCCTTTGATCCATACCTCCATCCTAGAGGTGCTCCCATATGTATATCCATGTATCCCTAAATTTCCCCAAATATTCAAAACACATAAAAGCCAAAAACCATATTCCACCCTTTTTGAATTATGAGGATCCTCTATATTGAAGCCATGGCCATTATTCCATAGGAATAATGTCCGATGCTTCTGGCCGTATTATTCTAAATACTTACACTAACCTCGTCTATCTTCGCTTGAGCTCCGGTATTTTTTTTCCTTCCTAAAATATCTCACACACACACACACCCCACAATTCTTCTATTAAGCACAAAATGCAAAGCAAAGCAAGCATAAGCAATAAACCAATTACAAAAATTGGAGCACCGTATCCACACTCCAAATCCAAGGTCCGTACAGGATAATTTCTAGTGCAATTGGGCATTCCTTTCCCTCTGTGAAATAAACTAGAAGAAAAAGAAAGGAACATTTAATCTTTAGGCCATAACTTTAATTGTGATGTGTGGACCACTTTCCCTTTTCCCCCTTGTTAATCTGCACTACATTCGGTGAAATTTTATTCATGATGGAAAATGGTCCAACCCATTTAGACTCCAGGACATGATTTTTCAATGTTAATTTCAAATACATTAATCTCCTATTTTCCATAATCTACTGTCCTGAGCCACATGAGAATCCACATAGTCTCTTGCTTTTTCAATGGCGTTGGTCAGTTTAAATTCCATTTTCTTATGTTCCATTGGTAACTCCCTTACCCATTGGGTAACTGATACCTCCTCCTCTTCTTCTGGGGACAATAAAGGGCTCCACAATCTCATAGGCCTTCCAAAGAGAATTTGAGAAGGCTGGTAGCCAGTACCCAATCGATCACTACTTTGGACTGCTGCCAATACAATTGGCAATTTATCATCCCAATCTTTGCCAGGTTCTTGCACTACTTTACGTAGAGCTTGTTTAATAGTTTGATTAATTCTTTCTACTGTTCCTGACGATTGAGGATGATAGGGGATATGTAGTTGTTGCTTTATTCCTAAAGCTTTTAATAAACTTTTAATTACTCCTCCTACAAAATGTGACCCGTTATCTGAATCAATTACTTTTGGAGTTCCATATCTACTAAACACTACTTCCCACAACTTTTTGGCAGTGGTCTCTGCAGTATGATTTCTGATTTGAATCGCCTCCACCCATCCAGAAAAGGAATCTACTATCACTAATAAATACTGATTCCCCCTTTGGGTCTTAGGCAGTTTATCAATAAATTCTACTCCATGGCCTCACAATTATTTGGTGCAATAAGGGTCCCGAATTCGGTGGTCTATTTCCATCTACTGCATACCTTATGCAGTTTTTAAACAAAGGTTTCTACGTCCTTTTGCACCTTAGGCCATATTCCAATTTGTTTTACTTTAAAGAGAGTATACTCTATTCCTTGGTGGACCATAGAGTGACAGGTTAATAATCTCTTCTCTTTGAAGTTTGTCAGGTACCCACTTTACCTCTCCTGTTTTCTTATTCACCGCATAGCCACCTTGTATATTCCAGTTTCCCCATCCTTCCTCAGGTTTAACCTCCTGTTTTATGGCTTGAGCTCTAGTAACTACCATAACTTCCAAAGGTTCCTTTGCTGTTAATTTAGCTAAAGCATCTGCTTTATCATTCCAATATTTTTCATTCCCTTCTTGCTTTTGATGACCTTTAATATGTCTTACTCTTAATTTTCCTGGGTATTTCTTCAACCAATTATAGATAGATTTCCAATCCTCCTTTTGGACCAAATTTTTCCCCTCAGCTGTTTCCCAATGATTCTTTTTCCAAATCCCAATCCAGTATAACAGTCCTTGTACCACAAAGTCTGAATCCATATAGACAAAGACAGTCTGCAACATTATTTTTCTGTTTAAGCAGATCACTAAGAGCTCTGACCTCTGCCCCCTGAGCTGAAGTCATACTCACAGAATCAGAAATAGTTTCCCCATCAATTTGTACAGCTGCATATCCCGTATATTTCTTAGAGTTCTCATGGTATGAACTACCATCTGTAAATCAAACCTCTTTCTCCGAGGCTTAACACTTCATCTACCGGGGGTGCTTCTTCAACTAACTTCAGTTCAGTTTCTGGAAGTGGGCATTCATGCTCCTCTCCTTCTGTCAGGAGAGCATATGGTAACATCATTGCTTGTTTGTTATTTTCATAAGTAACATCCCTGCTAGTTAACATCAAGGTCCATTGGACCATCCTGGTATTTGATACTCCTTTCCTCTGAAATTTTCCTGATAAAATATACTTCAGGGGAGAGTGAGGTGTTTGTATTATAATAGGGGCTGTGCCAGTAGTCAAAGCAAAAGCTTCAATGGCCCACACAGCAGCTAAACATTCTCTTTCACAGATCCCAAACTGTTGCTCCATAGGGGTTAATCTTCTAGACTCATATGCTACCAGTATTAACTTCCGGTCAATTTCCTGCATTAATATCGCCGCTAGACTTCGTTGGGTTGCTGCCAGTTTAATCACAAACGGCTTGTTTATTTCTGGGAATTTCAATCTGGAGCTTGCATTAAGGCTTGTTTTAATTAGAGAGCTTTTTCTTGTTCAGGCCCCCCACTCCCATTCTACTTTCTTTTTTAGTAACGCCACAAGGGTACAGTTATAGTGGCAAAATTTCAGGTGTGTTTCCTTAAATAGTTAAGCCCTCCTAACATCACCCTCAATGCATGAGAATCCTCTGGCCTTGGTAAATTAATTAATGATTTCACCTTTTGTTCATCTACCTGAATTCCTTGTTCCCTTAGGGTCTCTTGACCCCCTCACAGATGTTCTCCATACCAAATATCATTGGAATCCAAATCTCTCTTTTTGACACAGCCTCAACTTGCAGCTCCTGTATTTTCATTGGCTTTTTCAATGCTGCTATATTTTTCTGGCACCAACTGTGAGAAACGCTTGCGATCTCCTCTTCCTTAGTCAAATCCCGAATTAACTGTTTCATTCCTATCACTTGATAGTCTAATTTATCTTTGTCTGCTTTAATCTTTTCCCATTCCATCATTCTTTTCTCCAATTACCTATTTTGTCTCCACATTTGTTCTGAGTTTGCATTATCTGTGCCTGCCTTACTTCCCGTTCCAAATTTTCCTGGCAAGTTTTAAAATTATCTTGTAATGTTTGTAACTCTGCACAGACTTCCACCTTACATGCAATTGCCTATTTTACAGTTTGCCACAACAGCCATACTAGGGCCCTTTGCTGGGGTGCCTCTTCCACCCCTTTACTTCCCTTCTTAAACAGTGTTTTAAACATTATTACACTAACACCACGTGGTATCTCCCCATGTGTTTTTTTTCCTTCACAAATAAGGAGTCACCCTTATTAGTCTTAAATAAGGACTCCCCCCAACACCGTAAGACCCCCATCTCGAAATCCGGCACCCCTTAAAATCTCTCCACCCTCCGCATTCTCCACCACCTGTTAGACCCACAATAGAGGTCTCCCTACAGGATGGAGAGCAAGCAGATACCGGACACAGTGTTGATATATAATACTCTAAACGCTCTTTATTGATTACAAAACAAACCTTACTCCACATTCACACCCCAAACATACTATCCCAGAGTCCAAAAGTCAGAATGGTCCCGGTGGCCAAACGAGGTTCCTTCCATCAGGATAAGATCATAAGATGCGGGGAGCCAGTGAAAACCACATCTATATCCACACGGGACTCTGGATCAATAAATGACTCCAATTTGCAGAAATCATAGGCACCCATTTATAGTTCATTCTGTTACGTCATCGGTTCTTTGCCTTTGTTTACTAGGCCTTCTACACACACAATTCCAAAGAGACAATCTTGGGCGGGCCACTGAGTCAAAGCGTGCCATTTCCTCCAATTCTCATACAATTTTATATCACTCCAGCTGGTGTTATTTCCTTTTCTGATGATTTTCCATATTTTTCTCGGAACATAAGATTGTTTTTGCACAGAGTTCTAATAGTCTTTGACCTTGCTTCAGTTGCTAACTTGCAATGCACACATTCATGTCAAGCATGTGTCATTCATACGAGGCCTCAATGACCTATAACATATAATCACAATGTATTTATATCTATCTATCTATCTCCCAACACTCCCAGGATGCCATGTCTGGCCGACAGATGGGTGCCTCCATCCCCCTCAGAATAGAGTCACCAACCACTGTTACATTTGCTCCTAGGAGTAGTGGCTGCAATGGGCTTCTCCTCCACTACCTTTGGGGGTGATACAGCTATATTCTTGCTGGGATGCATGAAGGAAGACTACACCAGACTCAGGAAGATGCTTAAAGAAATGGAGGATTAGGTGATCTTCAGTGGGATGCTACCTGTCCCTAGAGGAGGAAAGTGAAGGTGAGACAGGTTTATGCAATCCTTCTGCCAGGTGGTGTCAGCAGCAACAAGGGCTGGGTTAAATATCTACAGGTTCCTCTTCACAATACAAAACCAGTTCCAGCATCTACCCAGTAATCTGGGAAATTTAAACACCACCCTGGGTACCTCTAAGAGTCAAAAGAACAGGAGTACTTGTGGCATCTTACAGACCAACAAATTTATTTGAGCATAAGCTTTCGTGGGCTACAGCCCACTTCTTCCATTCTATGCAACTGAACATATAGTAAGGAGATATAGACATACAGAACATGAAAAGGTGGAAGTAGCCATATCAACTCTAAGAGGCTAATTAATTAAGATGAGCTATAATCAGGAGGAGGAAAAAAACAAAAAACTTTTGTAGTGATAATCAAGATGGGCCATTGCAGACAGTTGACAAGAGGTGTGAGGATACTTAACATGGGGAAATAGATTCAATCTGTGTAATGACTCAGCCATCCCCAGTCTCTATTCAAACCTAAGTTAATGGTATCTAATTTGCATACCATCAGGGGCTCGTTCACCTGCACATCTACCAATGTGATATATGCCATCATGTGCCAGCAATGCCCCTCTGCCATGTACATTGGCCAAAACGGACAGTCTCTACACAAAAAACAAGAAGAAAGTCAAGGAAAGTGTGGGCCCCTTACTGAATGAGGGAGGCAACCTAGTGATCGAGGATGTGGAAAAAGCTAATGTACTCAATCCTTTTTTTGCCTCTGTCTTCACAAACAAGGTCAGCTCCCAGACTGCTGCACTGGGCAGCACAGTATGGGGAGAAGGTGACCAGCCCTCTGTGGAGAAAGAAGTGGTTCGGGACTATTTAGAAAAACTGGATGAGCACAAGTCCATGGGCTGGATGCACTGCATCCGAGGATGCTAAAGGAGTTGGCGGATGTGATTGCAGAGCCATTGGCCATTATCTTTGAAAACTCATGGCAATCGGGGGAGGTCCCGGATGACTGGAAGAAGGCTAATGTAGTGCCCATCTTTAAAAAAGGGAAGAAGGAGGATCCGGGGAACTACAGGCCAGTCAGCCTCACCTCAGTCCCTGGAAAAATCATGGAGCAGGTCCTCAAGGAATCAATTCTGAAGCACTTAGAGGAGAGGAAAGTGATCAGGAACAGTCAGCATGGATTCACCAAGGGCAAGTCATGCCTGACTAACCTAATTGCCTTCTATGAGGAGATAACTGGGTCTGTGGATGAGGGGAAAGCAGTGGATGTGTTATTCCTTGACTTTAGCAAAGCTTTTGATACGGTCTCCCACAGTATTCTTGCCGGCAAGTTAAAGAAGTATGGGCTGGATGAATGGACTATAAGGTGGATAGAAAGCTGGCTAGATCGTCGGGCTCAACGGGTAGTGATCAACGGCTCCATGTCTAGTTGGCAGCCGGTTTCAAGTGGAGTGCCCCAAGGGTCGGTCCTGGGGCCGGTTTTGTTCAATATCTTCATTAATGATCTGGAGGATGGCGTGGACTGCACTCTCAGCAAATTTGCAGATGACACTAAACTGGGAGGAGTGGTAGATACGCTGGAGGGTAGGGATAGGATACAGAGGGACCTAGACAAATTAGAGGATTGGGCCAAAAGAAACCTGATGAGGTTCAACAAGGACAAGTGCAGAGTCCTGCACTTAGGACGGAAGAATCCCATGCACTGTTACAGACTAGGGACCGAGTGGCTAGGCAGCAGTTCTGCAGAAAAGGACCTAGGGGTTACGGTGGACGAGAAGCTGGATATGAGTCAACAGTGTGCCCTTGTTGCCAAGAAGGCTAACGGCATTTTGGGCTGTATAAGTAGGGGCATTGCCAGCAGATCGAGGGACGTGATCGTTCCCCTCTATTCGACATTGGTGAGGCCTCACCTGGAGTACTGTGTCCAGTTTTGGGCCCCACACTACAAGAAGGATGTGGAAAAATTGGAAAGAGTCCAGCGGAGGGCAACAAAAATGATTAGGGGGCTGGAGCACATGAGTTATGAGGAGAGGCTGAGGGAACTGGGATTGTTTAGTCTGAAGAAGAGAAGAATGAGGGGGGATTTAATAGCTGTTTTCAACTACCTGAAAGGGGGTTCCAAAGAGGATGGATCTAGACTGTTCACAGTGGTACCAGATGACAGAACAAGGAGTAATGGTCTCAAGTTGCAGTGGGGGAGGTTTAGATTGGATATTAGGAAAAACTTTTTCACTAGGAGGGTGGTGAAGCACTGGACTGGGTTACCTAGGGAGGTGGTGGAATCTCCTTCCTTAGAGGTTTTTAAGGTCAGGCTTGACAAAGCCCTGGCTGTGATGATTTAGTTGGGATTAGGTCCTGCTTTGAGCAGGGGGTTGGACTAGATGACCTCCTGAGGTCCCTTCTAACCCTGATATTCTATGATTCTATGATTCTATGATAGGTGTCTCTCAATAACAGGGTCTGAAAGACAGGCATGCAAAGTACTTGTATCTAAAACAAAGATTTCTTTTGTCTTACACTGAGTTTCTGTAACGATCAGACATTTTCTTTTAAGGAACTTGTGGCTTGTGTAATTCATATGCAGCTTTATCAAGTCTGGCTTATTTTGAAACACATTACCTGATTGTGCTGACAGCAGAGCATAAAACAGGTTCAACTACAGCAGCTCATGTTCAAGGCTAAGAAAAGGAAACAGATCAGACTTTAGACCTGGTAAAGCACCATCTGTCACCATGCTTCAGCAACATCTGGGCATATCCATTTGTGAACCTGTTGCTTTTAAAAAATAATCTTTACATGCATGCATGACAATCTCCTCTCTCCTGGTGATTAGTCTTCATCTAATGAAAAAGCTTGATTTGTAATACATGGAGCCAGATTCTGATCTCACTCGGTATAAATCAGGAGTAATACCATTGGAGCCAATGGAGTTACACAAATACAGAGAGATAGGAATTGGGCCCATGATTTCTTAGGTTATTTGTTGTTGCTTGGCATTACAAATTATCTTTCTCCTTCTATAAATCAAAATTTGTTACATAACTAATATTTTAGGAAAACAGTTAAACTGTTAGACTATTATAGTCTCACCCTATTGATTTGGAAAATGGGGTAAATCACACATTTTTGTACCTCATTTTAAATCTAATTTCCATCCAGTGTTACCCCATCCACATTTTCAGATACGCAATCAGCTCTGTCTCATGGTGAATTAGTGACACCTGCTGGGAGAAACTCTGACTTGAGTAACAAAATATTTGAACCTTACTGGTCATTGCAAGCAACTTTCCCTGCTCCTAGAGTAAAACAGACCAAAGTCTAACAAAGATAAAAGATTAATAATAAATTATAGTGCTTGTCTACACAGGGAAGTTAGTGTGCAGTGAGCTGGGTGTGAATTTAAAGCACACTAGCTACTCCGCACTAAACTCCCTGTGTGGACACTCTTACAGAACATTAAGAGTGACCTTAGGCAGTTGAGCTTAATACACTTCCAAAGTGAATTAAGATAATGTATGCAAAGGCATTCTTCGTGTACTGCAAGAGTAAGTCTACACTGCAATTAAAAACCTGCAGCTGGCCCCTTGCTAGCTGATTCAGGCTAAAGGACTGTTTCATTGCAGTGTAGACATTCAGGCTTGGGCTGGAGCCCAGGCTCTAGGGCCTCGCTAGTGTGGGGGTCCCAGAGCTCAGGCTGCCGCCCGAGCCTGAACATCTACACTGCAGTTACAGTCCCTTAGCTTGAGCCCCACAAGCCTGTAATACCCCTGCTTCATTCATTGCACAATTTGGATGATGTGTAATGAATGAGGTGTGGCCTGCAGGAAGAGGAAGGATGGTCTTGTGATTAAGACACTGGGCTTGAAACTCGAGTTTCATTTCTGTCCCTGACATGGACATCCTGTGCAACCCTTTGCAAATCACTTAATGTCTTTTTGCATAAATAGGTTTTGTGAAAATAGATTCATTAATGATTGTGGGGCACTCATATCATAATAATAAGGGCTATAGAAAAGCTTATAAGGAAAACAATCCTATTCTGTGCAGCATTCGGGTAGTGTACACTCAAGGAGACAGAGGACCACTGATTGAACAGCTGCCTCATTCACCAAGTACTGTCCATCTTCACAAAGGGGTCCTGCAGATGAAACAATATGCAATCATAGAGAGGCTAGTTGCCTCCATAGTTAAGGTTCAGTTCAGTTTTGCACCTCAAGCAGGGATTCTCCTTGTTATGTATGAAAAAAACACTTTATCCTCTCCAGCAATACTGCCTGTACTCTGAGTACTGAATGCATTTTCTGAGAATTTGTAAGTAAATCTGCTAATTATTTTATAGATTAAAACTAATTTATAAATGGGTCTTTTAAGAAATGTGCCACTCATTGTTTGACCTTTTCTCTGTCCTAAATGATCACATCTCATACACTGTCTACACAAAAATTGAATGTTGAGCTGCTCCCATGCAATGGTTAGATTTTTTTTAAAAACTTATTAAGGATGAATGATTGGTTGGTCTATTTTTCTTCATAAGTGCATGTTTATCCTGCCATGGAGACTGAAGAATAATGTTTTCCTTCAGTTAAACTAAAGAGAAGTGGGGACCATAAAGGTAAAATACTAGAAGTATAGATTTCACAATCACAACTATTGATAAGTGGTTTCTTGCCCGACAGAATGTTATCAAACAAAGTTTTCTTTAAACGTCTTAAGCTCTTTTCTTTATCTGGTAATGGTGGGTACTATTAGGACAGGGTGCCTTCTTAACAGCCTGGTGTTACATTGTTTTGGTGCAATAGATGGAACATAAGGATGTGACTCTCAGCACCTTAGCTCATGGCTACTGTTTCTCATTCTGGCTGCTGTTTTTACTGCAGAAAGAGACCTCAGACCTTACAATTGGACTTCCCTGGTATATCAGGTTGCAGTGGAAGAGAAGCTAAATTGCATGCTGGAGGATGGCCTGACAGAACAATCCATATCACGATGGGCATTCCCAATTGTAATTATGAAAATGCCAGAGATTTAAGGAATACTGACTACAGGAGACTTATTTCACACACAGTTCAAGATAGCTACTCACTTCCTCCATATAACAAACACTCTGGATAAAATGTCAGGAGCAAAATATTTTAGTAGTCTCAATTTGGTATCTGCATACAATCAGACTAAAATGGCAAATTTTCTATTCAGGTACTTATAGACCATGGTGATCTTAACCTTCTCTGATATAGTGATCCATGCAATAGAAAATCCCATATGAATTAATCAAACAAAAACCTTATTGTGTGCAGGGTTTGGATGGTGCACAATAAATAAAACCAGGTGATTTTATGTGATTCAAAAAAATATTGAACAGCAGCCTCATACATGGAGTACTATCAATCTTTTGCACTGAATGAAGTAGGGGTCCTGTTGTAAAAATAGCAGGTGGTCACAGTATTGCTAATTTAAGGTTGCACCATAATATAGATAAATAATTATGGCCAACCTTCATTCTAGCATTTCCTTAACTTCTACAAGTTATGCATATTGTAGGGAGAGTGATGCCCATATTTAGATTGCCAGTGCTTTCTACTATAGGATGCTTCTGGAATTGTTTTTGAGAAGCTCTTGCATCTCCATTGTTTCCAGCAGGCTTTTGATATTCAGCAGAGGAAAGCCCTCAGGTCACAGAAGTGCCTTTTCTTAGTTCCATTGAATTCCATTAAAACTTGGCTGAGATTTACAACTTTTAGAATTTTCATTTCCCTTCTCTCACTGGCATTCCTAAGGAAAAGTTTAGAAGCCAATCACGTCTCTTCCCCCCCGCCCCCCCGCCCCCCACAAAAAAAATCACTGAGTAATCTAAGGCTAGATTCATGTTGCTGCTCTGGAGGGAGAGGGCCAGACCTGGTCCTCTGGTAACCCCTAGCCCAAGCACGTGGCTAGAGAGGCCCATTTACCCCACCAGACCATCCAGAAATACTGCATCGGACAGGAGCTGATTCAACTCAGGGGACAGTGGACTCAGCAACCCCTCCCTTGCTTTGAAAAACAGCCTTCTCTTGCTGCTACTGACTATTGTTAGTCTTATAGTTCAAATAGTAGTAATTGTCTGTCCAACTATGCTGAAGGTTGAGGGTTCAAACCCTACTACTAATGAAGGGGGGGATTACACATAATAGAGTGTTTTACCTTTTTCTTTTTAAAAGAAAAAACTTGGAAAGTGCACACAAAAACCTTACATTACAAGAACATTATTTAGTTTGCAAAGTCGAGCACTTACAAGTTAGGAAGTGCTGAATATCAAAGGCCCCCTGAAAACACTGTAGGTGTGAGAGCACCTCTAAGAAAGAGTTGCAAAAATGAGGCAATCTAAAAATAAAAATCACTATGAGCTCCCCCTAATATATGTTGTACTTTATGAGAATACTAATTGTGTACAGATCAGATTCAATCCCTCACAAGCCCTTCCCGGTGGATGGAGGAGGGCAAATGATGACACCTTCCCACAATAGGTTTGGCCTGATGTGACAATAATGTCCGTGAATACTATTTGAAAATTGGTCTTATAAAACAGCAAAAAAAAAAAGGGGGGGGGAGATGGTTTGGGGGTTAACAGAGAACATTTCTACAATGTAAGAGGCGGGGGAGGGTGGGACTGGACTAACAAGAGGATCTGGCTGCAACTGGAGGACGTCAGATAATATTGTGATTCATTGGCAAGGAGGTTGGTTTCCCTCAACAAGGAAAGCAAAGATAGAATTTCTAGTCATGTAAATTAATCTTTCTATCCTACTTAAGCAATATTAGATGAGGTGTGTTATTTACCTTATTTTTATTGGATGATTTTGTTATTGTTCTCTATTATACATGCTGTTAATCAAGTCAAACTGAATTTGAAATTGGTAACTGTTATTGAGACCAGTGCACTGACAGTCAATATTGCTCTAAATCAATTTAGACACCTATATTTAAGAATTTTGAACTAACTTCTTGCCATAAGGTTGTCAGCCAAAGGAATTTGGTAAAAGTGTGGGCATATAAGGGACAGCATTCTCAAAGAATTGCTACCAGAAGATTGACTACATTGTGTTGCTGAAGAGGGAAAGCATAAAAACACAGAGGCAGAGCAGGGTTGGTTACAAATACATAATGGCTATTAATGTTGTTAATGCAAAGAATATAGCAGATTCAGAAGAAAACCCTGCAGCAAAACAGTTAATAACACTGTGTAAACATTTTCCATACAGAGGTCACATTTGACTGACATACAGCAGTACTGATTTGATCAAACATTTTTGTAGACTCAAACAACACAAGCCAGACTGTCAGTTGGTTGTGCCTTAGCCTAAGGGCTTATTTAAGATATAGAAATGAAAACGAAGAGATTTTACTGACATTCTCTCCTGTTTCTCTTCCACTAGAGCTGGAAGGACCAGTAGGAGTTCAGTACATGTTGGAACAAATTGTGGTGCCTATTGGTGAATGACATAGTTATTTGTACTGTGTGCTCTACATGACCCAATCAATTCCGTATTGCAATAAACACCACTACCTGACTAAAGAATTTAACCTGAGAAACACTGAACCTAAAACAAATGTCATTTGACCTAGATTGGATTTTGTTTTTTAGTTTGTTCATTAAAATTGTTCATAAAGTTCCATTTCCTGAGTCATATCCAGGGTAACAGAAACCAAGAGAAAAAAGCAGCATATTAAATATAACCCTTATATTGAAACTTGTATGTTCAAGTACTACCATACATCTCAACTATTCTGTGTAGTAAAATATACCTCAGTCTAACAAACATGCTTAAAATAAATCTTCCAGATACATACACTTTCTAAGCTTAATTTTTCTAGAGAGTCCTACTTTCCATTTTTACTTTTACAGCATGTCATATGTGCCCATAGGTATATTGCCTGCTACTAACCCATGGACTGGAAAACATGGTCTCCCACCTGTTCTGAGAAGTAGATCATAGAATCATAGAATCTCAGGGTTGGAAGGGACCTCAGGAGGTCATCTAGTCCAACCCCCTGCTCAAAGCAGGACCAAACCCAACTAAATCAGCCCAGCCAGGGCTTTGTCAAGCCTGACCTTAAAAACCTCTAAGGAAGGAGATTCCACTACCTCCCTAGGTAACCCATTCCAGTTCTTCACCACCCTACTAGTGAAAAAGTTTTTCCTAATGTCCAACCTAAACCTCCCCCTCTGCAACTTGAGACCATTACTCCTTGTTCTGTCATCTTCTATCACTGAGAACAGTCTAGATCCATCCTCTTTGGAACCCCCTTTCAGGTAGTTGAAAGCAGCTATCAAATCGCCCCTCATTCTTCTCTTCTGCAGACTAAACAATCCCAGTTCCCTCAGCCTCTCCTCGTAAGTCATGTGCTCCAGCCCCCTAATCATTTTTGTTGCCCTCCGCTGGACTCTCTCCAATTTATCCACATCCTTCTTGTAGTGTGGGGCCCAAAACTGGACACAGTACTCCAAATGAGGCCTCACCAGTGCTGAGTAGAGGGGAATGATCACATCCCTCGATCTGCTGGAAATGCCCCTACTTATACAACCCAAAATGCCATTAGCCTTCTTGGCAACAAGGGCACACTGTTGACTCATATTCAGCTTTTCGTCCACCGTAACCCCTAGGTCCTTTTCTGCAGAACTGCTGCCCAGCCATTCGGTCCCTAGTCTATAGCAGTGCATGGGATTCTTTCGTCCTAAATGCAGGACTCTGCACTTGTCCTTGTTGAACCTCATCATATTTCTTTTGGCCCAATCCTCTAATTTGTCTAGGTCCCTCTGTATCCTATCCCTACCCTCCAGCGTATCAACCACTCCTCCCAGTTTAGTGTCATCTGCAAACTTGCTAAGGGTGCAGTCCACACCATCTTCCAGATCGTTAATGAAGATATTGAATAAAACCGGCCCCAGCACCGACCCTTGGGGCACTCCACTTGATACCGGCTGCCAACTAGACAAGGAACCATTGATCACTACCCGTTGAGCCCGACCATCTAGCCAGTTTTCTATCCACCTTACCGTCCATTCATCCAGCCCATACTTCTTTAACTTGCTGGCAAGAATACTGTGGGAGACTGTATCAAAAGCTTTGCTAAAGTCCAGAAATAGCACATCCACTGCTTTCCCCTCATCCACAGAGCCGGTTATCTTATCATAGAAGGCAATTAGGTTAGTCAGGCATGACTTGCCCTTGGTGAATCCATGCTGACTGTTCCTGATCACTTTCCCCTCCTTTAAGTGGTTCAGGATTGATTCCTTGAGGACCTGTTCCATGATTTTTCCAGGGACTGAGGTGAGACTAACTGGCCTGTAGTTCCCTGGATCTTCCTTCTTCCCTTTCTTAAAGATGGGCACTACATTAGCTTTTTTCCAGTCGTCCGGGACCTCCCCCGATCGCCATGATTTTTCAAAGATAATGGCCAATGGCTCCGCAATCTCATCGGCCAACTCCTTTAGCACCCTCGGATGCAGCGCATCCGGCCCCATGGACTTGTGCTCGTCCAGCTTTCCTAAATAGTCCCGAACTACTACTTTCTCCACAGAGAGCTGGTCACCTCCTCCCCATACCGTGCTGCAGAGTGCAGCTGTCTGGGAGCTGACCTTGTCTGTGAAGACAGAGGCAAAAAAAGCATTTAGTACACTAGCTTTCTCCACATCCTCTGTCACTAGGTTCCCTCCCTCATTCAGCAAGGGGCCCACACTTTCCTTGACTTTCTTCTTGTTGCTAACATACCTAAAGAAACCCTTCTTGTTACTCCTAACATCTCCGGCTAGCTGCAACTCCAAGTGTGATTTGGCCTTCCTAATTTCACACCTGCATGCCTGATATTCTGGTTAGGCATGGAGAGGCTAGAATAGCAGGCCTTTAGTATGGAAGACCCATTCCCCTGCCCCATAAGGGAGAGGGAAAACTGGTGCTGCTGTAGTCTGTTGTCTGAGGCAGGCAGACACCCTGTACATGTGGCAGACCTCATTTGTTATTTCCATGGCAACCAACTTCTCTCTCTTCTTCTGGTGCTTTGTCCATTCAAAAACTATACCTCAGAGAAGTCCATAATATTATTGAGCTGCCAACTGGCCAGAGGCAGATATTGGGCCATGGTCTCAATCTGTTCTGAAGCAAAGATCTAGAAATGGCTGTTTATCATGTCCTGGAGGGTACATGTGTATTGCAGCTTGTAGAAGGGCTGGCTAAACTCCTACACTACAGAATGTCAACCAGTGCCAAGCTAGCATTAAGAGCCCAAAGGTAAGCTACAAGGCTAAGGTGCTGTGGGGACACAAGACACACCTCTTAGAAGAGGAGTCGGATCAGATACTGGAGACTTGTGCCTCCTCCCACCCCATAATGATCATGGATAGTAGCAAGGAGCTGGAGGTTTTGATCCAGGACAACAGCAAGGAAAAGGCCACACCCAGTTAGGCAAAGGTCTGTAAGAGAGTGGTCTGGAGCTACAGGGCTTCTGAATATTTATGGGGGAAACCCCTTCCAGAGGTTTCCCTAGCAGACATGTTAGCCATACTGCTGCCACAGGAGGAAGTGGGGGAGGAAATAAAGTTTAGAGCAAATCTCTCTTCCTCTACCAGCTAGGAGTTGCAGAGAATGCCCGCAGCAAGCCCCTACTCTAGGAACCAAAAGGGGAAAGTAGTATGAGCACTAGTTACACTATGTCTTTGCCAGTCCTGGACTTTCTGTGGTGTTTAGATGTTGCTTGTAATTATTAGAACTGGGAGCACTGGCTGTTGGGAGTCTGAAAGGACAGGAAACAGGAAGGAGGGGGGAGGAGTTGAGGAGGCTGAGTGAGAGCTACTGAGGGTACAGCAGCAGCTTGGTAAAGAGGTTTCCACTTTAAAAATAAAGTCCTGTTGAAGTTTGTTAGTACCTTGCCTGGTTACTACAACATTTTGGCAATGAGGATGGATCTTCTGCCTCTGAACCCACCTGCACCCTTTCTACAAAGTCCAGGTGAGCCTCCAATTGCTTTAACTGCCTGGATCCATATGTTTGAGACTTATCTGCTTGCAATCAGTGCTACAGAGATTTCTGAAGTAAGAAAGCATGCTCTGCTAATCCACTGCCTTGGAGCAGAAGGGCAGCATATATTTTACACTTTTCCCCTTGCAGATGATAAATATGAGACTGCACTCACTGCATTAAAGAACTTTTTTGTGACAAAAGTGACCGTAGTAGCTAATCGCTACAGATTTCGCCAGTGTGAGCAGAAACCAGGGGAGACTATAATGCAGTATATTCCTTCCCTGAGGAGTCTGATTGTAACTTGTGACTTTGGGAATATGGCAGATGAGATTATTAGAGACCAGCTCATTGAGAAAACAACCATGCTTCATGTAAGAGAACGTTTACTTCTAGAACCACAATTTACACTAGAAAAAGCAATAACCAGCTTCAGAGTCTCAATGCGTGGATGAGACGATGGTGTAGAGAGGAGGGGTTCACGTTCATTAGGAACTGGGGAAACTTCTGGGATGGGGGGAGCCTATACAGGAGAGATGGGCTCCACCTAAACCAAAGTGGAACCAGACTGCTGGCACTAAACATTAAAAAGGTTGTAGAGCAGTTTTTAAACTAGGGGATGGGGGAAAGCCGACTGCTGCAGAGGAGCGTGTGGATAGGACACAGACTTCTCTTAGGGGAGAGTCTGATGATAGAGAATCTCCAGGTTATAATCAGGAACAGAGGACTGAAAAGTATAATGGAAGGGCCGGATCAGATGATAAACAGTCACATAAAAAAGAATCTGGCACATCAGAAGAAGGCAGGCTAGTAAACAGGGACAAGTTTTTAAAGTGCTTGTACACAAATGCCAGAAGTCTAAATAATAAGATGGGTGAACTAGAGTGCCTTGTGATAAAGGAGGATATAGATATAATAGGCATCACAGAAACCTGGTGGACTGAGAGCAATCAATGGGACACAATCATTCCGGGGTACAAAATATATCGGAAGGACAGAACAGGCCGTGCAGGGGGAGGAGTGGCACTATATGTGAAAGAAAGTGTAGATTCAAATGAAGTAAAAATCTTAAGCGAATCCACATGTTCCATAGAGTCTCTATGGATAGAAATTTCATGCTCTAGTAAAAATATAACATTAGGGATCTATTATCGACCACCTGACCAGGACAGTAATAGTGATGATGAAATGCTAAGGGAAATTAGAGAGGCTATCAAAATTAAGAACCCAATAATAGTGGGGGATTTCAATTATCCCCATATTGACTGGGAACATTTCACTTCAGGACGAAATGCAGAGATAAAATTTCTCGATACTTTAAATGACTGCTTCATGGAGCAGCTGGTACGGGAACCCACAAGGGGAGAGGCAACTCTAGATTTAATCCTGAGTGGAGCGCAGGAGCTGGTCCAAGAGGTAACTATAGCAGGACCGCTTGGAAATAGTGACCATAATACAATAGCATTCAACATCCCTGTGGTGGGAAGAACACCTCAACTGCCCAACACTGTGGCATTTAATTTCAAAAGGGGGAACTATACAAAAATGAGGGGGTTAGTTAGACAAAAGTTAAAAGGTACAGTGACTAAAGTGAAATCCCTGCAAGTTGCATGGGCCCTTTTTAAAGACACCATAATAGAGGCCCAACTTCAATGTATACCCCAAATTAAGAAAAACAGTAAAAGAACTAAAAAAGAGCCACCGTGGCTTAACAACCATGTAAAAGAAGCAGTGAGAGATAAAAAGACTTCCTTTAAAAAGTGGAAGTCAAATCCTAGTGAGGCAAATAGAAAGGAGCACAAACACTGCCAACTTAAGTGCAAGAGTGTAATAAGAAAAGCCAAAGAGGAGTTTGAAGAACGGCTAGCCAAAAACTCCAAAGGTAATAACAAAATGTTTTTTAAGTACATCAGAAGCAGGAAGCCTGCTAAACAACCAGTGGGGCCCCTTGATGATCAAAATACAAAAGGAGCGCTTAAAGATGATAAAGTCATTGCGGAGAAACTAAATGGATTCTTTGCTTCAGTCTTCACGGCTGAGGATGTTAGGGAGATTCCCCAACCTGAGCTGGCTTTTGTAGGTGACAAATCTGAGGAACTGTCACAGATTGAAGTGTCACTAGAGGAGGTTTTGGAATTAATTGATAAACTCAACATTAACAAGTCACCGGGACCAGATGGCATTCACCCAAGAGTTCTGAAAGAACTCAAATGTGAAGTTGCGGAACTATTAACTAAGGTTTGTAACCTGTCCTTTAAATCGGCTTCGGTACCCAATGACTGGAAGTTAGCTAATGTAACGCCAATATTTAAAAAGGGCTCTAGGGGTGATCCCGGCAATTACAGACCGGTAAGTCTAACGTCGGTACCGGGCAAATTAGTTGAAACAATAGTAAAGAATAAAATTGTCAGACACATAGAAAAACATAAACTCTTGAGCAAGAGTCAACATGGTTTCTGTAAAGGGAAATCGTGTCTTACTAATCTATTAGAGTTCTTTGAAGGGGTCAACAAACATGTGGACAAGGGGGATCCGGTGGACATAGTGTACTTAGATTTCCAGAAAGCCTTTGACAAGGTCCCTCACCAAAGGCTCCTACGTAAATTAAGCTGTCATGGGATAAAAGGGAAGGTCCTTTCATGGATTGAGAACTGGTTAAAGGACAGGGAACAAAGGGTAGGAATTAATGGTAAATTCTCAGAATGGAGAGAGGTAACTAGTGGTGTTCCCCAAGGGTCAGTCCTAGGACCAATCCTATTCAATTTATTCATAAATGATCTGGAGAAAGGGGTAAACAGTGAGGTGGCAAAGTTTGCAGATGATACTAAACTACTCAAGATAGTTAAGACCAAAGCAGATTGTGAAGAACTTCAAAAAGATCTCACAAAACTAAGTGATTGGGCAACAAAATGGCAAATGAAATTTAATGTGGATAAATGTAAAGTAATGCACATTGGAAAAAATAACCCCAACTATACATACAACATGATGGGGGCTAATTTAGCTACAACGAGTCAGGAAAAAGATCTTGGCGTCATTGTGGATAGTTCTCTAAAGATGTCCACGCAGTGTGCAGAGGCGGTCAAAAAAGCAAACAGGATGTTAGGAATCATTAAAAAGGGGATAGAGAATAAGACAGAGAATATATTATTGCCCTTATATAAATCCATGGTACGCCCACATCTCGAATACTGTGTACAGATGTGGTCTCCTCACCTCAAAAAGGATATTCTAGCACTAGAAAAGGTTCAGAAAAGGGCAACTAAAATGATTAGGGGTTTAGAGAGGGTCCCATACGAGGAGAGATTAGAGAGGCTGGGACTCTTCGGCTTGGAAAAGAGAAGACTAAGGGGGGACATGATAGAGGTATATAAAATCATGAGTGATGTTGAGAAAGTGGATAAGGAAAAGTTATTTACTTATTCCCATAATACAAGAACTAGGGGTCACCAAATGAAATTAATAGGCAGCAGGTTTAAAACAAATAAAAGGAAGTTCTTCTTCACGCAGCGCACAGTCAACTTGTGGAACTCCTTACCTGAGGAGGTTGTGAAGGCTAGGACTATAACAATGTTTAAAAGGGGACTGGATAAATTCATGGTGGCTAAGTCCATAAATGGCTATTAGCCAGGATGGGTAAGAATGGTGTCCCTAGCCTCTGTTCGTCAGAGGATGGAGATGGATGGCAGGAGAGAGATCACTTGATCATTGCCTGTTAGGTTCACTCCCTCTGGGGCACCTGGCATTGGCCACTGTCGGTAGACAGATACTGGGTTAGATGGACCTTTGGTCTGACCCGGTACGGCCTTTCTTATGTTCTTATGTTCTTATGTTCATTGCTACTCAGATTGAGTCAACTACAGCTGAAGCCAAAATAATGAGCATGGATACAGGAGGCACAGTCCAGGCTGTGACTCCTTTGCAGAAAAGTTCACTATCGCTGCAGACAAATGATTACAAGAGGAAAACTAATGAAAAACCACCGAATCAGCAAATTCAAAATACAGTAAAAGCATGCTTTCGCTGTGGATCCTCACAACACCTTGCAAGCTACACAGGATGTCTGGCAAAAGTAGCTCAGTGCAATCATTGCAAAAAGATTGGGCATTTTGCTAAAGTATGTCGCAGTAGCCAGTTCAATCAACAGATGCATGCAGTTACAATATCAGATGTTACTGTGCTGAGTGTGGTCACAATCACTATTGCACATATTCCAGAACAAATAAAGTGCACTGTAAACGTTTCTGCCATACCCTCAGGCAAATCACACCCTATTCAACTAATGTTGGACACTGGCTCAGCAGTATCTATACTACCTGATTCCGTCTATTTGCATTACTTTAAAGATGTGCCTCTTACTGAACCCAAACTTCACTTGGTGTGTTATTTGAAAAACCATATTCCAGTACATGGCTGCCTGCCAGCAATAGTTACTTTTGGTGATTGCTGTGTAACTGCAGAGTTCTACATTGTCCACAGAGGCACTCCTATCCTTGACAGAGATTTATTGGCTGCTTTAAATCTCAGGGTAGTTAATGGACTAATTGATCTTTCCCAGCAAAGCACTCTTGCGGTACACACACCAGTTTCAGCTAGGACCCAACACCAGGTTGAGGAGAAACTCGGCTGTGCTTATGGGTTTCTGCATAAAGTTAAAATGCGGAATAATGTGATGCCTGTATGACAGAAATTACGGCGCTTACCATTTTCAGTCAGGGAAGCTGTTTCAGAGGAACTTAGAAAACTTGTTCAAAAGGACATTATTGAAGAGATTAACTCCTCAGAATGGGTTTCACCTATAGTAGTGATGCAGAAGAAGGGTGGAGGCCTTCGCCTTTGTGTGGACTTAAGGGAGCCAAATAAAGCTATTGTGATTGACAGCCATCCTCTTCCTCATATAGAAGAAGTATTTGCAGAACTCCGTGGAGCAAAAATGTTTTCTACTGTTGATTTGCAGAGTGCATACCACCAGGTTATGTTGCATGAAGACAGCAGAGACCTCACAGCATTTATTACACATGAGGGACTATTTCATTTTAAACGTGTTCCAGACGGTCTCGCATCAGCCCCAAGTGCCTTCCAAAAAATGATGTCATTGATTCTGAAGAATCAATATGGAGTTCAGTGCTATTTGGATGATATTATCGTGTTTGGAAATACTCCTGAGGAGCATGACAATAACCTGCAGTCTGTATTAAACTGCATCAGCAAAGCAGGCCTCAAGCTCAATAGGTCCAAATGCAAATTTAGACAAACTGAACTCTCCTTTCTGGGGCATACAATTTCACAGGCTGGACTAAAACCTGATCCGGATCATATCCTGGCAATTTCAAATGCTCCTCCTCCAACAGATTTGCAAACCTTACGTTCCTTCTTGGGTCTTACCTCCTGGTATGCAAAATTCATTCCCAATTATGCTTCTGTCATTGAACCGTTACGAGAATTACTACAGAGAAGTTCAACCTTTGTGTGGACAATGGATGCACAAGCTAGTTTCGAAACAGTGAAAGACTTGATTGTACATAGTCCAGTACTTGCACTATTTAGTCCTGCATTGCCCACAATTGTAACTACTGATGCTTCTGATTATGGACTTGGGGCTGTCCTCACACAACTTCATGAGGACAACACAGAGAGGACTGTTGCATTTGCTTCAAGGACACTAAGTAATGCTGAGAGAAAATATTCTACAGTCGAAAAAGAAGCACTTGCTTGTGTCTGGGCTACTGAAAAATAGAGAACTTACCTGTGGGGCCGCACGTTAAAGTTGCGCACAGACCACAGCTCTTTCACAATGTTGCTCACCATGAAAGGACTGGGAAGAGCAGGATATTGTATTGCTAGATGGTCTGCAAGACTACTCTCTTTCAATTATGAACTGGAATATAAACCTGGAAACCAAAATGTGGTAGCTAATTGCCTTTCTCGCCTGCCTTTGCCTTCACCAGATGGTCCACTGGAGGATGAGGATGTAGTAGTTGCGCTTATTACAAGCACTCTTACTGCTGTTACAAGAGAACAATTTCAAGCTGCTTGTTCAGCGTGTCCACTTCAACAAAAACTACGGAAATTTCTGACAAAGAGATGGCCCAGTAACCCTAAAAACCTTGACCCAGTTTTGCTGCCTTATTTTAGAGTTCGGGATGAACTTTCTTTGCTCGATGGCTGTGTGCCACGAGGTACACACCAGCTACTTGTGCCAGAAGAATTACAGTCAAAACTCATACACCTGGCACACGATACTCATCAAGGAATTGTCAGAACCAAACAACGACTACGGGATCTGTATTGGTGGCCAGGGATGGACTCTCAAACTGAAGCACTCATAAAATCCTATGTCATTTGCCAAATGCATGATAAGACAGCAGTGACATGTACCCCTCCATTACAGCCTGTTCCTCTTCCTGAATCTGCATGGGAAAAAGTGGCGATTGACATTGTAAGACCCTTTGATACTGCTCCAATTGACTGTCATTATGCCATCACTTTAATAGACTATTTCAGTAAATGGCCTGAGGTAGCATTTACATCGCAAATCTCTTCTGCTACAGTAATTAAGTTCCTCTCTTCAGTTTTTAGCAGGGAAGGTAACCCCAAAGAACTGGTTTCAGATAATGGTAGTCAATTTACTTCCCTGGAGTTTGAAACTTTTCTAGCAGAGAGGAACATTTTACACAGAAGGTCATCCCTATATTACTCTCAAGCCAATGGGGAAATCGAACGGTTTAACAGAAGTTTGAAAGAGAGTTTGCAAATGGCTAAACTGGAAGGGTGATTGTGGATAACCTTCACTACTGATTTCTTGCAAGCATACACAACATGCCACAGCGCAAAGATCACCCGCAGAGTTACTGCATGGGAAACAGATGAATACTAAACTGAACATTACTGGATTGTTAAAGGCACAACCTGAGGCCCCAACCAAGGATGATGTGAGAAAAACAGTTGAACAGAACCAAGCAAAGTATAAGGCTTTCACAGACAAGCAGTGGGGTGCTAAGGAACCAAAGTTTGAGTGTGGTTCCTTCGTTAGAATACGAAAACCTGGAATTTTATGCAAAGGGGACCATAAATTCACAGCTCCTCTTAAAATCATAGAGAAGACAGGACCTTACACCTATCGACTTTCAGATGGGCGAGTATGGAATGCTTCTTATCTTGCGCCTGCCTATGCACCAAGAGGAGATTATGCCAACACCCAGTCTGCATTGGATGACTTCACCATAGTATCAATACAACAAGACATTGCACTGGAACTGGGGCTTGAGAGATGTCCTGTCAGACCCAGACGACCACCTATCTGGATTAGAGACTATGTTATGTAGTATCTACAGTGTTTTCAGTGTAATATTTCTACCAACAGTATAGTGTCTTGTTTCCTATTTGTTCCTGTGGTTAGAGCAACAATGTTTATTTTAATTGGGAGAGTTTCTTAAGAGAGGAGGGAATGTGGTGTTTAGATGTTGCTTGTAATTATTAGAACTGGGAGCACTGGCTGTTGGGAGTCTGAAAGGACAGGAAACAGGAAGGAGGGGGGAGGAGTTGAGGAGGCTGAGTGAGAGCTACTGAGGGTGCAGCAGCAGCTTGGTAAAGAGGTTTCCACTTTAAAAATAAAGTTCTGTTGAAGTTTGTTAATATCTTGCCTGGTTACTCCAACACTTTCCCACACTGAAGTCACTGGCTGGGGAGCTTCAATTGACTTCTGACCCCTTTGCAACACAGGAGGAGCATAAGGGGACCAGTGCAAGGCTTAATATTCAACCTATAGTCTCCAAAACCAGTCATATCCAGCCATTCCATACAGTCTCATCTGCATAACAGCAACCATAGTATTTCACACAATAATTTCTGAATGAAGCCCGTAACTTCTGATTAAACCTCTTCAGGGGGGTTTCTATGGATTGAAAATAGGGAAGACGGGGATGGCGTGGCTAAAAGAAAGGAGAGAAGGAAGAACAAAAGGAGAGGAAGGGAGGATAAGGAAAAGAGGAGATGAAGGATTAAGGGAAGGAGAGATAAGAAAATGGATGAAAGCCATGGTGTTGACAGTTTTTATAGTGGGGGTGCTGAAGGCAGAAACCATATATTTGGGTTGTTATTACTACTGCAAGCCAAGGGGTGCAGCAGCACCCCTAGTTCAGATGAGAGAGAGAATGATCATTGAAGGGAGGGAGCATGAGGGAGCCTGAGGCAGCACGCATTGCAGAGTAGTTGGAAAAGTGCATCAGCTTTGAACTTTGTCCTGAGTTCAGATAGAAGTCAAAAGTGTCTTATGCAGGCAGGAGATTACTGGGGATGTGAAGGGCTGCTGCAGTTGGAGCTCCTCTCCAGTAGTGCTCAGCCCTCTCCTAGAGTAGGGAGTAGGTATGCTGTTTCAGTAATTGGCACTATTCATAAGACAACAGGAAGAGGAGCACCCCTTATATCCTTTAGCCCAGTGGCTAGGGCACTCACCTGGGATGTGGGAGACCCTGATTCAAATTCCCACTCTGAAGCAAGGATTTGAGCCCAGGTTTCCCCCCACCCCCAGATGAGTGCCCTAACGACCAGATTAACAGCTACTCTGGGATTGGTCTCTCAATCTCTCCTACTGAAGCTGTTTTCCTTTGAATAAATAGTCTTTGGAACAAGGGCTTGAACCTGGGTCCCCTACATGAGTGTCCTAACCACCAGGCTGCAGTCAGTCTCTCACTCTCTCCCTAGCCCAATGACTATACAAGTAGTTCTTCCTCCACCTGCCATTTTTTGACTCCTCCCTTGTAAAAGTGACCAGAAAAAATATTTTGGGTTGAATAAAACTTTTAGTTCAACCTGAAAGAGATTTTTTCAATTTGCCAAAAAATTTCTGATTTGGTTCAAGTTTAACTGAATTTGTTTGATTTCTTCAGAACTGCCAGCAAACAAAAAAAATCCATTATTTCCCCAGCTCTAGTCCTTGTACAGGTCCTGGCTTGTCCAATAGAGCAGGGCTTCTAAACCTTTTTCTTTCTGAGACCCACCCACCCAACATGCTATAAAAACTCCATGGCCCACCTGTGCCACAATAACTGGTTTTCCGCATATAAAAGCCAGGGATAGCATTGAGGAATAGCAACCAGGGCAATTGCCTGGGCCCCCATGCCACAGGTACATTGCTCAGGCTTCAGCTTCAGCAACAGGTGGCAGGGCTCAGGGTCCTGGGCTTCAGCCCCATGCAGTGGGGCTTCGACTTTCTACCCTGGACCCCAGGGAGTCTAATGCTGTCCTGTTTGGCAGCCCCCCTGAAACCTGCTCGTGGCCTCCCAGGGGGCCCCAGACTCCTGGTTGAGAACCACTGCAATAGAGGGAAAGGAAGCAGGCATGCCCTTTGACATTTCTAATAATGTTATCAAAAATATTACACTGTATTTTACATTAAAACTAATAAAAGCAAAACTAAAAAAGAACAACTCACAGCACTTACAATTCCTTGGATTCCAAGGCCAGAAACGACCATTATGATTATCTAGTCTGACCTCCTGTGTAGCAGATCATAGAACACCCCTAAAATAATTCCTAGAGAATGTCTTTTAGAAAAACATCCACTCTTGATTTAAAATTTGTGAGTGATGGAGAATCCACCACAACCTTGATAAGCTGTTCCAACAGTTAATATTCAATCATTATTTCTTATACAAAGTATATATGATATTATGGAAAAAATATTAAAGTTAGCTACCACTTATTTAAAGGATGATGCCAATGTTGTATTGAAGACTTAAAGTAGGTTTTCCAGAAAAAAAATATGTAAAACCAACATAAATACAAATATAAAATAAACACCGTCGGCAATTATTAGTAATGAATGCTCTAAAGCAACTTTGAAAGTGGATTCAATATTAAGTTTTATTTTTTAGTAATCAGAAGAGATCTGCAATTTATCCAAATTAGTTTGGGTTGAGATAGCAGTTCTCTGAGGAATAATTGATGTCTAGCACCCTGGACTATTATAGTCTAGAAAGCAGTAATTAACATTCAGAATGCAGGTTGTCTTATGTCATAGAATCATAGAATCATAGAATCTCAGGGTTGGAAGGGACCTCAGGAGGTCATCTAGTCCAACCCCCTGCTCAAAGCAGGACCAAACCCAACTAAATCAGCCCAGCCAGGGCTTTGTCAAGCCTGACCTTAAAAACCTCATTGTCATTGAAATGAAGTAGGATTAAGCAGAGTGAAGGAGTTCCATTAGTCTGGGAAATACTGGGCTAAATTACTCTGTTATGGTGGTGTAAATCTGCTTTAACTTCACTGACTCATTGGAATCACTCCACTTTTACAATGACATAAGAGCATAATCTGGCCCATTGTTCTTAGCAGAAGTAATGCATTACGACCATTAATCAAAGTAATCACTTCCAAAATTTTTAATACAAGACTAAGCAGTCACTGCCTGCAAACAATGTTTTAAAGCTGAAAAGCATTTTTCTTGGACATGGTACATCCACATCGTCCAGTCTTCTGTGCATATAAAAAATCAAATATACTCTAATATGGGACTTCTTTTAGACTTATTTAAATTTGGTATTAAACTCCTCTGATTCTAGACAAATACTTGTTCTTGAGAAAATTAAAGGACTGGCTGCAACAGAAATACATCTGATAATAGACCAGATGGATCAGGATGAACATTCAATTATGTCCTTTTGAGAATCAAAGGGGATCAACAAAACCATAAGATGATGTCATGTTGTGTCAGTTTGGGATTCTCCAGGGTAGGCTGCCTGATCGTTACAGACAAATTCTGGCTTTGTTGTTAAAGATAAATTTTCTTTTGTTTGAACTGGTATAGTGGAGATAAGAGGTTACAGTAGATCCATATATATTTCCTCAAACAGTTCTTCTATGGAAATATTGCTCTTTCAAAAAGTCAGTTTATACAAGACTCCAATCAACTTCACTGTGCTCTATAGCAGTCCCTAAAAAGATTAAAATATTTACAAACATCTGTGTTAATAGTTATTTCTGAAGACAATTCTGTGGAAATATTTTTCATTTGAGAGTAAAATGGTAGCAAAACTGTTTGTTAAAAAATTCACAACCAATTTATGTTATTTTAATCAAGTTAAATAATCCTTTCCAACCCTATTTAAAGTGTGAGAAAACATACACTAGTGATATTGCCAGGTGCATCCTGGAGATGAATACATGACTGTGCAGATGGTGTTGACAGAAGGGCTTTGACTTCAGCCATTGGAGGCTGTTCCAGGAAGAAGGACTGTTGGGAAGAGACAGGCTCCATCTGACCTAGAAAGAGAAGGGCATCTTCATGCACCAGTTTGCCAACCCAGTGAGGAGGGCTTTAAAGGTTCAAAAGGTGCAGATGACAAAAGCCCACAGGTAAGTATAAAATAGACAACCTTAACAGGGTTAGATGCTGCGGGGGGTGGGGGAAGCTAAGAATCAGACTCATGATATTAAAAATGTATTAAAAAAACAAAAAGTACTCAAAACATTCATCTCTCTCTCATCCTCCCTCTATCCCCATTTTCTATGCAATAGTTTCTCTTCCTTTTCCCCCATCTATCACTCATGCATAAAAGCTAGCTCACTCACATTCCCTCTCCATCACACTCATCCATGCTCCCTCCCTCTTTCTCCATCTGTTCACTTTATCTTCTCCCTCATCACAGAGGAGAACAGCCTGATGCTTCAGCCCAGCAGTTTAGAGTGCTGGGCAGACTGTATCTGATTCTAGCTTCTTCACATGTCTGTGTCTCCCTAGCCAAACACCAGTCCTGTGGCCTGATTACTGCTGGATTCCAGGATCTGGAGAAGTGAGGGAAGGAGCAGTGAGTAGGAAGGGGCTCTGTATGGGACTCAGTGATGCCAGACGGGAATGGAATGAGGCCAGAAGAGGATTTAAATCAGTGAGTGCCAAAGATAAGGTTGCCAGCATAAGCTTAACTCTGCCTTCTTGTGCATATGGTTTTGATTCAGTGTGATATGTACAGAAATCATGAGATGTAAGTAAAGGGAACTAGAGGTGATAAAGTGAGGTGAATAAATCAAATGGCCAGCTAGAGGATGGGAGTGAAGTGATGTCACATAGGAACAAAAGAGAAAAGTGGTGATATTGATGTAAAGGTTGAATAGATTAGGATGAAGTCCCTAGTAATAGGGTTTTTTTTAATTTTGCTCCTATTGTTCTGCACCCTGCAAGTAGCCACAAGCTTAGGTTAGCAGTGTGGGCAGAGCAGTTGCAGGATGAAGCCATACTAGCACTCTTTTAAATGCTGTAACTGTTGCCTGCACCCTTGTGGAAATACCTTTCCTTGCAGGATACTGCAGGCTCAGGTGGAAGTCTGTGATTATTATATACAACAGATGAAGCTAAGACCTGTAAAGGAATGCATTTAGGGATACTATAGTCTAGTGAAGAAGCCATGGGAAACCAGAGAGCTGGGTTCTGTCCATTGCTCATCCACAGCATTGCTTTCTGTCCTTTGGGAATTTGGTTAACCTCTCTATGCCTCAGTTACTTTTTCTTTCAAATTGGCTGTAAAATATTTCCATGTGCCAAGACAGATTTTCAACAATTTAGAACTCAAATTTTATAACCAGCTTTTTGAAAATTTAGTAAAGCATGTGCAGGCCTTGCTGGAGTCTTAGGCATAATTATCAGTATGACCCAAAGGCAGAATAGTAACACACTAGGTGTCAGCTAACCAAGTAAGCACTTTCCTGACCAGAGAGGATGGTACAAACACACACAGATCTCTCAAATAACTATGTAAATGCATTCCTAAGAAATGGTACAAGAACACCCTGACCCCTTGTAACAAAAGGAGGGGATGACAGGATAATGGATAAGGATCTTTTGTTCGAACCAGCAGGTACAAGGATAAGGGTAGTAAGTAGAAACATCTTGAGTGTAATAAGTAACTTGTTTGTATCACTATATAAAAGGAGAAATCATAGGACAGGCATCTTTGTCTAGTCTAGTGGACAGCATCATATTATGTTGATTTGAGCAGGGGGTTGGACTAGATGACCTCCTGAGGTCCCTTCCAACCCTGAGATTCTATGATTCTATGATTCTATGATTCTATGATTGAGCTGGTATCTTGTTGCAGGCTGTGAACAGGTCCCCCACCTAGTGGTTGCAGTATGGGGGTAGGGAAACCAGGGCTGTCCCGCTCCATTGGGTTCTAACTCAGGGCCCTGTGAGGCCTCTCCAGTGCTTTTCATCTTAGAGCCTTCATGGGTCACTTCCTATCTCCCCCTTTCCTGCAGCATGCTCCAGTTTGTCCTGGCAAGCACTGCCTCATGGGTTGCCTACCCATCTTCAGCCCATAAGAGCTGCTGCTTGCCAATGCTCCTCCTCCTCCTGGTCTGGCTGCACCCCTCTCCTCCACCCTCAGAGCTCACAGAGTCAGTCCTTCTCCCTGCCCTGTCCACCCCAATTGAGCTGTCCAGCTCCTTTTTAAGCCCTCCCTAAATGGAGCACGCTCAGCAGAGTCTCCTGAGCCCAGAGCTGCTCTTCAACCCTTTGCTGTCCAGTGCGGGTTTTATACACTGCATCACATGGGCACTCATGTGTTAGTGTACCTGTAGCTCCTATGGGGCATTAGGACCATGTTTTGTTGACTGTAAACCTGTCCAAGCATGTTCGCCACTGAACTGAATCTGTGGTCTTTCTTATGAATAACACTGAGGTCCACTGAATCAACATGCTGCACTGTCTGCTAGTGCAGCTGACATCAGAGCTCCAAGAACAGCAGCACAAGCAGCATTAACAACTCAGTAGCCTTAACAACACTCCACAGTGCTAACAGCATGAACTTACTACTCATTTTGGCTTATGCATATGACAAATTTCAAATTGTGAAGGTCAGTCATTTCTGTGCAACTCTCCTGCAAAAAAGTGGTTGCAGCCATTTTTTTAAAGGATAAAATTGTGAGCTATTTCAACTCTTGTATAACCCACAAAAGATACTTTTCTCAACCTTTCCAAAATATTATCCAAGGCCAGAAGGGACCATTGTGATCATCTAGTCTGACCTCCTGTATAACGCAGACCATAGAACTTCCACAGAATAATTCCTGTCTGAATTACAGCATATCATAGAATCATAGAAGATTAGGGTTGGAAGAGACCTCAGGAGGTCTAGTCCAACCTCCTGCTCAAAGCAGGACCAACACCAACCAAATCATCCCAGCCAGGGCTTTGTCAAGCCAGGCCTTAAAAACCTCTAAGGATGGAAATTCTATCACCTCCCTAGGTAACCCATTCCAGTGCTTCACCACCCTCCTAGTGAAATAGTTTTTCCTAATATCCAACCTAGACCTCCCCCACTGCAATTTGAGACCATTGCTCCTTGTTGATTTAAAAATTGCCAGTGATAAAAAAAAAATCCACCACAACCTTTGGTAAATTATTCGAATTGTTGATTACCCTCACTGTTAAAAACGTATTCCTTATTTCCAGTATGAATTTGTTTAGCTTCAACTTCCATCAATTGGATCTTGTTATACCTTTGTCCACTAGTTTAAGAGCCCGCTATCAAATATGTGTTCCCAATGTAGCTACCTATAGACCTCACGGTCAAGCAGGTTTTCTAATTCTTTAATCATTCTCATAGCTCTTCCCTGAACCCTTTCCAATTTATCAAAATCTTTCTTGAATTGTGGACACAAGAACTGGACACAGTGTTCCAATGATGGTCACACTAGGACTAGTTCCAGAGGTAAAATAACCTCTCTACTCCTACTGAAGATTCCCCTGTTTATGCATCCAAGGACTGTATTAGCCTTTTTGGCCACAGCATCACACTGTGAGCTTGTGCAGCTGATTATCCACCACAACTTAGGCAGACACCCAGCTTGAAAAATTTCAACTTGAAAGTTTAAAAATGGCAAAGTTGTAAGAAAATGAAAGCAGGGAATTGGTCTCATGGTGGAAATTGTTAGCCAGCTTTAATTATAGGCAGCACTACCTGCTTTGCATCTAATTTAATTAATCCTTCTCAAATCTTTCTGTGTATCCTATAACTCTGAGCAGAAGCTCTGGTAAAGACTTGCTCCACAGTCCCCAGCAATAAGCAAACCCTTGATTTACCATCAGGAGCTGATCACTGATAACACAACTTTTGCACCATGAAAAATTTTAGGTATTCCTTTTTAGTTTCCACAAGCCCATGATCAAGAAGCATAATTTTTCATTTAGACTTTTTACACTCTAGTCCACAACATAATATGCAGTGGAAGCAAAAATGAATAGCTAATCATGAATAGTTTCTATAGATCTATATATTGCTTGTAGTTTTTTAGATTTAGTATTTAGTATCAAAATGCAATTTTTTATTAGATTTAGAAAAATGATTCAGTTTCTTATCTGGAGAAGATCACTAACATTTCCCAAATGCTCAGTAAGTGTAATACCAAGATAATTATTTAATATGTTGTTTACAAAAGGAGAAATCTGAAAAGAAACATAAATCTAAAGATTTAAATATGCATTTTTAAATAGTGGACATACATCAGGCTTTCTTGGGTGTTTTCAAAGTTTTTTTTTTTTTAATCTGTTCTTTCTCAAAAGACGTCAGATTTTTTTCATCAGTGTAGTTCCAATTGTTAAAATGCATTGTGCCCTTGAGCTATAAAAGATTAGACATAATTCTGCATGAGGATTTTAAACCCACACATATGCATGCACGCACATATGCACAAACACCCACTGATTGGATATACGTAGTAGTGGGGGGTTGGCTTCATATTTGAAAATTACAATTTTTTTTCTAAAATTCAACTGTGGGCCTTATTAGATTTCCCACTTATTATTAACCTGGAAGCCCTTTCCCCTTCTCCCTTTCTTTCTTGGTTGTATACTTCTGACCTGATGCAATCTGCCTGCAGGGGCAAATACAGTTATCTCCTTCTAAATTAAAATTGTAACTCATTTGGTACAGTTTACACAAGGCTTCCGCTTTGACACATGCAATTACTATGAACATAGGAGGAACATGATTGCTGAGCGCCACCAGAAATAGAGTTTAATCAGAAAACATGGAGTTGTTCCAACAGATTTATAATTTCACTACTTGCTATTCCTTTATGTTCTTGAGTGTTCAGATAATTAGATACACTAGTTCTTGCTTCTCAAGAGGCCAGAAAGGGCAAGATTCCTATTTTTTACATTAAAAATTAAATTATAATATCAACAATCTATAACTTTTCATTGAGGTGACAAATTCACACTACATTAATTTTAGTGCTTACAAAATGTTACAAATAATTTATTTTGTAGTACTTGCATGTTTCCCCCAATGTAGGCATTTGTGAATTAATTACTTATCCAAATTTATGGCCCGGTCTGGCAACTTTTACTCACAAGAGAATCCTTCGATAGGTCAGCTATTCTATATTTGTTTTCTTAAATAACTCTTAAATGAACATAACGTTTACCTTCTGTTCTATTGCTATACTTATTTTATAGAATGTTACTACAGTGTATTAAAGCAAAATTCCAGATCTGGACAACCTCTCAAACTCTGAGATGTTCAAAATCTGGAGCTGAAACCAGATCTAAATTTTGTGCCCCAAACACATCTCTAAAAGGACATTTAAAATGAATTTAACTGAGTTAAATGAAACTCTAAGTTGAAAGAACAAAGCGACACTAAACATTGCATTTAGGAAGCAAAGCCATAAATTTCAATTACAGGATACCCTGCAATGTGAATCAGTACATCCTCCTGAGAGAGGAGAACATTCATGAGTTGACTCCTGCTGCCAATAAAACAACTGAACAGTAAATATTAACTAATTAATGAATTAATATAAATGTGTGACTTCATGGAATTATACAGTCTGTATAAATTGGGTTCAATAATATGTTCATGTTAATTATATTTTAATGCAAAGTTTCCCAAACTTATGGGTGGGACCCATGTGAGGGCTCCAGACCAAGTTGGAGATTGTGGGGTAGCCCAGGGCAGTTTCAAATAATGTGGGTGAAGAAAGTTGCATGACTCCAGATGCCAATATGCTCCTGCAACTCTGGCTAAAACTGTGGGTACTTCTTTGAAAGTCACCTGCTTTCGATTCCTGCTCCGATTTGGGCCATTAATGAAGCCAACACAGGAGCAATTCATATTTGCAGGACTGCAGGCTCAAGCACCAGCCAGTTGTTTCAGACTTATCTCCTCTGCTCCTATAATACTCTGCTCAACTGCAAGAGCATACATGATCTGGCCCTGTGACAGGGTGCTGGGCAAAGGCTTGCTGATTCAGCCCTCTGTTATGCCAGCTCCCATTTAGGGGAATAAATTACAGCTGACTGGAGATAACCTGGCCCTAATTGGGAAAGCAGAGACAGCTGTCGCCTAATTAGCCTGGGACTGTATAAAAGCCTGGCAGCGGGAGGGTAGAAAGAAAGGGAAAAGGCAGAGAGTGGAAGCAGGGAGGTAGCTCATTCCTGCCTGCAGACAGTGAAGGGCTACCTGTATATGGTGGTGGGAACAAGCCTGTGAATAGATTGCACCAGTGGTTATTAACCCCAGGGTCTTAGAGTGACGTTTTGTGGACCTAACAGAGGAAGGAGCCAAGGGGGCCCTGCCATGCTCTGATACACATGGGGGCTTGTCTGGGATCCCATGACAGAGCAAGTGTTTGGTAGCCCGGAGAGGGAGGAGACCCTGTAATGGCTGATCAAGCAGCAGGAGGAGGTGTAGAAGGCAATGCAGAGTTTTCAGAAAGCCCCCCAGCTGGAGAGACAGGCCTTCCTCACCTGGCAGGCAGAAGAGCCTGCAGGACTTCATTCAGGAGCAGTCTGGCATCCAACAGCAGCTCCTGCAGAAAGTGGTGGGTCTCATGAGGGGGGATGGTGTTAGTACTAAGCTCGGTGCCCAATGTAAAATTGGCCCAACAGATGACCCCAACACCTTCCTACACATTTTGAATGGGTAGTTGCGGGGGCAGGATGAGACAGGGCAACCTAGGACCTACAACTGGCTCTCTATCTAGCCAGCGAAGCCCAAGTGGCCTACGTGACCCTAAATGAAGAGCAGGCCAGCAATTATGAAGCAGTAAAGGCATCTGTCCTGGATCGGGTGGGGGTGTCCATGGACAAGTACCCCCAGAAGTTCCAGTTGGTGAGGGGGACGGGGTGGGGGGGATGGGGTTGTGGCCTGGGCATTTGCCCAAAAGTTAATGGACTGGGCCACCCACTGGCTGAGGCCGGATGCCCAGACAGTAGGGGAGATTATGGACAAGCTCATCCTAGAGCAGTTTTTACAGGGCTTCCCCGAAGACATAAAGGTGTGGGTAAGGAGGCACCAACCGAATACGGTCGAGGTGGCCCTAAGGTTTAGGGAGGAATACGCGGAGGCGAACTTCCCCAGGAAGCAGGGATGGCCAAGCAAGGAAGTGGATACCAGGAGAAGGCCCAGAGAACTGATGCCCAGAAAGGCCCTGGAGAACAAATGGGAGGACACCTAGGGGCTCCCAGGGGGTCCAGACTGGTTGTCTGCTGGCAGTGCAGACAACCGGGACACAAGAAGGGGGACTACCCGCACATGGATTGCGGGTGAGCAGAGTTTTGTGGCTGGGCAAATGCTGGAGGGCAGAGGAAGGGATGGAAGCTGTCCACCATTCCAGTAATGGTGGGGAGGACATCCAAGCGAGGCCTGGTGGACTCTGTCTTGGCCTGCTCTCTGGTACAAAGGAAGCTGATGAGGCCGCACTGGTGGATTCCCAGTGTGAAGATGGACATAGAATGCGTCCACGGGGATAGAAGGCAATACCTTATGGCCCAGTGCCCTTGAAGTTTGGGGCAGGTTTAAGTGGCAACGGGTCAAGGTAGTAAAGGGCTGCCTTATTCAGTGGTAGTTGCTACAGACTGGGACCACTTCCCAGGAGGGAACATGGGCAGAGGGAGAGCCCAAGATAAGAAAAGGGGAGGTTCCCCGAAGATGAGCAGAAAACCCCTAGACAGCAGAGCCTGAGAAGGGAGAGGGAAGCTATTGTTGAGACATCCACCCCAGGGTCCACAAGGCCTGGCAGAGGTCCTTATTAGCAGACCCCCAAAGGAAGAGACCCAGGCCCCACTGGATGAGCTTGGGGGACAGGAAGCACTGAGGGTCTGGGAGAGGGCTGGGACAACCCCCAAGCCCCTGACAGAAGAGGGGGGAAAAACAGGGGAACACCCAGGGAGGTGTGAATGGTGCAAGGACCTGTGGGTTGTCGTGGAGCCTTCAACCCCCCACCTGTGGGTTGTGGTGTGCCGTCCACCCTACACACAATGTAGTTTCTGTGGGTGGGGGATGGAGGAACTCCACATAGCAAACCCTGGGACTCCCCTGAAGAGCCCCCTCTGCCTGGTAGAGGGAGGAGAGGAGCGGAGGGATGATCCTGGCAGTTGGAGAAGGTGTGTGGGGGGGGGAGAATGTGTGTGACAGGGTGCTGGGCAAAGGGTTGCTGATTCAGCCCTCTGTCACCTTAGCTCCCATTTAGGGAAACAAATTACAGCTGGCTGGAGCTAACCTGGCCCTAATTGGGGAAGCAGAGACAGCTGTTGCCTAATTAGCCTGGGGCTGTATAAAAGCCACAGGGGAAGGAAGCCAAAGGAAGAGCAAAAAGAAAGGGAAAAGGCAAGGAGTGGAATCCAGGAGGTAGCTCTTCCCTCCCTCCTGCCTGCAAACGGTGAAGGGCCAACTGTACATGGTGAAACAGTGGTGGGAACAAGCCTATAAATAAACTGCACCTGTGATTACTAAGCCCAGGGTCTCAGAGTGACTTTGTTGACCTAGCAGAGGCAGGGCCAAGGGGGCCCTGCCATGCTCTGCTACAGGCCCCATGGAGCCACAAAAGGATTCCCCCAACTACACACTTGCTGACTGGCAAAAAAATTGAGAGGAAGTCACAAAAGAATAAAAATTGCAAGCAAAACAAAATTACAGAGAATTCAAAGATGGAGTTGGGGGCAAGAATGCAAGAGCATGACACAAAGGGACATAAGGGAAGTGCTCCCCTCCATTGCAAGTGAGTTTTTCTCTGCAGAGGCCTGTACTGTCAGATGTCCAATGAAACAAAAGCTCAGCTCAGTTACATAAAATTGTGACAGTCATTGAAAGTGGGAGACAAAGAGGCTGGTATTACCTGAATTGTTTAAGTTAAAACTATGATACGGGGATCATGGTAAAGTCACGGGTTAGCATAAGAACAAGCTAAAAAGACTCCAGAAAAGGAAGAAAATGTTTATATATGAAATCACCAACATTTGTTTGGTTAATTCTTATGGAATAAAGGTACCGCCTTTTCCAGAAGACTGTTTATCTGAGGGTCATTAAATGGGAGCTGTGGTACATGTGGACTGGAAGGATCAGACTTTACCATTATGGCTACTGTGACGGTACCTCCCATAAGGCTTTGTGGGAATATGACATAACTGGAATATGTTTTGTGCTGCCTGTCCCAGGTACATATCTCTGTAAAGGGTTATGGTCTACTATATTNTTCTACAGAGGGTGAGGAGGGGGTCTTCACCCACAAGAGACAGTCTATATAAACCCGGGGGAGACCCCTCCATTTTGTCTTCAGCTGGCTAAAGAAGAAGCCTCTCCACGCCCCCCAGGACACTTGAAGGAAAGGACAGTAACTACAGGGGGTGTGAGTGATTGCTGGACCCAGGCTAAAAGAAGATCAGCCTGTAAAAGGGAACATTTTGGAACTGGTGAGGATCTTATCTATATTTAGTGTAATTAGACATAGATTTGCGTATTTTATTTTATTTTGCGGGGTCACTTTGTTCTGTCACTACTTGAAATCACTTAAATCCTATTTTCTGTATTTAAATAAAATCACTTTCCACTTATTAATTAACTCAGAGTATGTATTAATACCTGGGAGAGCAAACAGCTGTGCATATCTCTCTATCAGTGTTATAGAGGGCGAACAATTTGAGTTTACCCTGCATATGCTTTATACGGGGTAAAATGGATTTATTTGGGTTTAGACCCCATTGGGAATTGGGCATCTGAGTGCTAAGGGCAAGCAGACTTCTGTGAGTTGTTCTCAGGTAAACCTGCAGCTTTGAGACAGGTTATTCAGACCCTGAGTCTGAAGCAGACAGGTGTGTCTGGCTTCACCACTACAGAGGGTGCTGGAGCCACCGGTAGCTGGCAGGGAGAACAGGAACAGAAGTAGTCTTTGCACATCAGCTGGCAGCTCCCAAGTGGGTTTCTGTGATCTAACCCGTCACAGCTACCACACCCACCATTCCCTGGAGCCACGGAATCCACCATGACACCACTGGGCCTCTGTCATCCTGATCCTATAAGGCATATTGTCTAGACTTGCCAGAGAGGGAAACAGATGACATTGACATCGACATCATCTTTGGCTTCAGCTAAACCCTGAACAATACCTGGGACGTGAGACTTGGGATCCTGCTCTCACCCTCTCCTTTGTCTGTCAGTTTCCCTTCTTACTTTTTCTCCCCTTTTATAATTCTTCCTTTTTGTCTTCTGCGTAATAGGTGTCTGGTTTAAATGGCAACACTAGTGTGAGCTTTTGAACAGAAAAGGAACTAAAAGCAATGCCTTAAACGGCCCAACGCAGATACAAATTTGCCATTCTTGGAGTTGCTGATAAGACCAAGTGCTGGGCTTCTGTTTCTCTAGCAGCAATTGAAAGTCAATATTAGAGACAGAAGCTACATTTTTTCTTTGCTGTTCTTTTCTCTCCCATTCCTGTTTTGTCTTAAAACAGGATTGGACTCCAGCACCACAACAGCAATAACAATAATTTTAGACTATCTACATTGTTTTCTCCCATAAAAGGACAATTAATGCCACCTTTAATACTATCCAAACAGGCTTTTTCCCTTTTAAAAAGAAGCCTGAGAGAGAGAACCAAATAAGGAATCATAGAATCATAGAATCATAGAATCTCAGGGTTGGAAGGGACCTCAGGAGGTCATCTAGTCCAACCCCCTGCTCAAAGCAGGACCAAACCCAACTAAATCAGCCCAGCCAGGGCTTTGTCAAGCCTGACCTTAAAAACCTCTAAGGAAGGAGATTCCACTACCTCCCTAGGTAACCCATTCCAGTTCTTCACCACCCTACTAGTGAAAAAGTTTTTCCTAATGTCCAACCTAAACCTCCCCCTCTGCAACTTGAGACCATTACTCCTTGTTCTGTCATCTTCTATCACTGAGAACAGTCTAGATCCATCCTCTTTGGAACCCCCTTTCAGGTAGTTGAAAGCAGCTATCAAATCGCCCCTCATTCTTCTCTTCTGCAGACTAAACAATCCCAGTTCCCTCAGCCTCTCCTCGTAAGTCATGTGCTCCAGCCCCCTAATCATTTTTGTTGCCCTCCGCTGGACTCTCTCCAATTTATCCACATCCTTCTTGTAGTGTGGGGCCCAAAACTGGACACAGTACTCCAAATGAGGCCTCACCAGTGCTGAGTAGAGGGGAATGATCACATCCCTCGATCTGCTGGAAATGCCCCTACTTATACAACCCAAAATGCCATTAGCCTTCTTGGCAACAAGGGCACACTGTTGACTCATATTCAGCTTTTCGTCCACCGTAACCCCTAGGTCCTTTTCTGCAGAACTGCTGCCCAGCCATTCGGTCCCTAGTCTATAGCAGTGCATGGGATTCTTTCGTCCTAAATGCAGGACTCTGCACTTGTCCTTGTTGAACCTCATCATATTTCTTTTGGCCCAATCCTCTAATTTGTCTAGGTCCCTCTGTATCCTATCCCTACCCTCCAGCGTATCAACCACTCCTCCCAGTTTAGTGTCATCTGCAAACTTGCTAAGGGTGCAGTCCACACCATCTTCCAGATCGTTAATGAAGAATGTTGTTAAAATAAATAACTGTACATTTCAAATGTTTTAACTGTTTTTCCTTTTTTCTGTCTTTAATAGAAGATTAAAAAATTACAATGGGAGTCATCAGCAATAATTTCACATGAAACCCTGGGCCACACTTAATTGTTAAATGTAGTAACAGCAGACAAGGATTTCATATCTTATCCCTTGCTGGGCCCAACACACCTCCTTTTCAACAGTCTCCACCAGGGAATAGCTGATAACTACTGTTTTAATATCAGCCTTTATCACCCACATTTAAAATTTTTAAACAAGCAGCTGCATACTTTTTCTCATGCTGCCCTTTTTATATGGGAGTAGCTCCCTGTAAACATCTACAATGCTACTTCATTGTTCTCTTTCAGATCTACACTTAAAACTCCTTTGCTGTGATAACTACAAAAAACGTGACAATGGTTAGGCAAATGATGTGTTCGGACTTTCTTTTATGCTCCACATATGTTTAGGGGTTAGAAAAATCAAAGGCACCTGTTCCCAGCTCTTCTATGATATCATCACCAGTGTTTTAGTCCTTATGGAACTAGAAAATAATGTGATCATGCTGAGATGACTAGACATTATAGTAGGTGTCTTAGGACACTTGCATTCATAGATTTACAAATTGTCTGTTGGGGAGAACAATAACCTGAGTAATCTAGCTCTTTCCACCACACAAATTATTGTTCATTGCTGGCTGAGAAATTCTGAGAAAGATGTGCAATGCACAGTTATCAATAGCAGAGTCTAAAGATGCTTGCTGAATTTAGAGTCCCTTTCTGGTAACTGTCAAATAGTTACTGATTTAGACATGTCAGCAAACTCAATTTCCCCCTTCATTCCATCCCCATATTGTGTGAACAGTCACAGGTACGTGGACTGGTGAAGGTGTGCTCTCTCCCCTAACATTTCCTGTTCCCTCACCACCACCATCATAATGCGCTGAGAGCAAGGCCCAAACTGAGTCCTCATACATGCTCCCCAAGCCAGAAGTACCAAATGAACACATTTCTGAACAACTAATATCTGATCTTGCCCTCATCAGTGACCCAACAATATCTGACACAGACCCTGACTCTATTACAGTTTCATTCCCCACCACTGACACCTTTCAGTAGCACATTGCTCTCCCTATGCAGTAGGGAGAGAGCAACAGAGTTGTCGAGCATAAGCTAGTGCTACTGTGCCTTATCATGGAACCAACATATGTGGCCCTCTGAGAAAGCAACCAGTAAAGCAGGGGAAAAAAGACAATAGGATGCAGGTGAAGCTATCATCCCATTCCCCACTCTCTCCACTTTATGAGCACATTGTAATTGCAGATTGTTTTTCATATTCATAGATTTTAATACCAAAAGAGACCATTATTACCATCTAGTTGATTTCCTGCATAACACAGCCCAGAGAATTTCATGAAATGATTCCTGCTTTTAGACAATAATTTCTGGTTCAGCTAAGGTATTAAGGTATATCTTTTAGAAAGACACCCAAACTTCAAGTGGTAGAGAATCCACAATATAGGTAAATTGCTCTAATAGTTAATTACCCTCACTTATTTATTCTTAGTCTAGCTTCAGCTTCCAACTATTGGGTCTTGTTGTGCCTTTATCTCTTAGATTGAAGGGCCCCTCTACTATCGGAAATCTTTTCTGCCTATATAGACACTTCTTATCTTTCTCTTGGTTAAACTAAGTCAACTGAGCTTCTTTAGTCTGTAACTTTATCAGTTTTTCCAGACGTAAAACAATTCTTGTAGTTCTTTTTCATTTGTCGTCATCCTTTTTAAAGTGTGGACACCAAAACTGGACACAGTTTGGCTTTGTGCATAGTCATCATCATGGTATTAAAGAGTAGATTTGTGGGCCTATTCATAAGAGTATTATGTGACTAATTTCACTATTTATCCTTTTTTATTTCCCACATGCAAAATTGTTAATCACTCTATCCCTGATAGAGGTGGTCAAAACACAGAATTTCCAATTCACAGGATATCTTGACATTTTGTAATTTCCCCTTTTTTCCCCGATTTGGAACAGCAACTTGTATTTTTGAAATTTCCAGTGAACTGGAATTTCTGAAACATTTCAATTTCAGAAAATTTTTGGTTTGGGAATTTCAGATTCATAGATTCTAAGGCCAGAAGGCACCACTGTGATCATCTAGTCCAGTGTCTCTCAACCAGTGGACATGTTATTCCTTGACTTTAGCAAAGCTTTTCATACGGTCTCCTACAGTATTCTTGCCAGCAAGTTAAAGAAGTATGGGTTGGATGAATGGACTATAAGGTGGATAGAAAGCTGGCTAGATCATTGGGCTCAACAGGTAGTGATCAATGGCTCCATGTCTAGTTGGAGGCCGGTAACAAGCGGAGTGCCCCAAGGGTCAGTCCTGGGGCCGGTTTTGTTCAATATCTTCATTAATGATCTGGAGGATCATAGAATCATAGAACTTAAGATCAGAAGGGACCATTATGATCATCTAATCTGACCTCCCGCATGATGCAGGCCACAATAGCTGACCCACCCACTCCTGAAATAATTCTCACCCTTGACTCAGCTGTTGAAGTCCCCAAATCTTGATTTAAAGACTTCAAGTAGCAGATAATCCTCCAGCAAGCGACCCCTGCCCCATGCTGCGGAGGAAGGCGAAAAACCTCCAGGGCCTCTGCCAATCTACCCTGGAGGAAAATTCCTTCCCGACCCCAAATATGGCGATCAGCTGAACCCCGAGCATGCGGGCAAGACTCTCCAGCCAGACACTCAGGAAAAAGACTTTCAATATCCCAACATTGACCATCGGTACTAATTACCAGTGGTGGCACATTATTGACCTATTGAGTAAATCAAGTTATCCTATCAAACCATTCCCTCCATAAACTTATCAAGCTTAATCTTAAAGCCGGAGAGGTCTTTCGCCCCCACTGTTTCCCTCGGTAGGCTGTTCCAGTATTTCACTCCTCTGATGGTTAGAAACCTTCGCCTAATTTCAAGCCTAAACTTCCCGACTGCCAATTTATATCCATTTGTTCTCGTGTCCACATTAGTACTGAGCTGAAATAATTCCTCTCCCTCCCTGGTATTTATCCCTCTGATATATTTAAAGAGAGCAATCATATCTCCCCTCAACCTTCTTTTGGTTAAGGAAAACAAACCGAGCTCCTCAAGTCTCCTTTCATACGACAGGCTTTCCATTCCTCGGATCATCCTAGTGGCCCTTCTTTGTACCCGTTCCAGTTTGAATTCATCCTTCTTAAACATGGGAGACCAGAACTGCACACAGTACTCCAAATGAGGTCTCACCAACGCCTTGTATAACGGGACTAGCACCTCCTTATCTCTACTAGAAATACCTCGCCTAATGCATCCCAAGACCGCATTAGCCTTTTTAACGGCCACATCACATTGCCGACTCATAGTCATCCTGCGATCAACCAGGACTCCGAGGTCCTTCTCCTCTTCCGTTACTTCCAACTGGTGCGTCCCCAGCTTATAACTAAAATTCTTGTTAGTCATCCCTAAATGCATAACCTTACACTTCTCACTATTAAATTTCATCCTATTACTAATACTCCAGTTTACAAGGTCATCCAAATCTCCCTGGAGGATATCCCGATCCTTCTCCGAATTGGCAATACCTCCCAACTTCGTGTCATCCGCAAACTTTATCAGCCCACTCCTACTTTTGGTTCCGAGGTCAGTGATAAATAGATTGAATAAAATCGGACCCAAAACCGAACCTTGAGGATGGCGTGGACTGCACCCTCAGCAAATTTGCAGATGACACTAAACTGGGAGGAGTGGTAAATATGCTGGAAGGTATGGATAGGATACAGAGGGACCTAGACAAATTAGAGGATTGGGCCAAAAGAAATCTGATGAGGTTTAACAAGGACAAGTGCAGAGTCCTGCACTTAGGACAGAAGAATCGCATGCACTGCTACAGACTAGGGACCAAGTGGCTAGGCAGCAGTTCTGCAGAAAAGGACCTAGGGGTTACAGTGGACGAGAAGCTGGATATGAGTCAACAGTGTGCCCTTGTTGCCAAGAAGGCTAACAGCATTTTGGGCTGTATAAGTAGGAGTATTGCCAGCAGATCAAGGGACGTGATAATTCCCCTCTATTCAGCATTGGTGAGGCCTCATCTGGAGTACTGTGTCCAGTTTTGGGCCCCACACTACAAGAAGGATGTGGAAAAATTGGAAAGAGTCCAGCGGAGGACAACAAAAATGATTAGGGGGCTGGAGCTCATGACTTATGAGGAGGGGCTGAGGGAACTGGGATTGTTTAGTCTGCAGAAGAGAAGAATGAGGGGGGGATTTGATAGCTGCTTTCAACTACCTGAAAGGGGGTTCCAAAGAGCATGGATCTAGACTGTTCTCAGTGGTAGCAGATGACAGAACAAGGAGTAATGGTCTCAAGTTGCAGTGGGGGAGGTTTAGGTTGGATATTAGGAAAAACTTTTTCACTAGGAGGGTCGTGAAGCACTGGAATGGGTTACCTAGGGAGGTGGTGGAATCTCCTTCCTTAGAGGTTTTTAAGGTCAGGCTTGACAAAACCCTGGTTGGGATGATTTAGTTGGGCATTGGTCTAGATGACCTCCTGAGGTCCCTTCCAACCCTGATATTCTAATATAACCTTTCCAGACTACTGTACCCCTTCCAAGAGTCTGATTTCTTTTGTGTACCCCCAAGTTACACCTCACTTAAAAATGACTTGCTTACAAAATCAGACATAAAAATACAAAAGTGTCACAGCACACTATTACTGAAAAATTGCTTACATTCTCATTTTTACCATACAATTATAAAATCAATTGGAATATAAATATTATACTTTCATTTCAGTGTATATAGAGTAGTATATACAAGTCATCTGTATGAAATTTTGGTTTGTAAAGACTTCGCTAGTGCTTTATAAGTAGCCTGTTGTAAAACTAGGCAAATATCTAGAGTACCCCCTGGAAGACCTCTGTGTACATGTACCCCTGCTTGAGAACGACTGATCTAGTCTGACCTCATGTGTAACACAGGCCATTTCAAAATTTCAGTTCAAATTTCAGAATTTTGTTCATAACTTTAAAATGTATTTCAAATTTTATTGTATGAGTTTTTTAATTTTTATTTTTACAGGCAGGCGGGAGGACTTGGGAAGGGGTGGAGTGGGGGGCAGGGCCTCAGGGCAGAATTGGGGTGGAGCACCCACTTTGAAAAATAAGCTAATGCCTGTGAAGGGCAGTTGCTACTTAATACTGATTAACATGTCTTATCTTTTCTAGATGAAAGTGTCTCTTGTTTGTGTTGTAATGAAACAGTTTGACACAAAGGACTCAGAATTTAAGGTCAAAAGGGACAATCAGGATCATCTAGTCTGACCTCCTGCACTTTGCATGCCACAGAACCTCACCAACCCACTCCTGTAGTAGACCCATAACCTCTGGCTGTTACTGAAGTCTTCAAATCATGATTTAAAGACTTCAAGTTACAGAGAAGCCACGATCTACCCTAGTTTAAATATGCAAGTGATCTGTGCCCCATGCCGAAGAGGAAGGCAAAAAAAAAAAACAGTCTGACCTGGGGGGGAAATTCTTTCCTGACCCCAAATCTGGCAATCAATTAGACCCTGAGCATGTGGGCAAGACCCACCAGCCAGACACCTGGAAAAGAATTATCTGTAATAACTCAGCGCCCTCGCTGGTGATGGGGCACTAGATGGGCATTGGTGATATTTGCTGCTAGCAGTTGCAGGTCAGCTACATGCCATTGTGTAGGCAATCTCCTTATATTTTCCCCTCTATAAACTTATCAAGCTCAGTCTTGAAGCCAGTTAGGTTTTTTGCTTCCACTGCTCTCCTTAGAAGGCTGTTCCAGAACTTCACTCCTCTGATGGTTAGAAATCTTTGTCCAATTACAAGTTTAAACTTGTTCATGGCCAGGATATATCCATTTGTTCTTGTGTCCACCTTGGTGCTTAACTTAAATAACTGCTCTCCCTCCCTGGTATTTATCCCTCTGATTTATTTATAGAGAGCAATCATATCTCCCCTCAGCCTTCTTTTGGTTAGGCTAAACAAGCCAAGCTCTTTTAGTCTCCTCTCATAAGGCAGGTTTTCCATTCCTCGGATTATCCTAGTAGCCCTTATCTGCACTTGTTCCAATTTAAATTCATCCTTCTTAAACATGGGAGACCAGAACTGCACACAGTATTCCAGATGAAGTCTCAGTGCCTTGTATAATCGGTACTAAACACTTCGCGCTCTCTACTAGAAATACCTCTCCTGACACATCCTAGGATTGCATTAGCCTTTTTCATAGAATCATAGAATCATAGAACTTAAGATCAGAAGGGGCCATTATGATCATCTAGTCTGACCTCCCGCATGATGCAGGCCACAAGAGTTGACCCACCCACTCCTGAAATAACTCTCACCCTTGACTCAGCTGTTGAAGTCCCCAAATCATGATTTAACGACTTCAAGCAGCAGATAATCCTCTAGCAAGCGACCCCTGCCCCATGCTGCGGAGGAAGGCGAAAAACCTCCAGGGCCTCTGCCAATCTACCCTGGAGGAAAAGTCCTTCCCGACCCCAAATATGGCAATCAGCTGAACCCCGAGCATGCGGGCAAGATTCTGCATCCAGACACTCAGGAAAAAGACTTTCAATATCCCAGCATTTACCATCGGTACTAACTACCAGCGGTAGCACATTATTTGACCTATTTTCATGGTGCATCGTATTGGCAGCTCATAGTCATCCTGAGTTCAACCAATACATCCAAGTCTTTCTCCTCCTCTGTCACTTCCACTGATAAGTTCCCAGTTTATAGCAAAAGTTCTTGTTGTAGTCCCTAAATGGATAATCTTGCACTATTAAATTTCATCCCATTTCTATTACTCCAGTTTTCAAGGTCGTTCAGATCTTCTTGTATGATATTCTGGTCCTCCTCCATGTAGGCAATATCTCATAACTTTGTGTCATCCAAAATTTTATTAGCAAACTCCCACTTTTTGTGCCAAGGTCATTAATAAAAATGTTAAATAAGATTGGTCCCAAGACTGATCCCTGAGGAACTCCACTAGTAACCTCCCTCGAGCCTGACAGTTCTCCTTTCAGTATGACCTGTTGTAGTCTCCCCTTAACCAGTTCCTTATCCACCTTTCAATTCTCATTCTCAATTCAATCTTCTCCAATTTAACTAATAATTTCCTGTGTGGAACTGTATCAAGTGCCTAACTGAAATCCAGATAGATTAGATCTACTGCATTTTATTTGTCTAAAAATCAGTTATCTTCTCAAAGAAAGAGATCGGGTTGGTCTGACACGATCTGCCTTTTGTAAATCCATGTTGTATTTTATCCCAATTATCGTTTACCTCCATGTCCTTAACTACTTTCTCTTTCCAAGTTTGTTCCAAGACCCTTGCATACAATTGACGTCGAACTAATGGGCCTTTCTTAAAAACAGATACTATATTAGCAATTCTCCAGTCATATTTAGTGAAGAAATCTGTCAGTTATCACATCCAGGAAAATCTGAGCCCTACTTTTATTAGCACTTGTCCTTCAATCTATATCTGGAAAATTAAAGTCTCCCATAATCACAGTTCCCAGTAGTATTTATTTAATTAAAAACAATAAAGAGGTCTCTACACATATCCAAGTTGGATCTTGGGGATCTGTAGCATACCCAAAGCACTATCCCAGGGGAACCTCTGGTAGTTTTCTTCCTCAAAGTGATTTTGACCCAAACAGACTGTCTTATCCATTCCATCACTTCTAATTTCTTTAGTCTACCTCATCATTAATGTACAATGTTACTCCACCACTTTTACCTTTATTTTTCTTTCATGAACTACATGTACCCTTCAATACCCGTACTCCATTCATTACTGCTATTCCACCATGTTTTTGTTATCCCTATAATATCTGTTTCCCTCCCTACTCAGGTGGAGTCAATCCCATGAGAACAGTCCTCTGTCCATGAATGCCTCCCACGGTCGAACATCCCAAAGCCCTCCTTATAGCACCACTGCCTGAGCTATCTGTTGATCATTGTAACGTTGTCTCACCTTTGTTCTCATCCTCAAGGGACAGGTAGAATCCCATTGAAGACCACCTGAGCCTCCATTTCTTCAAGCATCTTCCCCAGCCTGGCATAGTCTCCTTTGATGCATTCCAGCGAGAATCTAGTTCAGGGGCGGGCAAACTTTTTGGCCTGAGGACTACATCAGGTTTTGGAAGTTGTATGGAGGGCACAGCCTCCCCAAACAGCCAGGCGTGGCTCGGCCCCGCCTCCTATCTGACCCCCCCCCTACTTCTCGCCCCCTGACAGCTCCCTCCCAGACTTCTTCCCCATCCAACCTCCCTGCTCCCATCCACCCCCCCGTCCCCTGACAGCCCCCAGAACGCCCGCCCCTGACTGCCCCCTGCCGCCCCATCCAACCCCCCCTCCTTCCTGACTGTCCCCCCCCAGGACCCCTACCCCCATTCAACCCCCCACTCTGACCGCCCCGCCCCCTATCCACATCCCCACCCCCTGACCACCACCCCAAACTCCCCTGCCCTCTATCCAACCTCCCCTGCTCCCTGCCCCCTTACCACGCTGCCTGGAGCGCTGGTGGCGCTACAGCCGTGCCGCCCGGAGCCAGCCACACCACCGTGCAGCACAGAGCACTGGGTCAGGCCGGGTTCTGCAGCTGCGCTGCCCCAGGAGCTCGCAGCCCCACCACCCAGAGCATTGCACTGGCAGCGCAGTGAGCTGACACTGTGGGGGAGGGGGAGCAGTGTGGGAGGGGCCAGGGGCTAGCCTCCCAGGCCAGGAGCTTAGGGGCTGGGCAGGAGGGTCCCGCAGGCCGGATGTGGCCCGCAGCCCATAGTTTGCCCACCTCTGATCTAGTTGTATCATTTATTCCATAGGAAGGACAATCAGTGGATTCTTTCCTGCTCCCATTAGGATTCTTTTCAGCCTCAGATCCACATCCCATATGTTAGCTCCTGGCAGAGAGCACACCCTTGTGTTCTCAGGATCCACTATGGTGACAGACCTGTCTGTTCTTCTTAGTAGGGAGTCACCAATCACATAGGCCTGCCTCTTCCTGGTGTTGGTGAGATTCTCTGGCTTTCCTGCTGTTCTTTCTGGCTGCAAGTCCTCTTGTGTTTAGTTCTCCCTCCCATTGGGAGTTAGGTACTTGGGTACTTTTGAAAATCCCACTTGTTGTCTATTTGCATCTTTAGGTGCCTAAACACCTTTAAAAATTTGGTACTAAAGGACTGAGGCTGGAAGGCAGTTTGGGATATTTGTTGGAAAAGGCAGGATTACTATCGTGAGGAGAATAGCTTGTATGGATACACAGACCTTCTGTAAAATTTAAAATTTTATATTCAAATGGGTTTTAAAGTAACTTCTCTATCAAGATGTTGATTTCAGAAGATAAGCTGTCTGACCTATAACCCATTTTGTGTGTGTGTAGGGATGTATGTATTATCCACCTCTGCTACTTGGTCCACATATCTACTGCTGCTCCCAGTTACTGTTAGTTTACCTTAGACATATTTCTGTGTAAAAGTCTGAACATTGTTGATGACACAAATTGGGGAATATGGTGGAATTTCTGTGTTCTCAATTGTTTTTTAAATCAGGAAATTACTTTTTTTTTTTTAAACTATGTTAAAAGAATGTTAAGGTTGGAAAATTAAAAGTTAGGAAATGCCAGGCTTAAGATGGTCCGTGCAACGTGAATTCAACACCTTGTGTATATGCATTATTGTAGAGAGGGTTGGTCGGGGCTCGTCCCTCTCCGGGGCGGCAGGGAACCACACCGCCTCCCTATATACCACCCACTTAAGAATGGCTACCGCTCGTCGAGGCCAGACTTTTCCATACCTCCCAGGTGGGACAGGAAGTCAGCATTAGCGTGGTCCTTGCCTGCCCTATGATGAACTGTAAAGGCATAGGGCTGTAACGCCAGGTACCAACGTAGTATTCTTGCATTATTGTCTTTCATTTTCTTTAGCCACTGGAGCAGGGCGTGGTCGGTGACTAACATGAACGGGGCCCCAAGAAGGTAGTAAAGTAGAGCATCACAAGCCCATTTCACTGTGAGGGCCTCCTTCTCTACCACCGCGTAGTTCTTCTCCCGCAGAAAAAATTTCCAGCTGATATATGAGACAGGATGGTCTTCTCCATCAATCTACTGGGACAGGAAGGCGCCCAGTCCTACCTCCGAGGCGTCCATTTGGAGGATGAAGTTCCAGTCGATATCTGGGCTATAAAGGACTGATTCACAGCAGAGACTCATTTTGAGTTCCTGAAAGACGTCTTCACACTCCTGGGTTCAAACCACACGTCCAGGGCTGTCCTTGATTAAAAGCCCTGTCAAAGGGGTGGCGATGGACGCAAATTGGGGAATAAAGCGCTGATAGTAGCCAGCGAGCCCCAAGAACTGTCGCACCTGATGCTTTGTGGTGGGCGGTGGGCAGGCTGCCAGGGCCTGGACCTTTCCCATGAGGGGCTTCACTTGTCTGTTCCCTGTGGTATACCCAAGATAAGTAGTCTCTTGACATCCAATGCGGCATTTTTTGGGGTGGACTGTCAACCCAGATGCCCACCGGGTTCACAGGACTGCAGCTACCCATACCAAATGATCCTCCCAATGGCGGCTGCAGATGACCACATCGTCCAGGTAGGCGGCCGCATAGTCTCGATGGGGTTCGAGGACATGGTCCATCAGCCACTGAAACATGGCTGGGGCCCCATGGAGGCCGAAGGGCATCTGGGTGAATTGGTACAGTCCTGTCGGGGTGGCAAATGCGGTCTTCTCCCTGGAAGTGGGGTCGAGGGGGATCTGCCAGTACCCCTTGCTGAGATCAAGTGTGATGAGGAAGCGAGCCACCCCTAACCGGCCAAGCAACTCATCTACGTGAGGCATCGGATATGCGTCGAACTTGGAAATAGCATTGACGCGTTGGAAGTTGATGCAGAAGCGCCGCGTCCCATCGGGCTTGGGTACCTGCACTACCCGACTGCACCATTCACTCTGTGAGGGTTCAATAACTCCCAGCTCTATCATGGCCTGTACCTCCTCTTCAATGACCTGCTGCATTCGGTGCGGCAAGGGCCTGGTCATCTCTCGGATCACTACCCCAGGTTCTGTCTGAATGGTACGATAAACCAGGGTTGTGTAGCCTGGCTGGTTGGTAAAGGTTTGTGGGAATGCCTGCAGGAGGCACCGGGTTTGCTTACGTTGCTCGTCGGTGAGGGTCTCCCCAAGCTGGGGGCCTTCTGGGTCCTCAGTCAGGGGTGCACAGGGGCCCAGTTCTGACTCTGGCGGGTAGGGGTTAATTAATAAGCCCGCCAGGGCTTCAGGAGGTTGACATGGTACCGCTGGGTTTTCTTACGTCAGTCTGGCTCGTTGACCTCACGGGCCTGACCTTCCGGACCACCTCGTAGGGCCCTTGCCAGCGGGCCAGTAGCTTTGACTCACTCGAGGGAAGGAGAAGCAGGACGCAGTCACCAGGTTTAAAGTCGCAGCTCCACGTGTCTCAGTTATAGGTTCGTGCTTGACCCTCCTGTGCGGCCCTTAAGTTTTCCCAAGTGAGGGCTCCAGCCTGAGTGAGGCGTTCCTGGAGCTGGAGGACATATTTCAAGAGGCCCTGGGTTGGTGATGGAGCTTGCTCCCAGGTTTCGCACATTAGGTCCAGCAGCCCCCGCCGGCGGCAACCATACAGCAGCTCAAAGGGGGGAAACTTTGTAGAGGACTGGGGCACCTCCAGGATCACCAAGAGCAAGGGCGGGAGTAGCTGGTCCCATCGGCGTAGTTCTTCTGGGGGGAACTTGCACAACATGTCCTTCAGGGTACGGTTAAACCGTTCAACCAAGCTGTCGGTTTGCGGATGGTAGATAGAGGTGCGCAACTGCTTGATCCCCCAGGAGCCCAAACACCTGCTGCAGCAGCCGGGAGGTAAAGTTGGTGCCCTGGTCAGTAAGAATCTCCCAGGGAAGGCCTACACGAGCGAAGACCTTCACGAGCTCCCCCACGATGGTTCAGCCGGTGATGCTCCGTAGTGGTACTGCCTCTGGGAAACGTGTGGCATAATCCACCAAGACCAATACATACTAAAATCTGGTGATGCTTTTTGGGAGGGGGCCCACCAGGTCCATGGCCACACGCTCCAATGGCGTTTCGACTATGGGCATGGGGACCAGCGGGGCCTTGGTTGTCCATGGGGATGCAGTTAGCTGGCATTCTGGACAGGAACTACAATAGTTCCTCACTTCCTGATGCACGCCGGGCAAGAAGAACCATGTCAGTATCTGGGCTAGAGTCTTCTCGTGGCCTAAGTGCCCGGCCGCAGGGATGTCGTGGGCGAGTTTCATTACCACTCGCCGATGACATTGAGGCACAAGTAGTTGGGTCTGGGGTTCTCCAGTGCATGGGTCCCATTTTACCGAATAGAGCCAATCCTGATGCAGTTCAAAGTGTGGCCACTGCTTTGCCTGGTATGGGTCAATTACGGCCCCAGCAACAGCAGCTAGTTGCTCGTAAGTGCGACTGAGGGTGGGATCCGCCCTTTGGTCGCAGCAAAAGTCGATGTGAAGCAGGGGGTCAGCAGCAGCTCCCGGCATAGAGTCCTTGGGTTCTTCTTCCTGTCTGTTGGGGTCTGGTGCCTCCTCCCCCTATGACTGGGCTTCAGGGAGGCCCCCTTCCTGTACTGGAGCAACCACGGGACTCTCCTCGGTATTTGAGCGGAGGATTTCCAGGAAGTCTGGCCAGTCCTGCCCCAGGACAAGTATGCCAGGGGGCAGGCACAGCGGGAGAAGGACAGACAGTCTGTCATCCCCCCCCCCAGCAAGCCAAACAGAAGTCTGGGGGGCATTTGACCCCGCATGCCCCCGCTACATGTCACCTCTGTCTGGAGGTTTCAGGCAACTGGTCCACAAACTTGGACATAGCAGTCCAATGTACAAAGTCATACATGGACAGCAATGGTGCTGGTTCGCAATCTGCATTTGCAAGGAGGAAGAAGTGTAAATCTTCCTGCCCATTAAATCCATCCTTTTGGAGTCCTTGTCCTTAGGCATGGACTTAAACCTGCCCTCCTAGGCTCTATCATTCACTGCAGTTACGACTAGGGAATTTGGGTCCAGATGGATGTAAAAACCCTCAAAACCCTGCACCAGGATGAAATAGCATTTCTCCATGAGCTTCGCAGTAGGCAGTACTGAACCCAGTGTGTTCCAGAAAAACTTTGCAGGTTCTAGGAGTACATAGTTGATAGGGAGGGAGCAGATGGCTCAAGGATATCCACTAANTACTGCTAGAACAGGGCCTCATCCTCCCTGATTGAACTAAACTCGTTATCTCTAGCTTGCTTCTTGCTTGCATATATATACCTGCCCCTGGAGATTTCCACTACTTGCATCCGAAGAAGTGGGTATTCACCCACGAAAGCTCATGCTGCAAAACGTCTGTTAGTCTATAAGGTGCCACAGGATTCTTTGCTGCTTTTACAGATCCAGACTAACACGGCTACCCCTCTGATACTTGACACTAACTTATGGGTGTTCTCCTGCATGAACTTTGCCTAAATGCTCAGGGAAGCAGCCATGCCCTGCAAAAGGTCCTGATAGGCCTTGAAATTCTCCAGTATTGGAGGAAAGGAAGAGCCAGGCACTGCTGAATCATCCAGAGATGAAGAGGTGGTTAACTGCACCAAGGGTATGTCTACACTACGAAATTAGGTCGAATTTATAGAAGTCATTTTTTTAGAAATCGTTTTTATACAGTCGATTGTGTGTCCCCACACAAAATGCTCTAAGTGCATTAAGTTGGCGGACTGAGTCCACAGTACCGAGGCTAGCATCGACTTTAGAGCGTTGCACTGTGGGTAGCTGTGGGCAGCTATCCCACAGTTCCCGCAGTCTCCGCCGCCCATTGGAATTCTGGGTTGAGATCCCAATGCCTGATGGGGCAAAAACAGTGTCGCGGGTGGTTCCGGGTACATGTCGTCAGTCCCCCCCTCCCTCTGTGAAAGCAACGTCAGACAATCGTTTCGCACCTTTATTCCTGGGTTACCCGTGCAGACGCCATACCACAGCAAGCATGGAGCCCGCTCAGCTCACTGTCACTGTACGTCTCCTGGGTGCTGGCAGACGTGGGACTGCATTGCTACACAGAAGCAGCTCATTGCCTTTTGCCAGCAGACGGTGCATTACGACTGGTAGCCATTGTCGTCATAGTCCGGGGTGCTCTTTAAGCCGACCTCGGTGAGGTCAGTCGGGGCGCCTGGGCAGACATGGGAGTGACTCAGCCAGGTCATTCCCTTTTTAAGTTTTGTCTCCTGGAGACTCAGTTCTGCTGGCAGTCGTACTGCACCGTCTTCTGGCGAGCAGACAGGAGATGACGATGGCTAGCAGTCGTACTGCACTGTCTGCTGCCAGCCTAAGATGTATAAGATAGATGGAGTGGATCAAAACAAGAAATAAACCAGATTTGTTTTGTATTCATTTGCTTCCCCCCTCCCTCCCTCTGTGAAATCAACGGCCTGCTAAACCCAGGGTTTTGAGTTCAATCCTTGAGGGGGCCATTCTGTGTGACAGTTGTTTGTGTTTCTCCTTGATGCAAAGCCACCCCCTTTGTTGATTTTTAATTCCCTGTAAGCCATGTCATCAGTCGCCCCTCCCTCCATCAGAGCAACAGCAGACAATCGTTTCGTGCCTTTTTTCAGCACAGACGCCATAGCACTGGGAACATGGAGCCCGCTCAGATCACCACGGCAATTATGAGCACTGTAAACACCACGCACATTATCCTGCAGTGTATATGCAGAACCAGAACCTGCAAAAGCAAAACCAGGCGAGGAGGCGACGGCAGCGCAGTGACAAGAGTGATGAGGACATGGACATAGACTTCTCACAAAGTACGGGCCCCAGCAATGTGCACATCATGGTGTTAATGGGGCAGGTTCATGCCATGGAATGCCGATTCTGGGCCCGGGAAACAAGCACAGACTGGTGGGACCGCATAGTTTTGCAGGTCTGGGACGATTCCCAGTGCCTGCGAAACTTTCGCATGCGTAAGGGCACTTTCACGGAACTTTGTGACTTGCTTTCCCCTGCCCTGAAGCACCAGAATACCAAGATGAGAGCAGCCCTCACAGTTGAGAAGCGAGTGGCGATAGCTCTGTGGAAGCTTGCAACGCCAGACCGCTACCGGTCAGTCGGGCATCAATTTGGAGTGGGCAAATCTACTGTGGGGGCTGCTGTGATCCAAGTAGCCAATGCAATCAAAGAGCTGCTGATATCAAGGGTAGTGACTCTGGGAAATGTGCAGGCCATAGTGGATGGCTTTGCTGCAATGGGATTCCCTAACTGTGGTGGGGCAATAGGGATATGGGTTCTGTCTATCTTGGCACCGGAGCACCAAGCCAGCGAGTACATAAACCGCAAGGGGTACTTTTCAATGGTGCTGCAAGCACTGGTGGATCACAAGGGATGTTTCACCAACATCAACGTGGGATGGCCGGGAAAGGTACATGACGCTCGCATCTTCAGGAACTCTGGTCTGTTTCAAAAGCTGTGTGCAAGAAGGGACTTTCTTCCCAGACAAGAAAATAACCGTTGGGGATGTTGAAATGCCTATAGTTATCCTTGGGGACCCAGCCTACCCCTTAATGCCATGGCTCATGAAGCCATACACAGGCAGCCTAGACAGTAGTCAGGAGCTGTTCAACTACAGGCTGAGCAAGTGCAGAATGGTGGTAGAATGTGCATTTGGACATTTAAAAGCACGCTGGCGCAGTTTACTGACTCGGATAGACCTCAGTGAAACCAATATTCCCATTGTTATTACTGCTTGCTGTACGCTCCACAATATCTGTGAGAGTAAGGGGAAGACGTTTATGATGGGGTGGGAGGTTGAGGCAAATCGCCTGGCCGCTGATTACGCACAGCCAGACACCAGGGCGGTTATAAGAGTACAGGAGGGTGCGGTGCGCATCAGAGAAGCTTTGAAAACCAGTTTCATGACTGGCCAGGCTACGGTGTGAAAGTTCTGTTTGTTTCTCCTTGATGAAACCCCCCGCCCCTTGGTTCACTCTACTTCCCTGTAAGCTAACCACCCTCCCCTCCCCCCTTCGCTCACTGCTTGCAGAGGCAATAAAGTCATTGTTGCTTCACATTCATGCATTCTTTATTAATTCATCACACAAATAGGGGGATAACTGCCAAGGTAGCCCGGGAGGGGTGGGGGAGGAGGGAAGGACAAGGCCACACTGCACTTTAAAACTTATTGAATGGGGTGGAGTGGCTGGGTGGCCGGAGGCCCCCCCCACCGCGTTCTTGGGCATCTGGGTGAGGAGGCTATGGAACTTGGGGAGGAGGGCGGTTAGTTACACACGGGCTGTAGCAGCGGTCTGTGCTCCTGATGCCTTTCCTGCAGCTTAACCATATGCTGGAGCATATGAGTTTGATCCTCCAGCAGCCTGAGCATTGACTCCTGCCTTCTGTCAGCAAGCTGACGCCACTTACTCTCTTCAGCACGCCACCTCTCCTCGTGTTCATATTGTGCTTTCCTGCACTCTGACATTTGTCTGCCTCCACGCATTCTGCTGTGCTCTGTCAGTGTGGGAGGACAGCATGAGCTCAGAGAACATTTCATCCCAAGTGCGGTTTTTTTGCCTTCTAATCTTCGCTAGCCTCTGGGAAGGAGAAACATATGCAGCTGGTGGAGGAAAAGGGAGATTGGTAGTTAAAAAGACACATTTTATAGAACAATGGGTACGCTCTTTCACGGTAAACCTTGCTGTTAACATTACATAGCACATGTGCTTTCATTACAAGGTCGCATTTTGCCTCTTATTGAGGGCCTGCCGGTTTGGTGTGAGAGATCACTCACACAGGGCTGNTGGTAGAATGTGCATTTGGACATTTAAAAGCACGCTGGCGCAGTTTACTGACTCGGATAGACCTCAGTGAAACCAATATTCCCATTGTTATTACTGCTTGCTGTACGCTCCACAATATCTGTGAGAGTAAGGGGAAGACGTTTATGATGGGGTGGGAGGTTGAGGCAAATCGCCTGGCCGCTGATTACGCACAGCCAGACACCAGGGCGGTTATAAGAGTACAGGAGGGTGCGGTGCGCATCAGAGAAGCTTTGAAAACCAGTTTCATGACTGGCCAGGCTACGGTGTGAAAGTTCTGTTTGTTTCTCCTTGATGAAACCCCCCGCCCCTTGGTTCACTCTACTTCCCTGTAAGCTAACCACCCTCCCCTCCCCCCTTCGCTCACTGCTTGCAGAGGCAATAAAGTCATTGTTGCTTCACATTCATGCATTCTTTATTAATTCATCACACAAATAGGGGGATAACTGCCAAGGTAGCCCGGGAGGGGTGGGGGAGGAGGGAAGGACAAGGCCACACTGCACTTTAAAACTTATTGAATGGGGTGGAGTGGCTGGGTGGCCGGAGGCCCCCCCCACCGCGTTCTTGGGCATCTGGGTGAGGAGGCTATGGAACTTGGGGAGGAGGGCGGTTAGTTACACACGGGCTGTAGCAGCGGTCTGTGCTCCTGATGCCTTTCCTGCAGCTTAACCATATGCTGGAGCATATGAGTTTGATCCTCCAGCAGCCTGAGCATTGACTCCTGCCTTCTGTCAGCAAGCTGACGCCACTTACTCTCTTCAGCACGCCACCTCTCCTCGTGTTCATATTGTGCTTTCCTGCACTCTGACATTTGTCTGCCTCCACGCATTCTGCTGTGCTCTGTCAGTGTGGGAGGACAGCATGAGCTCAGAGAACATTTCATCCCAAGTGCGGTTTTTTTGCCTTCTAATCTTCGCTAGCCTCTGGGAAGGAGAAACATATGCAGCTGGTGGAGGAAAAGGGAGATTGGTAGTTAAAAAGACACATTTTATAGAACAATGGGTACGCTCTTTCACGGTAAACCTTGCTGTTAACATTACATAGCACATGTGCTTTCATTACAAGGTCGCATTTTGCCTCTTATTGAGGGCCTGCCGGTTTGGTGTGAGAGATCACTCACACAGGGCTGGGCAACAGAATTCGACTTGCAGGCAGCCATGGTAAGCCACAGTCTTTTGGCTTCTTTAACCTTCATAACATGTGGGAATGGTTTCAAACAGCAGCGCCCTCATTTCCCATACCAAGCGGCCATTGGGTTGGCCATTTAAAATGGGTTGGCAATTTAAAAGGAGGGGCTGCGGTTTCCGGGTTAACATGCAGCACAAACCCAACTAACCCTACTATGGAGGATAGAATAAGGCTGCCCTCCCCAGAAACCTTTTGCAAAGGCTTTGGGAGTACATCCAGGAGAGCTTTATGGAGATGTCCCTGGAGGATTTCCGCTCCATCCCCAGACACGTTAACAGACTTTTCCAGTAGCTGTACTGGCCGCGAATGCCAGGGCAAATTAATCATTAAACACGCTTGCTTTTAAACCATGTCTAATATTTACAAAGGTACACTCACCAGAGGTCCCTTCTCCGCCTTCAGGGTCCGGGAGCCCGCCTTGGGTGGGTTCGGGGGGTAATGACTCCAGGTCCAGGGTGAGAAACATATCCTGGCTGTTGGGGAAACCAGTTTCTCCTCTTCCTTGCTGTGAGCTATCTTCCTCATCCCCAAAACCCGCTTCCATGTTGTGTTCTACTCCATTGATGGAGTCAAAGCACAGGGTTGGGGTAGTGGTTGCTGCACCCCCTAGAATGGCATGCGACTCATTATAGAAGCAGCATGTTTGGGGCTGTAACCCGGAGCGGCCGTTTGCCCCTCTGGTTTTTTGGTAGGCTTGCTTGAGCTCCTTAATTTTCACGCGGCACTGCTTCGAGTCCCTGCTATAGCCTCTGTCCTTCATGCCCTTGGAGATTTTTTCAAATGTTTTGGCATTTCGTTTAGTGAAATGGAGTTCAGCTAGCACGGATTCGTCTTCCCCATACAGCAATCAGATCCCGTACCTCCCGTTCGGTCCATGCTGGAGCTCTTTTGCGATTCTGGGACTCCATGGTCACCTCTGCTGATCAGCTCGCCACGCTGGCCAAACAGGAAATGAAATTCAAAAGTTCGCGGGACTTTTCCTGTCTACCTGGCCAGTGCATCTGAGTTGAGAGCGCTTTCCAGAGCGGTCACAATGGAGCACCCTGGGATAGCTCCCGGAGGCCAATACCATCGAATTGCGTCCACACTACCCCAAATTCGACCTGGCAAGGCCGATTTCAGCGCTAATCCCCTCGTCGGGGGTGGAGTAAAGAAATCTATTTTAAGAGCCCTTTAAGTCGAAAAAAAGGGCTTTGTTGTGTGGACGGGTGCAGGGTTAAATCGAGATAACGCTGCTAAATTCGACCTAAAATCATAGTGTAGACCAGGCCCAAGTCTGGCTCCCGTTCCTGGACTGATGGAACTGGAAAGGGCAGTTACATGGATTCTGCATGAGGAAGGCTAATTGGTGCCTGAACCTGCAGTGGGACCTCAGTTCCCACCACCGATCTGCCCAGCAACCTTGCCTTAGAGCAAGCTGAAGAGTGCAACCTCCATGACCATGGGGCATCACCCAGATTCCATGAAAGCCACTGATTAGGATTAGGATAGGGCACTGGTGACCAGTAGGCCATCCCAACTGTGATACGAGTGCCAGTCCTGGTGACCATAGTGCTCCATAAATGGTCCCCTTGTGGGTCAGGAAATGGAGAGCAGGAGAAAGGAAGATTCCAACCTCAATGACGAGAGCATCGGGTTTCCAGGGATAAAGGTGGAGCCAGTCCTCGGGGAGCAAGTAACCAGTCTGACTCATTGTCCAGAACAAGGCAGGGACTGGCGCCATTGATGGAAGCGGTTTGATCACTTGCCTGGTTACACATGTACACTTCATCTTCCTATCCATATGTGCACAGCTAACAGTTTCACAGAATTGCTTATTGTGAATATGCAAAGTTAGCAAAGCATTTATACATTGAAAATTATGTTCACGTCAATCTTTTCTGGTCTTGTGCACTATACATTCATCTTGTGAAATAGGTATATGTCTGTCAAATGGCTATTCCTGCCTCTTAATTGCGCCGATGGGAGAACGCTTGCCAGTTAAATGCAGAGGCAACAGAAGAACTAACCCAAACGTTTGCCCCTGCTCCTATTCTAAAATATACACATTCGAAGATGTGGTCTACTCACCTCAAAAAAGATATTCTAGCACTAGAAAAGGTTCAGAAAAGGGCAACTAAAATGATTAGGGGTTTAGAGAGGGTCCCATACGAGGAAAGATTAAAGAGGCTAGGACTCTTCAGCTTGGAAAAGAGAAGACTAAGGGGGGACATGATAGAGGTATATACAATCATGAGTGATGTTGAGAAAGTGGATAAGGAAAAGTTATTTACTTATTCCCATAATACAAGAACTAGGGGTCACCAAATGAAATTAATAGGCAGCAGGTTTAAAACAAATAAAAGGAAGTTCTTCTTCACGCAGCGCACAGTCACAATATTTAAAAGGGAACTGGATAAATTCATGGTGGCTAAGTCCATAAATGGCTATTAACCAGGATGGGTAAGAATGGTGTCCCTAGCCTCTGTTCGTCAGAGGATGGAGATGGATGGCAGGAGAGAGATCACTTGATCATTGCCTGTTAGGTTCACTCCCTCAGGGGCACCTGGCATTGGCCACTGTCGGTAGACAGATACTGGGCTAGATGGACCTTTGGTCTGACCCGGTATGGCCTGTCTTATGTTCTTATGAAGAGGCACATGACTGTGCATTGCGTGTCTCGAGATGTGTATATTTATCAATTTCACAGAACTGCTATGCCTACTTAAGCCACAGCCCTGATAACATTTATATGGGTGCTTAATTTTAGATACTGAGTACTCCTGTTGAAGTCAATAAGCTTACACATAGACCATAAAGTTAATTATTTGCATGAGCCTTTGCAGGATTAGGGCCTCAGATAGTACATTTTCATAAAACAAAACCAAATTTATTTAAAAATCAAGAAATTAGAACTATCTCCATGTGAAATTTCAAGTTCAAACTTCACTTATATTTTGCTGCAGTCTTGTTAAAAAACTTATAGGTAGTTTTTATTTATTTATTTTTAATGGGGAAAAATATAATTTTGTACCCACACCAAATTTTAGCACAGCCAAAAGATTTTTACTCAAATTTCCAACAACAAGACAGCTTTGGGCAGAAAAGAAGAAGAATGGAAAATTTCCTACAGAAATAGCAATGTTTTTATAAATTATGAGCATGTTTATAACAGAAAATTAGTAGGTCACGGTCACAGCTGAGTGCATCGTATACTAACCTTAAACTGTTAGAAAAGGACACATTTTCACTAACCCAAAGCAAAACTACTCTGCAGTCATCTAGTGATGTTATGCACCTTAAAAAACAGCTTTTAGAGCTTTAGCAATAACTCTAGTACAGATACAATACACACCAGAATTAAAGTGAGATATTGATAGTTATTTTTATAGCTACTTTGCAATTTCTGTTATCACTCTTCTATTGTTTCTAGGTTGTTTTAAATATAAACTGGTAAATTTTACAACATCCCCTTTTATACCTAAAATGGACACCATTGTCCTTTACATCCATCCTAGATTAAACGTTCATACAGCATCTATAAAATTGGTATCTAAACTAGTATCTGAGGACTGTGAGTAATACTCTAATATAATATATTAAATACATACCAAAATTTAATCCAAGGCATTTAAAAGAGTTCAGTATAAAAGGACATGTGGCACTTACAGAATAACAATAATTTGAAAGGAGCAAGTAATGGAATAAGAACACATTTTGTGTTTTATATAATAGACTTTATTCTGTATTCCTTTTGTGACTTTACACTTGAACTAATCTCCTTTAATCTTTGGAAACAATAGATCTAACACTAAATTACTATATTCACTTTTTAAAAATTGCGAAGTAGAGCCCTCTGTCCTATCATCCTGTAAAATGTTGCTTGTGTTGTTTGTTTGCTGGTTTAGCAAGTACAAAAAATTAGATGGCCACCAGGTGGTACTATTAGCTTTATTAATATCATATGCAGGTAAAAATATGAACTGGTGAGACGGAGATAAAAAATATTAGTAGATGGCATAAAGCTCACTTTTATACACTCCCAGTCTTTGGCAAAGCTGTGTGCCAGGCTGCTCCCATGGTTTAAGTTGGAGAACTTCTAGCTCTAGCAGCCAACAGTCCCAAGCAACCAAAATGGCAGCAAGGGACTGGCAGACCTTAGGTAAGCCCCAAACATACCCCTTTGCTCTGTCCAGCAGCAGAGAGGAATGAGGTTTAAGAGCCACCATGCCAGGTCTGTGTCATCAGAAGATCCCCTGAAGTGATTTTCCCAAGGCCAGATGTACTAGCTTTATCTTCAGATTCTACCGGTGGCACCAGAAAGTCACATTCCACCCAAGAAGTTGGCCCAAAATGTCTGTAACTACACTAGAGCACTGGCCAGGTTTCCTGACTCTAGTAAACAACTTTTAAAATGTATCTAACACATTAATAATATAATAATAATATATGGAGATATACCTATCTCATAGAACTGGAAGGGACCCTGAAAGGTCATTGAGTCCAGCCCCCTGCCTTCACTAGCAGAGAGAATGTATTATTAATTATTGTTATTACTATTATTTGTATTGCAGTGGGACCCAGGGGTACCAATTACAGATCAGGGACTATGCCCTGCTAGGCACTGTACAAAGAATTGTTTACTGCACATACACCTCTCCTGTTCAATGTGTAAAGCCACTAGAAGTAATAGTGAAATGGTGTGGGCTGCTTTCTACAATATGCAAATTACAGCCAGATCTGTCTCCATTAGACTCAAATAGTGCAGATAAGTGACTTTCCCAGTAGCTAGCTGAGGTTTGGTCGACATTACAAACTTATGCTGATATAACTACGTCGCTCAGGGGAGTGGATGGAGAGCTTCTCCCATCAACATAGCTACTGCCTCTCAGGGAGGAGGAGTACTTATGTCAATGGGAGAAGCTCTCCCTTCGGTGTAAGTAGCATCTTCACTAAGTGCTACAGCAGTGCAGCTGTAAGTGTAGACAAGCCCTAAGATAGAAGCTTGCATAAGAAATGGCTGATTGAAGGATCTTCAATGGCATTATGATTGTCCTGATAACATGAAATTATGGAAGCATTGTCCATGACTCCACAGTTAAGGCTGAACTAAATTTTGTACTTAAAGCTGGAATTCAGCCTCTTTATTAGATACTAGGAATACACTTTATCTCCCTAAAAATTATAGCACCTGCTCTCTCTCACAATTTTGTGAGAATTTACAAGTAGTTCCACTAATCAGTTTATTATTTTACACTAATTTAAAAATTGGTACTTTTGTCTCCAGTTATCTCCATAATGGAATAACACATTGAAATCTTGTGCATAAGCCACATTTGAATAAAGTAGATTGTAGCTAAACTAAGTTTGTTGTATCTCATTGTTATGACTATACCTAGGGGCAGGACAACAACTCAGGTCACTTAACTAAAGCCGATCAAAATTTTACACATATTAACTTTTTCTGTTGGAAAATACTTTTATCAAACTGTGGAAAAATGTTGATTTCAACCAAATGTTTACATTTTCTGATTGGGAGAACTGAAACAAAAACTTTTGTTTCAAGTTGACAATTTTAAATGAAATATTTTTCCTTTTGAAATATTGATTCAAAACAAAAATTTTCATTTTGATCAGAAATGTTTAATTGTTTCATTTTGATCAAAAGTTACATTATTTTTGACATTTCCAATTTGAAATTTCAGTTTTTTGGTTTTTTTTTTATATTTCAAATTTTTGTTCAGATTCAAAACAGAAACTAATTTCAAAATATCAAAAATTCTCAGAAGAAAATTCCATTTTCAAAACATGGATGCATAGACAGAGAAATATTGAGTAGGAGTCGGGAGGGTATATTACCTTTGTACTTGGCACTGGTGTTGCTCTTGCTGCAATACTGTCTCCAGTTCTGAGGTCCACAATTCAAAAAGTATGTTGATAAATTGGAGAGTTTTTAGAGAAGAATCATGAGAATGATGAAAGGATTAGGAAACAAGCTTATAGCGATAGACTTAAGGAACTCAATCTATTTACCTTAACAACAAGAAGGTTAAGGGAGGACTTGATTATGGTCTGTAAATACCTACATGGGAAACAAATATTTAACAATAGAGGGGTGTGCAATCTAACAGACACAGGTATAACATGATCCAATGGCTGGAAGTTGAAGCTAGACAAATTCAGACTGGAAATAGGGAGTACATTTTTAACTCTGAGTATATTCAACAATTGAAACAATTTACCAAGGGCTCTGGTAGATTCTCCTTAACTGGAAATTTTTAAATCCAGATTGGATGTTTTTCTAAAAGATCTGCTCCAGTTCAAACCGGAATTATTTCAGGGAAGTTCTATAGCCTGTTTTATACAGGAGGTTAAATGAGATTATTACAATGGTTTCTTCTGGCCCTAGAATCTAGGAATCTTTGTAGCTAATTGAAATGTTACAATTGTATTGGTTGTAATGAGTCCACAAACTGGACTCACATCAAGAGTTCTCACTGGTAGGTTATTTGGCCCATCTTTCACTGCTCTATAAAGGTTCTATAGCCACACACTCGCTTGCATTGCACCTCCACTGAGGTAACAGAGAAGCGGGAACTGAGGCAGTAGCACTAGGTAAAAAGTCATTAGGACTTAGTGACTGGGGTGCCCTATGCACAGATCACCCCTTCATGTAGTGTCACTTGGTTTCCTTAACACAGCTACCTTTCTTAAAGACAACCATATTTCTCCAGGATGGTCCACAAACATCCCTGCTTCGCTCAACCCCTCTCACATCCACACTTTCTCCCCTGGTGATGCAAAACAACAGTCAATCCAGTTTAACTGCCCCATTAAAGTAACAGAGCATACTAATTAATCTGGCCCTAAATACTCAAATTAAAAAATAATGTAATTGTTGATCTTTCGTGCGATCTCAAAACCAAACACCCTAGCCCCGCCACTTCCTCGAGGCCCCACCCCCCCGCTCACTACATTCCCCCTCCCTCTGTGACTCGCTCTCCCCCACCCTCACTCACTTTCAATGGGCTGGGGCAGGGGGTTGGGTGAAGGAGGGGGTGAGGGCTCTAACTGGGGGTGCAGGCTCCAGGGTGGGTACAGAAATGAGGGACTCAGGGATTCAGGTTGCAGGAGGGGCTCTAGGAGGAGGCAGGGAATTGGGGCACAGGTTTACCTCGGGTGTCTCCCGGTCAGTGGTGCAGCGGGGCTAAGGCAGGCTCCCTGCCTCTCCTGGCTCCACACTGCACCCTAGAAGCAGCCAGCGGGTCTGGCTCCTAGTCGGGGGGGCCAGGAGGCTCTGCGCGCTGCTCTCACCCACAGGCTCTGCCCCCTAAGCTCCCAGTGCTCGAGGTGGGGACAGCGCACAGAGCCCTGTGCCCCTCCCCCTGCCTAGGAGCCAGACCTGCTGGCCGCTTCCAGGGTGCAGCGCGGTGCCAGGACAGGTAAGGACTAGTCTGCCTTAGCCCTGCAGCACTGCTAACCAGACTTTTAACGGCCCGGTTGGCGGTGCTGACCGGAGCCGCCAGGGTCCTTTTTCAGAGTCCTTTTTCAAAAACCAGACACCTAGCAACCCTAGGGCAGATGCTTAGCACCCTCTTCACCTGTCTGCCCCTCACCTGTCCTGCCCCCAGGGAGCATGGGGCTGCTCCATCCCCTAGGCACCCTCCCCTGCTGAGCCAATTCTCTGGCTGGGTTCACTGAAGCCCCTGCAGTCAGGTTCCCTGGGCCCTGATGCACAATACATCCTTAGGACTTAACCTCTTCCTGCCTGTGCTGTAGCCAGGAGACAGGAAACGGCTGGGATATATCGGTGGCAAGCAGCAGCAGGTGTTAGCTGCCTTTCGAAACCATGCAGGCAAGAAGGGACAAACTGCTTCCAGTCACTGGGGAATGGTGGGGAATGAGATGAGCTCTGCAAAGACATGGGCCAGGTCATCCCTTCCCGCCCTCCTCCTCCTCCCCTGTGGCTGGAAGCAGCCCCCGTCCCTTCCCTCCTACACAGTGCCAAAAGGCTGCTGCTGGCCACATTCTGGTGTGAACCCTGGCAGAAATCTGGGGAGTGGGGGCATGTGACCCTGCGGCTCTCCCACGTGTTGCCTTGGGAAGATATGGCACCAGGTAACAGGAGAGGAGGGTCCATTGCAGGGGCCGAATCAGGCATGGAGGGCGGATAGTACCGGGAAGGGAGGGTCGGGTCAGTTGGTCACGCTCCCTGTGTGAGAGAGGTGTACGGGAGTGTGTGTCACCTCTCCCCGAGTGAACCCTAAAGCCTGAAAGATAAGAAGGTAAATAAAAATAATCCAACTACGCATTATTTCTTTTTAACAGGGGTTCAGTCAACTTGATGTTAATTTGAACATTTGTACTGCATAGTTCTGATTTATTGCTGTTGAACTCGCTTGAATGGGAGTAATTTTACCAGGTGTCCTGTATTCAGCATAGGGAAATATGGTCACCCTACTTGTATACAAATGCTAGAAGTCTAAATAATAAGATGGGTGAACTAGAGAGCCTCATATTAAATGATATTGATATAATAGGCATCACAGAAGCCTGGTGGAAGGACGATAATCAATGGGACACAGTAATACCAGTGTACAAAATACATTGAAAGGACAGAGCAGATCATGCTGGTGGGTGAGAGGCACTATATGTGAAAGAAAGTGTAGAATCAAATGAAATAAAAATCTTAAATGAACCAAATTGTACCATAGAATCTCTATGGATAGTCATTCCATGCTCTACTCCTGGGGGAATTCTGCGCCACTGTGCACTGCAGAATTTTGCAGAAATTAACATGCAAGCAGAATTTCCTTTCCCCCACAGAAATCAGCTGCAGTGATGCTAGGGGCTGCTTAACCCAGCAAAGCCCAGTTTGCACATAGAAGACCAGGGGGAGGGGGAGTGAACTAGAGGGTTTCTGGCACCTGCATTTCCCAGAATGCCCTGAGAGAAGGAGACAGCGGCACACAGGAAAATCCATGCAAGCCTGGGACCAAGCATCAGGCTGTTTCTCCCTCTGGATCCCTGGGCTCGGGACACGGCGGGTGGGTGTCTGGGCTGGGTAGGCCACAGCTGGACTCTATGGGGGAGAGGGGGTGGATTTCTGGGGAGGGGGGCCCATGGCTTGGCTTATGGGGGGAGAGGGGTTGTGGGTGCCTGGCTCCCCCAGCTGGGCTGGGGGGGGAGGAAGGGGGCAGAGAAAACTGGGTTGTCATAGGGGTTTCTTTAACTCTCTACTCCTGGGGGAATTTTTGTGGTGTGTCTGTCTGTATTTTTACAGACCTACTTGCTGACAGGTACTTTGAAATAAATTACCAAAATAATTAAAACTGGTGTAATTTTATAGTGTTATTTTGACAAATAAAATTTGCAGAATTTTGCAAATTTTAAAAATATTGTGCACAGAATTTTTAATCTTTTGGTGTGGAATGCCCCCAGGAGTAATTCTCGAATAATAAGAATATAGTAGTAGCGATATACTGCCACCCATCTGACCAGGATGGTGATAGTGACTGAAATGCTCAGGGAAATTAGAGAGAATATTAAAATAAAAGAACTCAATTATAATGGGGGATTTCAGCTATTCCCTTATTGACGGGGTACATGTCACTTCAGGATAGGATGTGGAGATAAAGTTTCTTGACACCTTAGAATCATAGAATCATAGAATCATAGAATCTCAGAGTTGGAAGGGACCTCAGGAGGTCATCTAGTCCAACCCCCTGCTCAAAGCAGGACCAAACCCAACTAAATCAGCCCAGCCAGGGCTTTGTCAAGCCTGACCTTAAAAACCTCTAAGGAAGGAGATTCCACTACCTCCCTAGGTAACCCATTCCAGTTCTTCACCACCCTACTAGTGAAAAAGTTTTTCCTAATGTCCAACCTAAACCTCCCCCTCTGCAACTTGAGACCATTACTCCTTGTTCTGTCATCTTCTATCACTGAGAACAGTCTAGATCCATCCTCTTTGGAACCCCCTTTCAGGTAGTTGAAAGCAGCTATCAAATCGCCCCTCATTCTTCTCTTCTGCAGACTAAACAATCCCAGTTCCCTCAGCCTCTCCTCGTAAGTCATGTGCTCCAGCCCCCTAATCATTTTTGTTGCCCTCCGCTGGACTCTCTCCAATTTATCCACATCCTTCTTGTAGTGTGGGGCCCAAAACTGGACACAGTACTCCAAATGAGGCCTCACCAGTGCTGAGTAGAGGGGAATGATCACATCCCTCGATCTGCTGGAAATGCCCCTACTTATACAACCCAAAATGCCATTAGCCTTCTTGGCAACAAGGGCACACTGTTGACTCATATTCAGCTTTTCGTCCACCGTAACCCCTAGGTCCTTTTCTGCAGAACTGCTGCCCAGCCATTCGGTCCCTAGTCTATAGCAGTGCATGGGATTCTTTCGTCCTAAATGCAGGACTCTGCACTTGTCCTTGTTGAACCTCATCATATTTCTTTTGGCCCAATCCTCTAATTTGTCTAGGTCCCTCTGTATCCTATCCCTACCCTCCAGCGTATCAACCACTCCTCCCAGTTTAGTGTCATCTGCAAACTTGCTAAGGGTGCAGTCCACACCATCTTCCAGATCGTTAATGAAGATATTGAATAAAACCGGCCCCAGCACCGACCCTTGGGGCACTCCACTTGATACCGGCTGCCAACTAGACAAGGAACCATTGATCACTACCCGTTGAGCCCGACCATCTAGCCAGTTTTCTATCCACCTTACCGTCCATTCATCCAGCCCATACTTCTTTAACTTGCTGGCAAGAATACTGTGGGAGACTGTATCAAAAGCTTTGCTAAAGTCCAGAAATAGCACATCCACTGCTTTCCCCTCATCCACAGAGCCGGTTATCTTATCATAGAAGGCAATTAGGTTAGTCAGGCATGACTTGCCCTTGGTGAATCCATGCTGACTGTTCCTGATCACTTTCCCCTCCTTTAAGTGGTTCAGGATTGATTCCTTGAGGACCTGTTCCATGATTTTTCCAGGGACTGAGGTGAGACTAACTGGCCTGTAGTTCCCTGGATCTTCCTTCTTCCCTTTCTTAAAGATGGGCACTACATTAGCTTTTTTCCAGTCGTCCGGGACCTCCCCCGATCGCCATGATTTTTCAAAGATAATGGCCAATGGCTCCGCAATCTCATCGGCCAACTCCTTTAGCACCCTCGGATGACTCCTTTAGCACCCTTAAATGACTGCTTCTTGGAGCAGCTAGTCCTGAACACACAAGAGGAGAGGCAATTCTTGATTTAGTCCTAAATGGAGCACAGGATCTGATCCAAGAGGTGAATATAGCTGGACCGCTTGGTAATAGTGACCAGAATATAATTAAATTTAACATCCCTGTGGCAGGGAAAACACCACAGCAGCCCAATACAGTAGCATTTAATTTCAGAAAGGGGAACTACACAAAAATGAGGAAGTTAGTCAGGGCCGGCCTTAGGGAAAATGGCACCCTGGGCGAACTTGTATTTTAGTGCATCTGGCCCCTGTGAGCATGGCATGGCCCCCAACATCCCCTGGCCCCCATGGGCTCCCCACCCTCCTTTCACCCCTAACCACTGCACTGTGCCCCCTTCACCTCTAACCCTTAATCCTTGCACCCCCCTCCTGCGCCAACCCCTCCACTCCTCTCCTGTGCCCCTAACCACTGCACTGTGCCCCTTTACACCTAACCTCTGCATCCCCCTCCTACAGCCATGTGAGAAAACTGACCTGGATGCACGGATGGAGCAGCTGTCATTGCTGCTCGATCCCCCACTGAACTGCTGCTCCTCCGACCTGCGCACCCCTAGGAAGCTGTGAGTGGAGGAGTGAGGAGCAACATCAGGGCTCCCTGCATCCAGGTCACTTTCCCCGCCTGGGCGGCGTAAGGAGGGGGCAGGAGAGCAGCAACTCCTGCTACTCGCCTCACAGCACAGCACAGCCCAGGTGGGGAAGGTGACCTGGATGCAGAGAGCCCTCATGTGTGTGTTTGGGGGACTCTGAGTGAGTGAGAGTGAGAGTATGAGCACACAGTTTCTTTAAGAAAGCACTCATGGTCAGGCGCCTGAAGGTTTCTTCAGACACAAGCAGCTGCCGGCAGCTCCTGGACCCAGAGAGGCGGCAACAGCACACACAGATTCCTCCTATCCCGTCACCCCAACTCAGTGGAGACCGGGTACATGGGTGGGGGAAGGAGGGGACACAAACATCAGTTTCCCTTCCCCTGCCCCACAGAGCAGACAGGAGGACGCTCCCAGTCCAGAGTGGCCAGAGGCAGCTCCAGGTAAGGAATGGAGGGGGGGGGAGAGAGAAACAGGAGCAGTGACACCTGCATACGGCAATAGAGCAGAGAAGTCACCTGGCTTGGCTGGTTGTCCAACTGCCCCCTGCACCTCGGGTCCCTCCCCCATCTCCAGATGCTGCTGTTCCACCTGACAGCCACCTCCGTCAGCCCAGCTGGCTCTCGGCAGGTCAGGTAGGAATCAGGCACACCCTGCGCGTGGCACCCTCTTTGGCAGGCTGCCCTGGGCTGCCGCCTGGAACACCCACACCAGCCTTAAGTTAAACAGAAATTAAAAGGTCCAGTGCCAAAAAGTGAAATCCCTGCAAGCTGCATGGAAACTTCTTAAAAACAACATAATAGAGGCTCAACTTAAATGTATACCCCAAATTAAAAAATAGTAAGAGAACCAAAAAAGTGCCACCGTGGCTAAACAACAAACTAAAAGAAGCAGTGAGAGGCAAAAAGGCATCCTTTAAAAAAGTGGAAGTTAAATCCTAGTGAGGAAAATAGAAAGGAGCATAAGCTCTGGAAAGTGAAGTGTAAAAATATAATTAGGAAGGCCAAAAAATAATTTGAAGAACAACTAGACAAAGACTTGAAAAGTAATAGCAAAAAAATAAGTACATCAGAAACAGGAATCCTGCTAAACAACCAGTGGGGCCATTGGACGATCGAGATGCTAAAGGAGCACTCAGGGATGATAAGGCCATTGTGGAGAAACTAAATGAATCCTTTGCATCAGTCTTCCTGGCTGAGGATGTGAGGGAGATTCCCAAACATGAGCCATTCTTTTTAGGTGACAAATCTGAGGAACTGTCCCAGATTGAGATGTCATTAGAGGAGATTTTGGAACAAATTGATAAATTAAACAGTAATAAGTCACCAGGACCAGATGGTATTCACCCAAGAGTTCTGAAGGAACTCAAATGTGAAATTGCGGGACTACTAACTATAGTCTGTAACTTATCATTTAAATCAGCTTCTGTACCAAATGACTGGAGGATAGCTAATGTGATGCCAAATTTTAAAAAGGGCTCCAGAGGTGATCCTCTGGCAATTACAGGCCAGTAAGCCTGACTTCAGTACTGGGCAAACTGGTTGAAACTGTAGTAAAGAATACAATTGTCAGACACATAGATGAACACAATTTGTTGGGGAAGAGTCAACATGTTTTTTGTAGAGGGAAATCATGCCTCACCAATCTACTAGAATTCTTTGAGGGGGTAAACAAGCATGTGGACAAGGATATAGTGTCCAGTGGATATAGTGTACTTTGATTTTCAGAAAGCCTTTGACAAGATCCTGCACCAAAGGCAAGAGCCTTTGGTGCAAGATCTTGTCAAAGCATAGGTGTGGGAAGTAAGGGTGCAGGGGGTGCTGCAGCATCCCCAGATTTTATGCAGGGCCCCGCACCTGTCCCCAGCCATGGCACCAGCCTCAGCCCCATATCCCTGTCTGTATCCCTCCCTCCTGGAGACACAGCTCTCCTCCCAGGCTCAGCTCTGGGGAGGGGGGCGCATGAGGTAAAAAGTTTGGGGATAGTTTTGTTGGCTTTCAGCACCCCCCACTATAAAAAGCATTCCAGCACCACTGCTCCTAGGCAAAGTAAGCTGTCATGGGATAAGAGGGAAGATGCTCTCATAGATTGTTTCCTATCTTTTAACCAGTTACCAAAGGGTAGGAATAAATGGTCAGTTTTCAGAATAGAGAGGTAAATAGTGGTGGCCCTCAAGGGTCTGTACTGAGACCAGTCCTATTCAACATATTCATAAATAATCTGAAAAATTTGCAGATGATACAAAACTACTCAAGATAGTTAAGTCCAAAGCAGACTGTGAAGACTGACAAAGGCATCTCACAAAACTGGGTGACTGGACAACAAAATGGCAGATGAAATTCAATGTTGATAAATGCAAAGTAATGCACATTGGAAAACATAATCCCAACTATATATACAAAAAGGTGGAATCTAGATTAGCTGTTACCACTCAAGAAAGAGATCTTGGAGTCATTGTGGATAGTTCTCTGAAAACATCCACTCAATGTGCAGTGGCAGTCAAAAAAGCAAACAGCATATTGGGAATAATTAAAAAAGGGATAGATAATAAGAGAGAAAATATCATATTGTCTCTATAAATCCATGGTATGCCCACATCTTGAATACTGTGTGCTGATGTGGGCATCCCATCTTAAAAAAAAAGAAAAAAAAAGATATATTGGAATTGGAAAAGGTTCATAAAAGAGCAACAAGAAGGATTAGGGGTATGGAACAGCTGCCGTAGGAGGAGCGATTAATAAGATTGGGACTTTACAGCTTGGAAAAGAGACGACTAAGGGGGGATATGATAAAGGTTTATAAAATCATGACTGCTGTGGAGAAAGTAAATAAGGAAGTGTTATTTACTCCTGCTCATAACACAAGAATTAGGGGTCACCCGATGAAATTAATAGGCAGCAGGTTTAAAACAAACAAAAGGAAGTATTTCTTCACACAACACACAGTCAAACTGTGGAACTCTGCCAGAGGATGTTGTGAAGGCCAAGACTATAACAGGGTTCAAAAAGGAACTAGATAAATTCATGTAGGATAGGTCCATCAATGGCTATTAGCCAGGATGGGCAGTATGGTGTCCCTAGCCTCTGTTTGCCAGAAGCTAGGAATGGGAGACAGCGGATGGATCACTTGATGATTATCTGTTCTGTTCATTCCCTCTGGGGCACCTGGCATTGGCCACTGTCGGAAGACAGGATACTGGGCTAGATGGACATTTGGTCTGATCCAGTATGGCTGTTCTTATGTTACATTAATAATAAACAAAACTCCTAAATAATCAAAGAGCCATTTTGAGCGACTGCTTTACTTAAATGTAGTTAAATGACTGCTTTTTAAATAAAGATAGTGTAACGAAAAATCTAGGTAAGCAAATAACATAACTTACCAATGAGAATTCCTATCAGGCAAGTAGACTAGAAAAGAACATATGCAAGTTAAAAGCTCTAATGTGTTGGAATTCAAAGGATTTTGTAATATTTACACAAAGATATAGCTATGAGGTCTGCAGAAAGCTTAAGACGTCCTTAAAATGTCCTTATCTAAATTATATAATTTGTTCTGGAAAAAGTAACATTCGTTAAGATGGACAATATTGACATAGTATTTACTATTTCAAGCTGCAGAAATAAATAGGCCAGTAATGTTATATAAGTGCAATTTTAGCTAATTTGTAATTGTGCATGGACTTCAAAGGACACTGAGAAAGAGCTTCGTTTGATTAAATTCTATGGATAAATTTTATATAAGAGAATATATGTTCCACCTCAGTCAACAGATCTTTAGATTTACAAATATTGTTATTCACAGATTCCCACACAGAAGTTGCTAAGAACAGTATAATGGTACAGTATTTCCAACTCCACAGGTATGTCTACACTGCAATTAGACACCTGCGGCTGATTCAGGCTCGCTGGGCTCAGACTAAGGGGTGGTTTAATTGCAGTGTAGATATTTGGGCTTCGGCTGCAGTCCAAGATCTGGGACCCTTCCAATTCACAGGGTCCTAGAGCCCAGGCTCCAGACCAGGGGTCGGCAACCTTTCAGCAGTGGTGTGCCGAGTCTTCATTTATACACTCTAATTTAAGGCTTTGCGTGCCGGTAATACATTTTAACGTTTTTTAGAAGGTCTCTTTATAAGTCTATAATATATAACCAAACTACTGTTATATGTAAAGTAAACAAGGTTTTCAAAATGTTTCAGAAGCTTTATTTAAAATTAAATTAAAATGCAGATCTTATCAGTTTAGTGTGATCCTTGCCCTTGCTTTTCCTTGCTGAGTTTTCCAATGTCTGGCACGTATTTGGATACTTTAAGTTGCACACAGGCTTCTGAGTGATCACTTGTTAACCGGCTCCGAGAGGGACAGAGGACAGATTTCATGTGTGAAAATACCTGTTCACACAGGTATGTGGATCCAAATGCTGAAAGCATTGCAAACGCAATTTTCTTCAAACAGTTAAATTTCACTGGCAGGGACGTCCAGCAGGTCAGAATAGAGGCCCCATGATCTCTCTTGGTGGCTTCAAGTGCGCTCCGCAGATCCACAAACTTTGATGTCCACAATTCTGAGCTTTTTAACTGAATGAGCTGCATTTCGAAATCTTCAACACCCATCCACTGAAATACAGACAAATCCAAGTCGCTTTCATTGAACTTTTCAGGTTTAATTAGAAAAGAAAGCATTGGGCCAAATCGCTGGAAATCTTGAAATCTGTCAGAAAATTCTGATTCCAGTTCTTGCATGTACTTTCCAATCTCATCGACATTGACAGTGCAACGTGTCGATAGCTCTTTTATGAGTTGGAAGTAGCGGAAAGTAGAAGTTTGAATATCCCTGGAAAAAACTGCTAGTTTCACAACAAATGCTTTCCAGGCTTCATAAAGATCCAGAACTGTTTGCCCTGCACCCTGGAGACAGAGGTTGAGTTCATTTAGGTGAGCGGTGATGTCAGTTAGAAACATGAGCTTACACAGCCATTTGTCATCATCCAGTTCGGGGTAGTTTTGTTCTTTTTCCGACAAAAAGGCCTTGATTGCATCAAAACAGTTTACAAAGCGCACCAAAACCTTGCCACGACTTAGCCACCGAATGTTGCTGTGAAGTGGGATGTCGTTATAAGCACTGTCCATCTCTTCTAGCAGTGCTTGAAATTGTCTGTGAGTCAAAGCAGATCGAGCAACAAGGAAATTCACAATTCGCACCACTGTGTTCATCACATTATTAAGCTCTGAATTAGAAATTTTAGCACACAGGTTTTCTTGATGGATGATACAGTGAAATTTGACTGTCGGATGGCCAATTTGATCTTCAAGTAACTTTACAAATCCCTTCTGTTTTCCGACCATGGCAGGAGCACCGTCTGTTGTCACACAAAATATTTTTCTGATGTCAACTCCTCGTTCTTCAAAATGGTTTACAAAACTTTCCAGTATATCTTCCCCCTTTGTTGTTCCATGCAGGGGTTTTAGGCAACAAAGTTCCTCTTGGATTTCATCGGAAGCACAATATCTTGCAACAACTGCCAAACGTGGAACGTCGTTTATATCCACGCTCTCATCAACTGCAACACTAAACACTGCTGTGTCTTTCAATGCAGTCGTCTGCTTTTCCTTAATGTTTTCTGCCATTTCACTTATGCGTCTCTCAACTGTTCTGGCAGAGATGGGCAGTTCTTTTATTCTAGATATGATTGTATCTTTATTTGGCAAATCATTGAACAAAATCTCTGAACTGCTGAGAAAAACTTCTTTTATATATTCCCCATCTGTAAACGGCTTTCCGTTTTTTGCAATGCACTGTGCAATCTTGTAACTTCCTTCTGTAGCTTGATTTTTACTTACACTTAAGCTTTTAAAAACACTGCTTTGCTTCTCATAGGCTGCTACTGCCTTTTTGATTGATTCAGTCTTGTCTGCTTCGTCAAGAAAGGTTTTCTCGTGCTTCGTTTCAAAATGTCGTTGTACACTTGATGTGCGACAAACAACACTTTCATAACAGAAAGCACAAATAGCATGGTCCTTCTTTTCAATAAATCCAAATGCGTCTGTCCAAGCAGGCTGAAATGATCGGACATCTAGCTTCGCTTTCTTAGGAGCTGCCATTTTGTCAAATGTTCCCTTCAACTCTCAGTGGGGAAAAAAAATGGCGATAGAAGGCAGGCACAAGGTCAAACGCAGTGCGGTCTGATATAAGCAATTTTAAGATGGGGGTGCTGAGCTGCACCCCCTCTTGCCTTGTGTGCAACCCTCACTGTCCCAGGCTGGGGACAGTGGGCCACAGTGGGGAGGCTGCAGAGCCCTGATTCAAGGCCAGGAGCAGAGCCCTGATCCAAGGCCAGGAGCAGAGCCCAGGGTGGCCTGCTGGGATTCCAGGCCAGAAAGCAGGCTGAGCAAGGCTGGAGATCCCGACCTGGCTGGCAGGAGGTCAGCGGCTGGAACCCCAGATCAGCAGCTGAGGTGAGTGGAGCTGGCGGCTGGTAGGGCTGAGCAGGGCCGGAGGCCTGGACCCTGTCTGGCAGGGGGCCTGCGCAAGGTGAGTGGGGCTGCGGCAGAGGGGGACCCCGGCTGGCAAGGGTCCAGCAACGGGAACCCCAGACCGGCGGCGAGCGGCTCAGCCCGCCCCCGCTCTGGGGTTTCAGCTGCTGGCTCTTACCAGCTGGGGTCTCTTCCCCCAGGCCAGCAGCGGGTGCTGAGTGGGGCTGAGGTGGGGGAGACCCTGGCTGGCAAGGGGCCAGCAACGGGAACCCCAGACCGGCGGCGAGCAGCTCAGCCCGCCCCCGCTCTGGGGTTTCAGCTGCTGGCTCCTACCAGCTGGGGTCTCTTCCCCCAGGCCAGCAGCGGGTGCTGAGTGGGGCTGAGGTGGGGGAGACCCCGGCTGGCAAGGGGCCAGCAGCGGGAACCCCAGACCGGCAGCGAGTGGCTCAGCCCGCCGGTGCTCTGGGGTTTCTGCTGCTGGCTCCTACCAGCTGGGGTCTCAGCCCCCTGCCAGCCTGGGGTTCCTTCCCCCTGGCCAGCAGCGGGTGTTGAGTGGGACCAGCGGTGGGACCCCGGCTGGCAGGAGCCAGCGGTGGAAAGCCCCAGAGCAGTTGCGGGTTGAGCGGCTCAGCCCACCCCGCGTGCCATGAAAAATCGGCTCGCGTGCCACCTTTGGCACGCATGCCGTAGGTTGCCGACCCCTGCTCCAGACCAAGCCCAAACATCTACACCAGTGGTTCTCAATTTTTCCAGGCTACTCTATTCCTTCCAGGAGTCTGATTTGTCTTGCGTACCCCCAAGTTACACTTCATTTAAAAACTACTTGCTTACAAAATCAGACATAAAAACACAAAAGTGTCACAGCACACTATTTACTGAAAAATTGCTTACTTTCTCATTTTTACAATATAATTATAAAATAAATCAACTGGAATATAAATATTGTACTTCCATTTCAGTGTATATAGAGAGGTATATACAAGTCATCTGTATGTTAGTTTGTACTGACTTCGCTATTGCTTTTCAATAGCCTGTTGTAAAATTAGTCAAATATCTAGAGGAGTTGATGTACTCCCTGGAAGACCTCTGCATACCCCCAGAGGTACGCGTACCCCTGCTTGAGAACCACTGATCTACGCAGCAATTAAACAACCCCTTGACCCAAGACATGCAAGCCTGAGTCAGCTGGCACAGGCCAGCCGTGGGTTTTTAATTGTGGTGTAGACATACCCCAAGTGTTCACTCTTGCTGCATGATCCCCCACAGCTCTCCTTCTAGGGGCTCTATCTCTGTCCTGACAAGCTTCCCCAGCTACCACTCTCTTGGCTCTACCACAGGAGACTTCTTACTCCCTGTGAATCAGCAGCCCAGCTTATGGGAGGTGCCACTTCTGGGCTGCTGTCACATGACTTACAGGCCAGTGATTGGGGCCTTTACCTCTTACAAATGCAGCTCACCCTGTGAAAGGAGAAAACTATGGCATTTTTCTTTCCCTAGGTTGAGTTTTTCCCTTGGGGCTAGAAGCTTTTTTTTTTTAAATAAACAGAGCCCACAGCTAAGAAATTCAGAGTCATGAGGAAAAGGTAAGGTCTATGAAGAGAAAAAAGGAAAGGCTACAAATAAAGCCAACTACAGCTATATTAATTTATTGAAAAATATTTATTGTTTAAAAATTAATTTGCCTTATAGCAAAACTTTTCATAGGCTACATCTACACTATGAGTGAGGTGTGGAATTCCCCAGAGCTAGCATGAGTATAAATAGCAAAGTAGCCACAGTAGCAGCAGTGGAGGCATCACTGAACCAAGTACATACCCACCAGTTTCAGGCTGGTTTGCACTCAGCATGGTTCAGATGCCCCTCTGCTGCTGCTACTAGTGCTACTGTAGCTACACTTTTATTTATACTCGTACTAACGTGATGAGAGCTAGCGCGAGTATGTGTGCATGAGCAGTGGTATCACACCCCTATCTTATAATGCAGGACATAGCTAGGACATGGTGCTGAGCAATACAAGAGTCTTCATTTATGCACGCCTTTCACAGAGGGTTAATTTGTGACTGCTCCACAGCTAGAGCAGAGCTCCCTGGTAGAGGTGTGCCAAATATGGAACTCTCTTTCTCCTATTGAAGCTGTTCCATTTATTATAAAATAATTAGATATTCATTCAAGCAGGAACCTGAACCCACCCAGGTCTGCCCCCGACACTAGCAGTCTATACAGTCAGTCTAACTTTTTTTCTTTGCTCCCCCAATGACTATTTAACAATTTCATGCAAATTCATGCTTAGAACGTCAACAGAAAAGAAACCAACCCTAGGAGATTCTTCTGTAATCCAGGAGTTAGGACACTTACCTGGGACAACTGAGTTCAAATCCCCAATCTGAATCAGGCAGAGCAATGGTTTGAACTTGGGTCTCCTGCATCTTAGGTGCATGTGCTGGGTAGTGGATATGGGGGGTGGGGTGCAACACAACCTCTTTGCTGTCTTTTGTGAAGCTTACATGTGCTCAGAGCATGCCTACCCGATCAGACTCCACAAGCAAGCCAGACCGAGGAACACTTAGTTTGTGAATCTCACCAGGGGCGGCTTTAGCAAGTGCGGGGCCCGATTTGTGGGGCTTGTACTCACCGGGCGGCGCTCTGAGTCTTCGGCGGCACTTCAGATTGCCACGCTGCGGCCGGGGTCATGGGACTGTGGCGCTCCGGCCGGGGGAGCGGGGCCGCGAGGCTTGCGGCGCTTCGGCTGGAGTCGCAGGGCCACTGGGCTTGCGGCGCTCCACGCGGCGCTCCGGCCGGGGTTGCGGGGCCACGGGGCTTGCCGCGCTCTGGCTGGGCGCGGGACCCTCTTAGGCGCGGGGCCCGATTCGGGGGAATCGACCTAAAGCCAGCCCTGAATCTCACCAAGGCTTACACATGAGAGGCTGGTGTCAAACAGCTAAGTGGTGTCTGGAGTGAGGCAGTTTTGTATATGCCCACCAACAGAAATTTAGGCATGCAGGGAATTTAGGTACCTATAGGGTTAGGTGGCATCTGAGCAGGGGTTGAGAGGATCTAAATTTTGGATTTTGGTGCTTAAAAGTAGCAGTTAGGCACCTAAATCCTTTTGTGGATCTAGCCCAGGGGTGGGCAAACTTTTTGGCCCGAGGCCCACATTGGGGTTGCAAAACTGTATGGAGGGCCGGGTAGGGAAGGCTGTGCCTCCAGCAACAGCCTGGCCCCTGCCCCCTATCCACCCCCTCCCACTTCCCGCCCCCCTCAGAATCCCCGACCCATCCAACCCCCCCTGCTCCTTGTCCCCTAACTGCCCCCTCCCAGGACCCCCCACCTCTAACTGCCCCCCGGGACGCCACCCCCTATCCAACCCCCCTGCTCACAGTCCCCTGACTGCCCCCCTGAGCCCTATCCACACCCCCGCCCCCTGACAAGCCCCCCAGGACCCCATGCCTATCCACCCCCCCCCCCATTCCCTGACCCCTATCCCCACCCCCTGACAGGCCCCTCGGGACCCCACGCCTATCCAACCCCACCTGTTCCCTGTCCCCTGACCCCTATCCACACCCCCTGCCTTCTGATAGGCCCCCCGGGACTCCCATGCTTATCCAACCCACACCCCTGAACCTCCGCTCTTTTCCAACCCCCCGGCCCCGGCCCCCTTACCATGCTGCTCAGAGCAGCATGTCTGGCAGCCGCGCCACCCAGCCAGAGCCAGACACACTGCCCTGCAGGAGCGTGCAACCCCGCCGCCCAGAGCGCTGCCCATGCGGTGGCATGGCTGCGGGGGAGGGGGGCCGGGAGCTCAGGGCCCGGGCAGGACGGTCCCGCGGGCCGGATGTGGCCTGCGGGCCATAGTTTGCCCACCTCTGATCTAGCCCTTTAGTTAGTTCTACAGCAGAAGGCTATAGGATGGATGGGTTAGTGGAGGGTGTGGAAAGCAAGACAGGTAGAGTTCCTGAGTGGTGGTGGGGGGCATAGAAACTAGCAGCATTGCTTCACCTGCTTGCACTGAGGTAGATGAGGGACAAGATAGAGAAGTGGAGGAAGAGAGAACTATTGGGGATATTACTATAGTCCCCTGGGCAGCTGAATCCACTTTCCTTTTGCTTGCAATACTTTGCATTAAATGTTTTTGCGCATGCAGCAGCAATTAGCATCTGGTTAACCCTTTACTGAGTGGTATCAGATGTTGGGACCTTGAAGATCAGTTCTCATCTGGAGCAGAAATTGGTGATGCATAGTCAGGTATTTTCTTAGTGATATGTTTATATACAAAATGTACCCAAGTCCTACTTCCTTGTACAGTGGTGATAAGAAACAGCACACAAGTTTTTGTAGAAACCTCAGCTAAGGGACAGTCGCTCAGTCCCAAGAAACAGCTGTCTTGGCCTCTGTCTCCCTCTGAGGCCTCACACACATCTAACAGCTTACCAAAACAGTTTTCACTACCTGTCCTGAACTTTACCCTTCTTGCTCAAAGCTCCTCCTCAGGGACCACATAACCTTAAAAGGAGAACCTGGGGATTACCCACCTTTTGTGTGGCTAGGTTGCAATACAATGGCTCCGAAGAGCTTTAATGCCAGACAAAGAGTGCTTTTACCCACAAAATCTCCTTAATAAGGGTCTGGGTGCTTATACATTAATGACAGGGTGCCCAGACATCCTGTTTTTAAAGGGACAGTCCAGTATTTAAGCCCTCCTGCAGGTGTCCCGATTTTCTTGAAAACAGGCAAATTGTCCCATATTTTCTGTCTCTCCCACATCAGTACTGGTGGGTCCTGCTGCTAGCCAGATCCCTGCTTGCCAGCTGCCCTCCCACCAGCCGTGAGTGGGGGTGCCAATGGGTGCCAATGAGGGTGGAGGTGCAAGGCTGGTGGCGGGGCAAAGCTGCAGCATGCAGCACCGGCCGCTCTCCCCGCTGCCTGCCATCTCTTGGCCAACAGGGCCCTGCCCCCTGTCCTGTTTCCGGCCGGCACAGGCTGTGCACGGAGAGCTGCGGTGGCTGGTGAGTGAGGGCAGGCGCCAGGCAGCAGCTGGTTACGTGTCACCTCTGCTGCCCAGCCATAGACCCTTTATGTGCTCCCCCTCTCACTGTCCTCTCCCTGCTTTGCCCCCAGCCTCTCCATCTCCCGCCCGGTGGGGCGTGTCCTGCTCCCAGTGCTGTGCAGAGAACCAGCCTCTTGCGGGAGCGCTCAGCTCACCAACAGCCTGGCCAGCAGGCTCCTTCCTTCCCCCCTTACATCTGGCTGGGCCGACGCCCTGGGAAAGCCCAAGACCCTCCGGCCTGGGGCACTGGCCAGGAGGAGTGGAGTCCTGCATGTACCAAAGCCCCACAGAGCGCTGACATGGGGAAGCCTCTCCACCCCTCAGATAAGCTCTGGAGTGGTGGGGGGGGGAAGAGGGGGGGAAGCGATTTCCAGCCTATTTGTGCCCCAACCCTGCAGGATCCACAGAACCCCCCAGGCAGGGTAGGGTTACCAACTTTCTAATCACACAAAACTGAACACCCTAGCCCTGTCCCTTCCCCAAGGCCCCCCCCCCCTACATTCCCCCTCCCTCGGTGGCTTGCTCTCCCCCACCCTCACTCAATTTCATTGGGCTGGGGCAGAGGGTTGGGGCATGGGAGGGGGTGAGGGCTCTAACTGGGGGGCAGGCTTGGGGGTGGGGCCAGAAATTAGGGGTTCAGGGTGTGGGAGGGGGCTCCATCTGGGGCAGGGAGTTGGGGTGGGGGAGGGGATGAAGACTCCGGCCGGGGGTGCGGGCTCTGGGCTGGGGCCTGGATGAGAGGTTTGTGGTGCAAGAGGGGGCTCCAGGCTGGGGGGTGGGGCCGAGGGATTTGGAGTGTGGGAGGGGGCTGTGGGTTGAGGCAGGGGGGTTGGGTGGGAGGGAGTGAGGGCTCTGGGCTGGGATGAGAGGTTTGGAGTGCAAGAGGGGGAAGCAAGTCTGACTCCTAGACAGGGGGGCCAGGAGGCTCCGCACACTGCTCTCGCCCGCAGGCACCCCCACCTCCCATTGGATGCGGTTCCCTTCCAATGGGAGTGCAGAGCCGTTCCTCAGGGCAGGAGCAGCACGCGGAGCCCCGTGGCCCCCCTGCCTAGGAGCCGGACCTGCTGGCTGCTTCCAGGGCGCAGCATGGTGCCAGGACAGGTAGGGACTAGCCTGCCTTAGCCCTGCAGCACCATCGACCGGACTTTTAACAGCCCGGTCGACGGTGCTGACCAGAGCCACTACGGTCCCTTTTCGATCAGGCATTCCGGTCGGAAACCGGACACCTGGTAACTCTAGGGCAGAGGCTTAGCACCCTCCCACAGTGTCCCCCCTGCCCTGGGTCCTGTCCTGTCCTGCCCCCAGGGAGCATAGGGCTGCTCCGTCCTCTAGGCACACGCACACACACACACACATACCCCTGCTGAGCCACTTCTCTGGCTGGGTTCACTGAAGCCCCTGCAGTCAGGTTCCCTGGGCCCTGGTGCATAATACATCCTTAGGGCTTGACCCCTTTCTGCCTGCGCTGTAGCCAGGAGACAGGAGGCAGCTGGGTTATATCAGTGGCCAGCAGCAGCTTGAAGGTGTTAGCTACCTTTCGACACTGTGCGGGCAGGAAGGGACAAGCTGCTTCCAGCCACCGGGGAGCGGAGCAGGGGGCAGGGGGAAGTGATGAGCTCTGCAAAGACATGGGCCTGGTCATCCCTTCACCCACCCTCCTCCTCCCCTGCATCTGGAAGCAGCTCCTGTCCCTTCCCTCCCACACAGTGCCGAAAGGCTGCTGCTGGCAACATTCTGGTGTGAACCCTGGCAGAAATCTGGGGAAGGGGAACATGTGACCCCGAGTGCCCTCCAACATGTTGCCTTGGGAAGACGTGGCGCCAGGTAACAAGAGAGGAGGGTCCGTCCCAGGGGCCCAGCCAGGCATGGAGAGCACTGGGCAGGGAGGGTTGGGTCGGTTTGTCACCCCCCGTGTGAGAGAGGTGTGTGTGTGTGTCTCCTCTCCCAGTGTGAGCCCTAAAGTCTTGAAGGTAAATAAAAAGAATCCAACTATGCATTATTTCTTTTTAACGGGGTTCAGTCAACTTGATGTTAATTTGAACATTTGTACTGCATAGTTCTGATTGATTGCCGTTGAACTCGCTTGAGTATGAGTAATTGTACCAGGTGTCCCGTATTCAGCATAGGGAAATATGGCCACCCTATCTATGGAAGAACACAACAAAAGTCTCAACAATGTTCTAAGCTTAGTCAGTCAGAAGGGCAGAAGCTAAATAAGGAAAAGTGCATTTTCTGCCTACCTGAAATTGAGTTTTTGGGGCAGACAAACACAGATGGAATCAGTCCTAGCCAAGAGAAAGAAAAAGCAATTTGAGGATTGAATAAATCAACAATTATACCAGAACTTACCTTGCTACAAGACCTTTCTACAGTGACAAAACCATTGAATCATAGAATCATAGAATCATAGAATCTCAGGGTTGGAAGGGACCTCAGGAGGTCATCTAGTCCAACCCCCTGCTCAAAGAATAGAATGAACTATTAAATGTCCAACACATCATGGCTATGGGGCCACATCAGGAGACTGCCTTCAAAAAGGTAAAAAATTATCTCAACAGCTCCAGTCAAGTACTTTTATGTGAACTAACCCACAGTGGTTAGTGAGAATGCAAGCAGCTATGGCCTAGGTGTTGCAACAACATGGATTTAAGTGGAAGCCAATTACATTTTTCTCTTGCACACACACAGAAGTAGAAAAACCAATATGCACAGATTGAAAAAGGAGTGTCTGCCAGCATACGGATATGTGAGAACTTTTACAGATAGCTGAGTAGATTGGATTCTTTTACACTGATAACAAACCATAAATTGCTTTAAACCCTCATCAGTGGAAAAGACCTGGATCAAACTGAGATGCCAATCTCTTTTGATCACATTAATGCGATTTAACCCAATTGCTAAATATGTTCCTGGGTAAAATCTGGTAGTAGCGTACACGGTCATAGAGCTTAACATTGCACTCAACTACCCATGAGCTCGAAGATGACATACAGGTGTACATGGACACTGTGGACACATACAGACCACTGTCATAAAAGACAACACAAGCTACAAAAAGCAACCTTGACAGACATGCAACTTCAAGAAGTTCTAAGTTACATTAGGGTTGACTGGCCCAGGCATCTAAAGGACACTAGGAAGTGCCACGATACTACTTTGCGGTACACAGAGAATTAAGTGAGTCAAACAGAGTCAGGATTAAAGGTGATTGCATTGTAATTCCAAACACAGTGAGAGGAGAAATGCTAAACCTCATCCATAAAGGACATCAAAGATTAACTAAATGCTGTGAATGGGCCAACCAGTCAGTGTGGTGGCTGGGCATCAGCAAAAACAAAGACTAAATGATCTGCATGTGAATACTGAAGAATTAACAGATCAACACAACACAAAGAATCTTTCATAACGGGACCTCTACCAGACAGGCCTTGAAAGAGACTAGCTGCAGATTTATGTGAATTCAGAAGACATCTTTACCTGGTCATAGTGAATCATTTTTTCCAGATATATAGAAATAATGTTCTTGAAAGACATAACGTGTCACAATGTTATCAAGAAACTGAAGTGAACTTTTGTTCATTTCGTATTCCTGAACAACTAGTGACAGACCACTGACCAGTTTACGGCAGTGGAATTTAAGTAATGCCAAACATAATATGCTTATGATAGTATTACTAGCAGTCCACATTACCCACAGATAGGCTGAGAGAGCTGTACAGACAGCCAAGCCCTACAGTAATGTCTAGGTCTGGAGATTTCCCAGGCAGCAACCATCTCCATGTCACCATTTAACAGCTCTTGCTATGGAAACACTTGTCATGAACCTCAAGGATGCAGAAACCTAACAGGACATGCTGCCCACAGAGGGCCCAATTGACAGGACATTCCTGATTGGTCCAAGCATACTACTTAAGCCTGGGAAGGATACAGGAAGTTTGACTGTGCAACTAGGTGGAATCTAAGCTAGCTGCTGCTAAGACCCTGGTTCCTGACCTTGGTTTTATCTCCTGGTGCTGATATCCAGTTCTGACTTGGCTTTGTCTCCTGCTTCACCAAACCCCTCCACATCCAACACCATAGTGAGAGAATGCAGACAGGAGGCATTCTGGCACCCAGTGAATCCCGAGGGGTTCTGGACATGCAGGAGAAGGTCAATCAAATGGAGGTGGAAAATCAGGCCCTGAGGACTCAAATAGCATAGCTGATGGCAGAAAATCAAATCCTTCGTGACCAGGTAGCCTATTTGCAAGTGAGAAACGCCATGCTCCAAGCTCAGGGTGCTAACCTGCCCCCAGAACAAGGCCCCACTGTGCTTTTTCCAGAATGGTTTGACAGGGATTGGCAGAAGTTCAGAGACTTCTTAAATCAGTGCCACCTACATTTTATAAACCAGGCCAAAATGGGAGAGGCTTTAGAGCCTCATGAGAGGCTTTAGATTGGGCCTCCCCCTTGCTGCAGCAACATGCTGACCAACTGGAATGCCTCCCTCACCCTTCTCCATCATCTTTGACGATCCCCACCATGACCACTCAGCTGAGGCTGCCATTTGGAAACTCCTGGAAAGAACTATGGTTGGCTACCACATATGTTACACAGTTCCATCAGCTTCTTGCTGATACCAAGTGGAATGAGGCAGTCCAGCTGTGCTATTCAGGACAGGAGGTCAAAGAGGAGTTGGCCTGCGTGGAGGCTCCCATGACTTAGCCTCATTCATAGACTTATCTATTCACATTAATACACAACTGGGTGAGCAAAGAGAAGAGAAGAAGGGAACCACATTGCCACCCTCCCCCCAAGCCCTGTTTGGGACCCATCTCGGGCTGCCAAGGTGTGACGTTGCACTCTATATGATTTTATGAAAATATGCTAGTGTAACTGGAATATGCTTCATGCAAAAGGTTTCTTATAAGGAATCATTACAAAGCTTATAATCTACTGAGTGTGATCATCCTGTTTGTATAAATGTACCACTCATATCTGCAACTAGAAATATGAAATATAACTCTGAGGGCCTATTGTAATTATGCAAAGTGTGAGCCATTAATGGTGGTTTGGAATCTTGATGACTCCCATTAACCAGGACAATTGACTGCAGATGGCTCTGTTTTACCTGTAAGTCTTCCTGTATACGTGTTTGCTGGCAAGTGGGTAATGAAGTCTTACAGTGACGTGATCATGTCACCTGAACTGGAATCCATCTTTAACCTAGTGCTTTTCCATTGAGAAGGCGGGGTGGGGGTGGGAACCCAGAGGGACAAAGGATTCCTGCCTTATGCAAAAGATGTATAAGTGGGTGGAGCAGAGAAAAGAGAGCAATCCCCTAGCTACCACCTGAGCTGGAACAAGGGCTGTACCAGGGGAAAGGATTGTGCCCAGACTAGGAAGGCGTCCAGTCTGTGAAAGAAACATATTGAAACATCTCTGAGGGTGAGATCTTACCTGTATTCAGTTTCTTACTGTATTAGACATAGACTTGCATGTTTTATTTTATTTTGCTTGGTAATTCATTTTGTTCTGTCTGTACTACTTGAAACCACTTAAATCCTACTTTCTGTATTTAATAAAATCACTTTTTACTTATTAATGAACCCAGAGTATGTATTAATACCTGGGGGGGGGGGGCAAACAGCTGTGCATATCTCCCTATCAGTGTTATAGAGGGTGAACAATTTATGAGTTTACCCTGTATAAGCTTTATACAGGGTAAAACAGCTTTATTTGGTTTTAGACCCCCATTGGGAGTTGGGCATCTGAGTGTTAAAGACAAGAACCTTTCTGTAAGCTGCTTTCAGTTACATCTGCAGCTTTGGGGCAAGTAATTCAGACCCTGGGTCTGTGTTGGAGTAGAAGGTGTGTCTGGCTCAGCAAGACAGGGTGCTGGGGTGGCAGGGAAGGCAGGGGCAGAAGTAGCCTTGGCACATCACTTCATAAAATCATAGAATATCAGGGTTGGAAGGGATCTCAGGAGGTCATCTAGTCCAGCCCCCTACTCAAAGCAGGACCAATCCCCAACTAAATCATTCCAGCCAGGGCTTTGTCAAGCCTGACCCAATTCCACCACCTCCCTAGGTAACCTATTCCAGTGCTTCACCACCCTCCTAGTGAAAACGTTTTTCCTAATATCCAACCTAAACCTCCCCCACTGCAACTTGAGACCATTACTCCTTGTTCTGTCATCTGGTACCACTGAGAACAGTCTAGATCCATCCTCTTTGGAACCCCCTTTCAGGTAGTTGAAAGCAGCTATCAAATCCCCCCTCATTCTTCTCTTCTGTAGACTAAACAATCCCAGTTCCCTCAGCCTCTCCTCATAAGTCATGAGCTCCAGCCCCCTAATCATTTTTGTTGCCCTCTGCTGGACTCTTTCAAATTTTTCCACATCCTTCTTGTAGTGTGGGGCCCAAAACTGGACACAGTACTCCAGGTGAGGCCTCACCAATGTGGAATAGAGGGGCATAATCACATCCCTCGATCTGCTGGCAATGCCCCTTCTTACACAGCCCAAAATACCATTAGCCTTCTTGGCAACAAGGGCACACAGTCGACTCATATCCAGCTTCTTGTCCACGGTAACCCCTAGGTCCTTTTCTGCAGAACTGCTGCATAGCTATTTGGTCCCTAGTCTTCCGTCCTAAGTGCAGGACTCGGCACTTGTCCTTGTTGAACCTCATCAGATTTCTTTTGGCCAATCCTCTAATTTGTCTAGGTCCCTCTGTATGCTATCCCTACCCTCCAGCGTATCTACCACTCCTCCCAGTTTAGTGTCATCTGCAAACTTGCTGAGGGTGCAGTACAAGCCATCCTCCAGATCATTAATGAAGATACTGAACAAAACCTGCCCAAGGACTGACCCTTGGGGCACTCCGCTTGATACCGGCTGCCAACTAGACATGGAGCCATTGATCACTACCCGTTGAGCCCAACAATCTAGCCAGCTTTCTATCCACCTTATAGTCCATTCATCCAGCCCATATTTCTTTAACTTGCTGTCAAGAATACTGTGGGAGACCGTATGNAAATAGTCCTGAACCACTTCTTTCTCCACAGAGGGCTGGTCACCTCCTCCCCATGCTGTGCTGCCCAGTGCAGTAGTCTGGGAGCTGACTTGGCAGTTCCCAAGGGGATTTCTGTGATTCAACCCGTCACATAAGGCTCTTGCCAAGAAGTACATACATCTCCCATCATTATGGTATAATGCTCATTTCAGCATCTGCACAAAATGCTCTGCCAATACATTTTATGTTGGGTGCTAGACAACCAACCTAGTATGTTTTTCACAATTTTGCCATGGAAGTGTCTGAAAATCCTTAGAAATATGTTGTGGACCATTATTTGGAAGGGGGAAAAAACAAAAAACTCCTCACATTACCCACAGGTGGAAATCATATTGAGACGCATTTCAGGTTTTTTTATAGAAGAGGTTGTTGTGTGTGCCACTTCTGGCCACTGAGAATAAGCATTCATAGAATATTAGGGTTGGAAGAGACCCCAGGAGGTCATCTAGTCCAACCCCCTGCTCAAGGCAGGACCAATCCCCAGACAGATTTTTGCCCCAGATCCTGAAATGGCCTCCTCAAGGATTGAACTCACAACTCTGGGTTTAGCAGGCCAATGCTCAAACCACTGAGCTATCCCTCCCAAAAAATAGCAGGTAACAAGACTCTCAATTGAGTCTAAATTTGCTTTTTTATTATATCATGAAGAGAAGAAGGAAAATCAAAGAGTTTCTAGGACCCTTACACAGGGCCCACCCCACCACCCCACCACCCCACCCACCAACCTTTATTAAATACATATTTACATTAACCATTATTAAATACATAAATACATTAACCATTAAATACATATGCTTATTTTTTTCTGTAAAGTCAATGTGCAGCCATTGCCAGGGCTTCATAGACATTTCCATAGGTAGCATGGTGCCTTTTCTGGCATGTTTCAATGGCTATGACAGGAGTCTCAATGACTACTTTCAATTTCTGTAGCCTTCCATTTTTATTACCCCTTGGTGCTGGTCACGTATTTCCACTAGCATCCTTTTCCGTAAACGTTTTGGTATTAATACTCACAGCCAACAACCATCCTCCATGGATAATTCCAGTTTCCTGAAATGTAAGGGCTTAATTTCTCTTTAGTTATGTGATGGGGCTACCCCGAAACTGCATAATGAATCACCTTAACCAAAATGGGGTCTTTTATTGTTTCCAAAGTCATTTCCTTACATATAATAGGGAGCTCATCTAGGAAAGAGACCCTATATACAGAATATTCCTCTCTATATTTCCCTGTGTAAAGGGCCAAACTGGACAGTGCATCTGCATTAGTATGTTTTTCTGATGATCTGCAATAAATGTTAAACTGGTAGGCAGCTGAGATCTGCAACCTGGCTGCTGCTATTGGTGGAACACCTACCTTTCGGTATTTTTTAACAATTGTTTATAATCAGTGATGAGGGATTCCCCCTCCAAACAGGTATGCATAGAATTTAATAACCCCAAAACTAGTGCCTAAAGCCTCTTTTTCTATCTGTGAATAGTTTCTCATCTTTTGCAAATGTTATGGAAATTAAGGGTTTTCACTCCCATCTTTACAAATATATACAATGACAGCCCCAGCTCGTATAGGAGAGGCATCACAGGCTATATTAAGTAAAGTTCTGGATTACAATGTCCCAAAAAGCTGGAACTACTCAGTTTCTTTCTCACTTCCTCAAAAGCCTTATTTTCGTTTTCTGTCCAAACCCACTTCAATGTCTGTCCTGATACAGAAAAATATGGACTGATTAGTGTTGATAAGTTTGATAATAGATATGTATATTTTTTTCTCTGTGATGCTTTTGTCCTTAAAATAAAGGTGTTTACTTAAAAATAGTTATGAGGTAACTTGTAACTGCTGGGCAGCCAAAGAGTTGTGGCTGCTGACTGAGGGCCCAGTTCTGCAGGCAGCAGTGCAGAAGTAAGGGTGGCAATACCATACCATGCTATCCTTACTTCTGCAATGGAGCTGGCGGTGGCTCTTCCTTCAGAGCTGGGCTCCTGGCCAGCAGCCGCCACTGTCCAGCTCCCCAGCTCTGAAGGCAGTGCTGCAGTCTGCAGCAGCGCAGAAGTAAAGGTAGCAGTGCCGCAATCCCCCTACAATAACCTGGCGGACCCCCCCCCCCACCATCTCCTTTTTGGGTCAGGACCCCTACAATTACAACACCGAGAAATTTCAGATTTAAATAGCTGAAATCATGAAATTTGCTATTTTTAAAATCCTAGAACTGTGAAATTGACCAAAATGGACTGTGAATTTGGTAGGGCACTACTCATAGCCTTTGGAGAGAAAGCAACACACAGGTGCTAGCCATTAGGCAGACTGGCCTTCTGGGGATATCACAGTGTAAGGCGGGAAGCGGGGCCGCCTTAAAACCCCTGATCAGAAATGAATGGGGCAAGAGTCCTTGCCGAGAGACAGGTGGTGGTTGGAGACCTGAGACCTGACTGGGCACTCCTGGAGTGGATCATGGGGGGTGGGAGGGTGGAAGAGGGGAGTACAGGTGCAGTTACTCAGACACTGTGACACCATGTCTGTACTAAATATAGCTTTGTATTTTTCTTTCAGTTCCCCCATTCCGTCTGTCATGTGGTGTACCACACTACAATCCAATTTAAGCTTGTATAGCCAATTTCTGCCCAATAGTGGGCGGCCACTTACAAGTAACTCTAATAGTGGACACATACCTTGATAAGTTACAGGGACAGGGAAACTGCCCTTTATTGTGATTTTGTAAAAGCACATTAGTTTCTCTTAATCTTACCCCCAGGAAATATTTTTGTACAGAAATCACAGACATTGCCACTGCTGTGTCTATTTCCATTTTCTATATCACATCATTTACTGTTATGCTACCATAAAAAGGGGCAGAGGGGCAATATGTCTGTTCACACACAGTTCTATGAAATGATACATTTCACACATTCTTTCATCCAGGGGGCAACCTGATTCTGAGCCTGACTCCTCCACAGTCACATACCTAGTGCAGAGTGGTAGCCGTGTTACTCTGTATCAGCAAAAACAACGAGGAGACCTTGTGACACCTTAAAGACTAACAAATTTATTTGGGCATAAGCTTTCGTGGGCTAAAACCCACTTCATCAGATGCATGGAGTGAAAAATACAGTAAGCAGTATATATATGAAAAGATGGGAGTTGCCTTACCAAGTGGGGGGTCAGTGCTAACAAGGCCAATTCAATTAAGGTGGATGTGGCCTATTCTCAACAGTTGATTTCTTTTGTAGTGCTAATGAGGCCAATGCAATCAAGGTGGACGTTGTCCATTTCCAACGGTTGACAAGAAGGTGTGAGTATCAGCAAAGGGAAAATTACTTTTTGTAGTGACCCATCCACTCCCAGTCTTTATTCAGGCCTAATTTGATGGTGTCCAGTTTGCAAATTAATTCCAGTTCTGCAGTTTCTTGTTGAAGTCTGTTTTTGAAGTTTTTTTGTGGAAGAATTGCCATGTCTGTTATTGAGTGTCCAGGGAGATTGAAGTGCTCTCCTACTGGTTTTTGAATTGGCCTCATTAGCACTGACCCCCCACTTGGTAAGGCAACTCCCATTTTTTCATATATATATTGCTTACTGTATTTTTCACTCCATAGAATCATAGAATCATAGAAGATTAGGGTTGGAAGGGACCTCAGGAGGTCATCTAGTCCAACCCCCTGCTCAAAGCAGGACCTAATCCCAACTAAATCATCACAGCCAGGGCTTTGTCAAGCCTGACCTTAAAAACCTCTAAGGAAGGAGATTCCACCACCTCCCTAGGTAACCCATTCCAGTGCTTCACCACCCTCCTAGTGAAAAAGTTTTTCCTAATATCCAATCTAAACCTCCCCCACTGCAACTTGAGACCATTACTCCTTGTTCTGTCATCTGGTACCACTGTGAACAGTCTAGATCCATCCTCTTTGGAACCCCCTTTCAGGTAGTTGAAAGCAGCTATCAAATCCCCCCTCATTCTTCTCTTCTGCAGACTAAACAATCCCAGTTCCCTCAGCCTCTCCTCATAACTCATGTGCTCCAGCCCCCTAATCATTTTTGTTGCCCTCCGCTGGACTCTTTCCAATTTTTCCACATCCTTCTTGTACTGTGGGGCCCAAAACTGGACACAGTACTCCAGGTGAGGCCTCACCAATGTCGAATAGAGGGGAACGATCATGTCCCTCGATCTGCTGGCAATGCCCCTACTTATACAGCCCAAAATGCCGTTAGCCTTCTTGGCAACAAGGGCACACTGTTGACTCATATCCAGCTTCTCGTCCACCGTAACCCCTAGGTCCTTTTCTGCAGAACTGCTTCCTAGCCACTCGGTCCCTAGTCTGTAACAGTGCATGGGATTCTTCCGTCCTAAGTGCAGGACTCTGCACTTGTCCTTGTTGAACCTCATCAGGTTTCTTTTGGCCCAATCCTCTAATTTGTCTAGATGAAGTGGGTTTTAGCCCACGAAAGCTTATGCCCAAATAAATGTGTTAGTCTCTAAGGTGCCACAGGACTCCTCTTTGTTATAAATAGTGCAGTGGCTCATAGCTTGAGGCACTTAGCTTTCTCTTGGCACATGGTTTTATGCCATGGTGCACTCTGGCAAGCCTGGGCAGCAGCACAGTGTTCCTTATGGTGTGATGTCCCTACACAGTGGAAACATGGCTCTCTCCATTCTGTATCCTGTCAGAGATGCTGAGCTGTGTCAATATCTTCTTCACCCCCTGCTTGAGTCCTTTCTTCCCAGACATGGCACAATGGGACCAGTTTATTGTCAAATTGTGGCTCATTTTTCTTTGTTGATTCAAACAGATCAGTCTCCTCAGTCCCATTTAGTGGCAGTTCCTTGTTATACACAACATTCTCTGCCTCTTTCAGAAAATTACCAAAACAATAAGTAGTACACAGTTTTTTCACGCTTGCCAAAAATTCAGAGATACTTTCTCTTTCTATTTGGTTTCTTAGATTAAACTTGTATCGTTCTGTTAAAAAATGGGTGGTAGGTGCAATTTTTTTTTAGAATCTCTATTATGTCATTATACTCCAGTTCACCCGGTTCTTGTGGAAAAATATAAATTGTTGTTAAGAACTCTAAGTGCTGTTTTGCCCACCAATGTTAGGAAAACAGCCCTTTGTTTATAAGCGTGTTCTATAGTATTTACATAAAAACACTACTCAAGTCTCTGAATATAGGTCAGAAAATCTTCCCCTTTTCATTAGACTCTCTAATATAATAATCCTCATCACCAGTTTTCTGTGTTATGTTCACAGCATACACAGAGAAATGAGATAAAAGTAGGTTGCAACATAACACTGTGTAGTGAGGTGGACTGGCCCTCCTCAGACACAGAGGAAGAGGGTGGCTACACCCCCACGTGGGCAGAGCCCTACCCCCTAGCTCCAACCCCCGGAAGCCAAGGGGTGGGGCTGGAAGTATAAAGGCGGGACCCGGAAGCTCACTCGGGCCCAAATATTTAGGCAGATGCATCCCCTGAGTACTCGCGCTGGGAGGTGGCAGCAGGCCCGCAGAGTGCAGACGACTGGCCCGGACCGCCTGGACTGACCTGACCCCGGGGGAAGCAGATGACTGGCCTGGACCCCTGGACAACCCGGCCCCACAGAAAGCAGATGACTGGCCTGGACCACCTGGACCCCTGGACAACCTGGCCGCCTAGGAGACAGACGTCTGGCCCAGACCGCCAGCTGGTCCAACCCCGGCAGAGCTTCTTCTGGCAACTGAGGCCCTGCCGATCACCTCACCTCACTGGATCAGCAGTTATCCTTGGAGGGGGAGTGTGGAAGTGGCCCAGGGATGGTAGACCCCTGTCTGGCTGCAACGCTGGCAGAGGGTGAGTCAGCGTGTTGTGGCTTGGATCCCCACTGATGCGGTGGCAGACCCCTCCACCACCCTTAGGGCCCTGGGCCGGGACACAATGGAGTGGGAGGGCCTGCGTCCCCCCTGCCACCCAAGCAGTGGGTGACAGTCTCCCCCTCCCTCAGGCTAGCTGAAGGAACCAGAGCCTGGGCTCGTTAACTGCTTGCAGCTCCACTTGAGTACAGGTTGGAGCTGAGAGACTTTGTTTATTGCCCCACTCTGAACCAGAGCCTAGGCTGATTGACTGTTTGTTGCTCAGCCTGAGTGCAGGCCTGAGCCCATAGACTCTCTACTACCCTGCCCTGATCAAGGGCTTGGGCTAACTGTTTGCTGCCCAGCCTGAGTATAGGCCTGAGCGTGAGACTCTTTACTGCCCTGCCCTGACCAGGGGCTGGGGCTCCATAACTGTGTTTATTGTTCGGCCCTGACCACAGGCCCGAGCTCATGTCTCCTGTCGCCCCGCTGATTCCCCAAGTCAGGCGACCCCTGGAGACGTAGTGGACCTGCCCACACTCCCCCCAACGGACTACACACTACTTTATTCCTTATCATTCAGAATAATAACAGAACTGAAAGAGAGAAAGAAAACAGGTTACTCCCCAAGGCAGTGAGGCACAATTCAACCACTTTGCTTTAAGCTAGTTCTTTTCAGACTGACTCCACTCACATACTTTCCATACAGCTCCTTTGCCTGCAAGCAGGACCAGGAAATCCCCTTGCTTTTAAAGTAATATCTTGCAATTCCAACACAGTCTTCAATACATGACACAAGACACAGAACAAAAGTTAATAATTACAAATTATAACTAGAGTTTAATTCAAACTACAGGATTGTTTAAAATTGTCATTTTTGTTTTTGTTTTTCAATTTTTTTCCTATGTTTCTGGCATATTTAATTTGCACAGAAAACGTTGCTTATGTTATTGCATTTGCAAAAAAGTTTTTTTGAAGTTTTATTACAGTTAGCACTGCAAAATAGTTTTATTACTACAGAGTCTGTTAGCACTGAGCTCAGCTATGTTGTCATTAAGAAATAATCTTAAAAAAATTAGCTAGATTCTATTCTGCCTCAACAAAATTCCTAATAAATCCTCATTGAAGAATCTGTATTACCGGTGGCAACGCAAAATAAAAACATTCTGATTTTCTGTTCTCAAATTTAGTTTGCCTTTAAGGATTTTTGAAAACACAGCCTTTGATTTATACACTGAACAAATTTGTGATTGGAGTCATTGAGAGAAAATAAATATGGGGCTCTATGTTATCAACTGTGAAAAGTTCACTTTTCAGAGTACACCCTCACTTGAAGAGGATTCTGAGAGGGAGCAACTGGTTCTACTGCATATAAAGAAAGTCAAGAACTACCATCTTAAAAATCAAAGCAAGGACTAAGACTCATTGTTCTCTGGTGTGAAGGATACTTCATTTTTGTGCAGTACGGTGGTAAGACTACTGTATTTGCTTTTTATAAAGGTTAGTTTGATTTACTTTTAAAGACAACCACTTTGGGTTCAGATGTTAAATATTGAAGTGTCCTCTTCCCTCTTCTTGGCTCTGAGATGTACTTCATTGTATAAAAAGCATACAAATATTGACTTAGTACTATTATTTGTACAGCTTATATATATATATATATCAGGGGTCGGCAACCTTTCAGAAGTAGTGTGCCGAGTCTTCATGTATTCACTCTAATTTACAGTTTCGCGTGCCAGTAATACATTTTAACCTTTTTAGAAGGTCTCTTTCTATAAGTCTATAATATAAAACTAAACTATTGTTGTATGTAAAGTAAATAAGATTTCAAAATGTTTAAGAAGCTTCATTTAAAATTAAATTAAAATGCAGAGGCCCCCGGACCGGTGGCCAGGACCCAGGCAGTGTGAGTGCCACTGAAAATCAGTTCGCGTGCCGCCTTCGGCACACGTGCCATAGGTTGCCTACCCCTGATATATACCGGTATATATCATATAGGTTAGTGTGGAAAAGACCTATTAGATCATCCAGCCCAGCTTTGTGCCAGTGCAGGACGGCTCCCACAGTATTACATTGGACAAAATAATCTAGTTTTAAAAGTTCTAAATTCCATAGTCTCTCCTGGGAGGTTTTTCCATCGCCTAATATATCTTATCAGGAATTCAGTCTAATTTTTTAATTTCATCCTAATGCACCTAGTTAGATCTCATTTTTGTATGCTAAATATTTGTTCTCTATTCTTAGTGTTTACTGTACATCCTTCAATTATTTGTACTCTGCTTAAGTAATTGCTTAGGCAAACTACATTATTGATAGCAACTCCATATTTATGGTTGCATTGTGATTTTCACTTAAAGCCTGACTACAAGCCCTGTTTTATACTCTAATGATTACATTCAGTCTTCAATTTTACTTACAAAAAAACTATGCTAAGGTTGGTTTAACATGCAATATTTATATCATGTAACCTTTTGGGATATGGGACTACAAAACACCAGAACTGAACTCCAGAAAACCAGCAGAGTTAAAATATTGCCATCCTGGCAGTATACCTGCACAACCTTTCCTCTGCCTGCTTAGGGATTAAAATAAATAAATAAATAAATAAAAATCACATCAGGTGAAATCTTGCAGTCCAGTCTAGGGGAAGGGGTAGCTAAAATGGCTTTACTGCTGAGTTGACTGTGGACAGCAGCATTCACCTTCTCCTTGCATGCCCCCTATGCTAGAACTTGTGGAAGAGGCCTTGTCTTACTCAATGCCTGCACTGGGGCAATTGTCTTCAGGGCTTTTAAAGTCTCTCTCTGCTGCCACAAAGTGAAGGGTCCATAACAAGAGGGAGAATCCCTTCCCTCAAATTTAAGAAAAAACAGAAAATGCACAGTTAATGTCTCCTATAACACAATCTGGTTGTGCACAGTTGGCAGTCAAACTTTCTGGGAGCATTTGAAACTTCCATAAGAGTCTGTGTAATCACATATAAAATCCCAGAACCTTATAAAAACCTCATTTATTTCCTTGTAACAGTCAAAGCAATCACCAATCTCATATATAATACACAAACATGCTATGAAAATAGCAATAAATGTAGCAAAATGCTTGCAAATTTAATAATACAAAGAAATATAAGACACACGTAGCCTTTACTAATGTGTAACTCCCTTGAAAACCTCATCCTGAGGGAGAAAGAGTGCGACAGGGGCATGGTGTGTCTGGAGCTCCAGACCAGAGGGCCTTTAGCAAACAACCCCTCTTGTAGCAAAGCAGCCAAGAACTAGCCCAAAGTCCAGGAGGGACAGAGCTGCCAGCTGAGGACATCCAAGGACAGGAGCCAGGAAGAGCACCGGTGCCAGGCAGGAAACATCTGAGAGGGACAAACTGGACCCAGACTCAATATCACTGTTGCCCAGAACTGCATGGGACCATGAGTACTGGGGCTTGTGAATTGCATTGAGATAAGGAGGTAGGCTGTAGCTATTTAAGTGGAGAGATTGTTGCTCTGTGTAGATTGTTGCTTCTGCTGCAGAGAGCAGCAGAAGAGGGCACCAGAGGGGATTGTTGGGGAAAGTTTACTGGTGCCGAAGATGACCAGGAGCACTCAAGACTCCCTGCTGGACTGGAACTCTGGCTCTGGATTCCTGAGCTTTAAGTCTAGACACATTGCTCGACATCTATGCTTTTATATTGTGATACCACTAGTCCTGTGAGTTCTTGTCGTGTAGGTGACCCTATTTTAATCACTCCCCCGATCTTCTCCTCCTGTAGTTTTTTCTCCATTCATCCCTCTGTAAATAAATATTTCCCTTTGCTATATTTGTTGCACTATTCAGTGTGTGGGGGTGTGTATGTTTACTTCAGGGGGTTGGAACGGGTTCCCCTGAGGTGGAAGGGAGTTTCCACGTTGTGCTTCTGGGACTGTCTTTTCTTGGCTGGAGCCTCCCACAGAGCACATTCCATCTTGGCCATGAGGGTACCGTAGTTACAAACAATTCTAAAAGGAAAACTTTGTATAAATACTAAATAAATAGTAGATGAACTCTAATTATTTCTTGTAAATTTCTATACCTCCTTCACTGGACACCACAATTCTAGAAGATAATACAAATGTCATAAGCATTTATATGAAGAATGTAAAATTATTTCACCTCACTTCAGAAGCAGCTGTTGGCTTAGGAAAATTGAGAAGAAATAGATTCATAGATTCTAAAGCCAGAAGGGATCATTAGATCATCTAGTCCGATCTGTTTATCACAGGCTATGAAATTACACCCAGTTATCTCTGTTTTGAGCCCAACAACTTGTGTTTGACTAGAGCATATCTTCCAGAAAGGCAGCCAGTCTCGATTTGAAGACACCAGGGAATGAAGAATCTACCACATCCCTTCATAGTTTGTTCCAAAAACCCTCACTGTTAAAAATGTGTGCCTTATTTCCCATTTGAATTTGTCTGGCTTCCAGGTACTGGTTTTTGTTATGCTTTTTTCCATGAAGAAACCTTTAGTACCCAGTATTTTCTCCCTGTGAAAATACTTATACACTGTAATCAAGTCATCTCTGAATCTTCTTTTTAAATAAGCAAAACAGATTAAGCTTTGCAAGTGTCCCAACTGTTAAGAAATTTTATTAACATTGTTTTTGTGGCTCTTTTCATAGAATCATAGAATCTCAGGGTTGGAAGGGACCTCAGGAGGTCATCTAGTCCAACCCCCCCTGCATCCTCTCCATTTTTCAACATCCTTTTTGAAACATGACACCAGAACTGTATGCAGTATTCCAATATCAGTCTCACCAATGCTGTATACACTGAAGTAAAATCACCTCCCTACACCTATTTGCTACTTCCATGTATACATCCAAGGATCGCATTAGCCATTTTTGCCACAGCATCACACTAGGAGCTCATGTTGAGTTGCTTGTCCACGGTGACTCCTAAATCCTTTTCAGTCACTGCTTTCCAGCATACAGTTCCCCATTATGTAGATATGGCCTGCTTTCCTTGTTCCTAGATGTATAACTTTATATTTAGCTGTATTAAAGTGCATTTTGTTTGAATGGGTCCATCTTATCAACAGATCCAGATCACTCTGTATGACTGCCCTGTCTTCATCATTACCACTCCACCAATCTTTGTGTCATCCACAAATTTTATCAGCAGTAATTTTAAGTTTACTTCCAGATCACTGATGAAAATGTTGAACACTAATCCAATCCCTGTGTAACCACATTATAAACAACCCTGCTTGATGAGGATACCCCATTGACAACTACTTTTTGAGATCTGACAGTCAGTTCTTAATCCCTTTAATGTGTGCTTTACTGATATTGATAGTGTTATTTTTTAAATCGGAATGTCATGTGTTACTAAGTCAAATGCCTTACAAAAGTCTAACTATATTACATCTACATAATTAGCAACATTAGCACCCTTCCAGTCTTTTGGAATTTCCCTGGTATGCCAAGATTTACTAAAAAGTCACATCTGCCAGCTCTTTTAGGACTCTTGGATGCCAGTTATACAGGCTGCTCATTTTAAAATGTGTAACCTTAGTAGATATTAACAGCCTCCTTGGTTACTAATGGCTTGGAAGGGACTTCATCATTCTTATGTGACAAGTATATCATCCTGCTTCTTTCCAAATACAGAACAGAAATATTTATTGAACACTTCCCCTTTTGGGCATCATCATTAACAATTTTACATCTCCATCTAATTATGGGCCTATATCATTGCTATGATTTCTTTTGTTCCTAATATACTTAAAAACTCCTTCTTATTATCTCTAGTGCTGCCATCCATGAATTTCCCCCTAATTTCTTTAGCTTCTCTTACCAATTTTCTACACTTCATAATGTCAGAAATGAGGACTTGCAGCTGCACCTGCCCAGCCTCTGGGCAGCCTAGGAGATCAGCAGAGTTGCAGCAGGGCCATCTGATCGACCACTCCACCTGATTGGCCAAGGAAGTCAGCAAGCTTGTTCTTAAGCCGAACAGCAACAACTGATCTCTGGCTGTTCAATGTACATGCCTGCAGCTGCATTCTCTCCTGTGCTTGCCCCTATCCTTGCTCCAGCCCTGATCCTGCCTTGTTCCTGTCCTACCCAGACCTCTCCAGCCCTGCTTCCTTACTGACTTCCTGACTCCAGCTCTGCCCTCAGGCTTTGGTTTCTAACTCTGACCCCTCGGCTCTGGTTACTGGCTTCCAGACTCTATCTCCTGCTCTAACCATGACGCGTGGCTCCTGCCCTAACCACTAGATCTGACAGCCCACATCCTGGTTTGCAACACAACTTCTAATTTATATTCATTGCTATCTATTCCCCCCCCCCCAATATATTTTTCTAATTGCTGCTTTCACTTTGCCATGGAAGCAGGATGGGCTTTTAGCCAAAGTTGTCTTCTTTTTTGGGTGTGGAATGATGGCTTTTTGGCCATCGAATAAACAATTCCTAAAGAACACCCAATTTTCATTCATTTTTCTATCTAAACATTTACACCAGTTAATTTCACTCGTAATTTTTCTTGTCTTTGGAAAGCATCAAGTATATATATTACTAGTTGGGATTGTCCTCTCTTTATCCACATTGAATGTAATCAAATCTTGATCACCCACCAATCCAATGATTAATTCGTCTTTATCCATCATAATGAGGTCTAAAATAGTATCATCTCATGTTGGGTGATAACTTTTTCTGTTCAAAAGTTATCTATAATTTTTGGCACTCTGATATTTTACTACTGTCTGTCTAGACCTCCAGCATTTGTCTCCCAAATTGAATACTTTCTGTTGTAATTATTGGGCCTACAAATTTACCCTAATTGTGAATTCAACTGTAAAAGGTGAGTGTAAGTTCATAAGATGTCACAATAACCTATAAAAACAGATGTTGGAAAAAGGTGCAAAAGCAAGACAGAAAGACTGAATTAGTCCAAACAAAAAGGCCTCCTGATATAATTCAAGGACTGTGTTAAGATCATGGTTGGTAAACAAAACAATGAACCAAAATTGGTGTGTCAGAAATTAGCTCTAATTGGTGGAAAAAATAAGGAGGGGATGGGTTATTCCACCTATCACTCCCTTTTGGGGTCCTTAAAAAGAGACCTTGGGGAGAAAAATGAGCTAGTAGAATGAGTTTCACCATCATGGCTGCCACCCCCACCATCTCCTGGGACCCTTCATCATCCTAATCCTGAAAGATGTCCTGACCAGACAGGGCTAGAGAGAGGGAGTGAGATGAAATCACCACCTACAGCTGAATCCCAACAACCACCTGGGATATGAAACTTTGTCTCTCTTCCCTCACACAATGTATCCTTTTCCTTCCCTACCTTATTTATCCTCTTTCCTATCTCCCTTCTTCTTCCTTTTGTCTAATACAGTGGTTCTCAAACTTTTGTACTGGTGACCCCTTTCACATAGCAAGCCTCTGAGTGCAACCCCCCTTATAAATTAAAAACACCTTTTTATAGATTTAACACCATTATAAATGCTGGATGCAAAGTGGGGTTTGGGGTGCAGGCTGACAGCTCACGACCCCCCATATAATAACCCTGTGACCCCCTGAGGGGTCCCAACCCCCAGTTTGAGAACCCCAGGTCTAATAAGAGTCTATCTTAGCTGGCCAAGACTGCATATTTTGCAACATTGCTATAAGCCTGTGCCCAGAAAAAGACAATTGAAAGCAATGCCCTAAATAGCCCACTACTGGTAAAAGTTTGCCTGGTCTTGGAGTGGCTGAAAAGACTGTGCTGTGCCTGTTTTTCCAGCAGCGAGGCTACAAGTGGGGGTCAACACTAGAGACAGAATCTGAATTTTCTATGTATGGTGGTTCGGTCACAGAGACCCCCTTGTGACTGCCACCTGATGTGCTGAGACTACCTCTGAGCCCGTTTTCCCTGCCAGTTTGGGACTTCAGAACCCTGTCTTGTTGAACCAGATATGCTAGCCTGCTGCAAACAGACCCAAGTCTGAACCACGTCCCCAAAGCTGCAGACTTAACTGAAAACAGCTTAAGAAGTGTTCCTGTCTCCAGCACCCAGACACCCAACTCCCAATGGGATCCAAACCCCAAATAAATCTGTTTTACTCTGTATAAAGCTTATACAGGGCAAACTCATAAATTGTCCGCCCTCTATAACACTGATAGAGAGATATGCACAGCTGTTTGCTCCCCCAGGTATTGAACCCAGAGTTGGTGACTAATAATAAGCAAAAATGATTGTATTAAGTATAAAAAGTAGGATTTAAGTGGTTCCAAGTAATAACAGACAGAACAAAGTAAGTTACCGAGGGTATGTCTACACTACGAAATTAGGCCGAATTTATAGAAGTTGGTTTTATAGAAATCGTTTTTATTCAGTCGATTGTGTGTGTCCCCACAAAAATGCTCTAAGTGCATTAAGTCGGCGGACTTCGTCCACAGTACCGAGGCTAGCGTCGACTTCCGGAGCATTGCACTGTGGGTAGCTATCCCACAGTTCCCGCAGTGTCCACCGCCCATTGGTTGAGATCCCAATGCCTGATGGGGAAAAAACAGTGTCGCGGGTGATTCTGGGTACATGTCGTCAGGCCCCCACTCCCTCCCTCCCTCCCTCCCTCCCTCCGTGAAAGCAACAGCAGACAATCATTTCGTGCCTTTTTTCAGCCCAGACACCATAGCACTGGGATCATGGAGCCCGCTCAGATCACCACGGCAATTATGAGCACTATGACCACCACGCGCATTATCCTGGAGTATATGCAGAGCTGGAACCTGGCAAAGCAAAACCAGGCGAGGAGGCGACGGCAGCGCGGTGACGAGAGTGATGAGGAAATAGACATGGACATAGACTTCTCACAAAGTACGGGCCCCAGCAATGTGCAAATCATGGTGTTAATGGGGCAGGTTCATGCCATGGAACGCCGATTCTGGGCCCGGGAAACAAGCACAGACTGGTGGGACCGCATAGTGTTGCAGGTGTGGGACGATTCCCAGTGGCTGCGAAACTTTCGCATGCGTAAGGGCACTTTCATGGAACTTTGTGACTTGCTTTCCCCTGCCCTGAAGCGCCAGAATACCAAGATGAGAGCAGCCCTCACAGTTGAGAAGCGAGTGGCCATAGCCCTGTGGAAACTTGCAACGCCAGACAGCTACCGGTCAGTCGGACATCAATTTGGAGTGGGCAAATCTACTGTGGGGGCTGCTGTGATCCAAGTAGCCCACGCAATCAAAGAGCTGCTGATATCAAGGGTAGTGACTCTGGGAAATGTGCAGGTCATAGTGGATGGCTTTGCTGCAATGGGATTACCTAATTGTGGTGGGGCGATAGACGAAACCCATATCCCTATCTTGGCACCGAAGCACCAAGCCAGCGAGTACATAAACCGAAAGGGGTACTTTTCAATGCTGCTGCAAGCACTGGTGGATCACAAGGGACGTTTTACCAACATCAACGTGGGATGGCCAGGAAAGGTACATGACGCTCGCGTCTTCAGGAACTCTGGTCTGTTTCAAAAGCTGCAGGAAGGGACTTTCTTCCCAGACCAGAAAATAACCGTTGGGGATGTTGAAATGCCTATAGTTATCCTTGGGGACCCAGCCTACCCCTTAATGCCATGGCTCATGAAGCCATACACAGGCAGCCTGGACAGTAGTCAGGACCTGTTCAACTACAGGCTGAGCAAGTGCAGAATGGTGGTAGAATGTGCATTTGGACGTTTAAAAGCGCGCTGGCGCAGTTTACTGACTCGGTTAGACCTCAGCGAAAACAATATTCCCATTGTTATTACTGCTTGTTGTGCGCTCCACAATATCTGTGAGAGTAAGGGGGAGACGTTTATGGCGGGGTGGGAGGCTGAGGCAAATCGCCTGGCCGCTAATTACGCGCAGCCAGACACCAGGGCGATTAGAAGAGTACAGCAGGGTGCGGTGCGCATCAGAGAAGCTTTGAAAACCAGTTTCATGACTGGCCAGGCTACGGTGTGAAAGTTCTGTTTGTTTCTCCTTGATGAACCTCCCCCCCGCCCCCGCCCGGTTCACTCTACTTCACTGTAAGCTAGACACCCTCCCCTCCCCCCTTCGATCACCGCTTGCAGAGGCAATAAAGTCATTGTTACTTCAAATTCATGCATTCTTTATTAATTCACACAAATAGGAGGATAACTGCCAAGGTAGCCCAGGAGGGATGGGGGAGGAGGGAAGCGCTGGGTGGGGTGGGGGAGGAGGGAAGGACAAGGACACCGTGCACTATAAAACTTTAAAACTTTAAAAATTAGAAACTTCAAAACTTATTGAAGGCCAGCCTTCTGCTGCTTGAGCAATCCTCTGGGGTGGAGTGGCTGGGTGGCCGGAGGCCCCCCCACCGCGTTCTTGGGCGTCTGGGTGAGGACGCCATGGAACTTGGGGAGGAGGGCTGTTGGTTACACAGGGGCTGTAGTGGCGGTCTGTGCTCCTGCTGCCTTTCTTGCAGCTCAACCATACGCTGGAGCATCTCACTTTGATGCTCCAGCAGTCGGAGCATGGACTCCTGCCTTCTGTTCTCAATCTGACGCCACCTCTCAGATTCAGCCCGCGATTCAGCACGCAACCTCTCCGATTCAGCACGCGATTCAGCCCGCCACCTCTCCTCGCGTTCAAACTGTGCTTTTCTGCAGTCAGACATTGTCTGCCTCCAAGCATTCTGCTGAACCCTGTCAGCGTGGGAGGCCGTCTGGAGCTCCGAGAACATTTCATCCCGAGTTCTCTTCTTCCTCCTTCTAATCTTCACTAGCCTCTGCGAAGGAGAAACATTTGCAGCTGGTGGNCCCCCCCCCCCCCCCCCCACACACACACACACACAATTCCCTGGGATGATCACTTCACCCCTCTCCCCACCGCGTGGCTAACAGCGGGGAACATTTCTGTTCAGCTGAACAGGAACGGGCACTCTGAATGTACCCTTAATAAAAGCACCTTATTTCAACCAGGTGACCATGAATGATATCACTCTCCTGAGGATAACACAGGCAGATAAGGAATGGATGTTGTCTGAATGCCAGCAAACGCCGGGACCATACGCTGCCATGCTTTGTTATGTAATGATTCCAGACTACGTGCTACTGGCCTGGCGTGGTAAAGTGTCCTACCATGGCGGACGGAATAAGGCAGCCCTCCCCAGAAACCTTTTGCAAAGGCTTTGGGAGTACATCCAGGAGAGCTTTATGGAGATGTCCCTGGAGGATTTCCGCTCCATCCCCATACATGTTAACAGACTTTTCCAGTAGCTGTCCTGGCCGCGAATGCCAGGGCAAATTAATCATTAAACACGCTTGCTTTTAAACCATGTCTAATATTTACAAAGGTACACTCACCAGAGGTCCCTTGTCCGCCCTCAGGGTCTGCGAGCATGCTTTGGGTTTGCGTGGGTTCAGGGTTTACTGCCTCCAGGTCCAGGGTGATAAACATATCCTGGCTGTTGGGGAAAACGGTTTCTCTGCCTCCTTGCTGTGAGCCATCTTCCATCTCTTCGTCATCATTGTCTTCCTTGTCCCCAGAACCCGCTTCTGTGTTGCGTGAGTCTCCATTGACGGAGTCAAAGCACAGGGTTGGGCTACTGGTGGCTGCACCCCGAGCATGGCATGCAGCTCGGCGTAGAAGCGGCATGTCTGCGGCTCTGCCCCGGACCTTCCGTTTGCTTCTCTGGTTTTGTGGTAGGCTTGCCTTAGCTCCTTAATTTTCACACGGCACTGCTGTGCGTCCTTCATGCCCTTTGAGACTTTTTCTAATGTTTTGGCATTTCGTTTACTGGAACGGAGTTCCGCTAGCACGGATTCGTCTCCCCATATGGTGAGCAGATCCCGTACCTCCCGTTCGTTCCATGCTGGAGCTCTTTTGTGATCCTGGGACTCCATCATGGTTACCTGTGCTGATGAGCTCTGAGTGGTCACCTGTGCTCTCCACGCTGGGCAAACAGGAAATGAAATTCAAAAGTTCGCAGGGCTTTTCCTGTCTACCTGGCCAGTGCATCTGAGTTCAGATTGCTGTCCAGAGCGGTCACAATGGTGCACTGTGGGATAGCCAATACCGTCGAATTGCGGCCACACTAACCCTAATTCGAAATGGCAAAACCGATTTCAGCGCTAATCTCCTTGTCGGAGGTGGTTTAGAGAAACTGATTTAAAGAGCCCTTTAAGTCGGAAAAAAGGGCTTTGTCGTGTGGACGGGTCCAGGCTTAAATCGAGGTAATGCTGCTAAATTCGACCTAAAATCGTAGTGTGGACCAGGCCCAAGCAAAATAAAGCAAAACATGCAAGTCTAAGCCTAATACATTAAGAAACTGATTTCAGATAAAATCTCACCCTTAGGGATGTTCCAATGAGCTTCTTTCACAGACTAGACTCCTTCCTAGTCTGGGCCCAATCCTTTCCCCTAGTATAGTCCTTGTTCCAGCTCTGGTGGTAGCTAGGGGATTTCTCATGACTGGCAGCCCCCTTTGTTCTGTTCCACCCCCTTTTATAGCTTTGGCACAAGGCAGGAATCTTTTGTCTCTCTGGGTCCCCACCCCTCCTTCTAAATGGAAAAGCACCAGGTTTAAGATGGATTCCAGTACCAGGTGACATGGTCACACACATATCCTGTGAGACCCCCAAGCCTTCATTCTTCCTAGCCTGACTCACAGGAAGGCTTGCAAGTAAACAGAGCCATTTACAACCAATTGTCCTAGTTGATGGAAGACATCAAGATTCCAAACCACCATTAATGGCCCACACTTTGCATAATTACAATAGGACCTCAGAGTTATATTTCATATTTCTAGTTTCAAATACAAGAATGATACATTTATACAAATAGGATGACCACACTCAGTAGATTATAAGCTTTGTAATGATACCTTACAAGAGACCTTTTGCATGAAGCATATTCCAGTTACATTATATTCACACTCATTAGCATATTTTCATAGAATCATATGGCGTGCAACATCACACTATGGCCTAGTCTACACTACAAAGTTAGGTTGATGTAAGTTGCCTTGTATCAACCTAGTTGTGCATGTGTCTACATACATTTGTCTCCCATTGATGTAGGTACCCCATTACAGCAACAACACCTCCCCGAATGGTGTTGAGCTATGATTGACCTGCTGTGAGTGTGGATAGTGTGTGACCTACATCAATCCTAACAGTTCTCCAGCAGCTGTCCTACAGCTCTGCTCACAGTTGTGAACTCCACTGCCCAGGGATCATAGAGACCAGAAGCCCCCTAACCTCTTCAAAACCCCACGTATTTTTGAAATGCCTTTTCCTGATTGCCCAGCTTGGTGACCACACTTAGCAGCTCTCCCTTGTTCTGTGCAACTGCCCAACCAACCACGCCAGCTCTGGACATGCTCCTGTCTGGAGTAGACAGGAGATATTGGATCTCTTGGGCTTGTGGGGAGAAGAGGCTGTGCAGGCACAGCTACAGAGCAGTTACAGAAGTATGGACATCTATATGCAGATTGCACAGGGAATGCTGGTGAAGGGGTATAACTGGGATCAAGTTGCATGCCCTATTGAGTGGAGACTCCACTACCAATGCACAGAGCCCCATAGATATCTCCAAGGAGCCAGAGACACAGACCCCCTGCTGTGAACAGCAAGGAGGAGGAAGATGTGAGACATGTGACCGGGGAGTCCAGGATCTGTATGAGGCTCTACCACAGTAGTCTAGTCATTCGCTGCACCTGAGCACAGGCAAGACTGATGGAGGGGAAGGAACTTCAGATAAGTGTGTTCATGCATTTCCAATGTTTAAATGTACAGATGGCACTGAACCCCAATGCAGCAGGCCCTCCCTCTCTACTGGGTCCCAACCAAGGGCCCTGTTGCTGGCAGGGTTGCCTCCCACCAGCTTGGCAGGGATCCTGCCAAAACACACCCAGCTAGTCTGCGCAAAGTTTCCCTGGGTCACTTCCTACCCATATCTCCACAGCTAGCCATCTCGGGGTCCCCACAGTCTTTCCTCCCTCTGCAGAATCCCAAGCCTGGGGGTCGTGGGTCATCTCCAGCTGGCTGTTTCCTGGAGTACAGGCAGTCATTCCACAGGAGCCAACAGTGCACCTCCTTCCTCTTTAGAGATCAGCCCAAACTGAGCTGCGCTGCTTCCTTTTATATCCTGGTTCCAGCTGAAGTATGCCCAGCAGAGCCGAGGGGGCAGGGCCTCCTCAGCCCAAACAGATGGCTGAACCCCTGCTGCACCAGCATGATGCTGGTACACCCCATCACACTGAGGGTACGTCTACACTACGGGATTAGTCCGAATTTACGGAATTCGATTTTTTGAAACCGATTGTATAAATTCGATTGTACACGGCCACAGTAAGCGGATTAATTCGGTGGTGCGCGTCCATGTACAAAGACTAGCGTTGAATTCCAGAGCGTTGCACTGTGGGTAGCTATCCCATAGCTATCCCAGAGTTCCCACAGTCCCCCCCGCCCATTGAAATTCTGGGTCGAGATCCCAATTCCTGATGGGACAAAAGATATTGTCGCGGGCGGTTCTGGGAACATCCTCCCCCTCCCTCCGTGAAAACAATGGCAGACAACCATTTCGCGCCTTTTTTCCTTGTTGAACTGAGCGGACGCCATACCTCGGCAAGGATGGATCCCGCTCAGCTCAAGTTTGCAGTCAGGGCCGGCTCCAGGCACCAGCTGACCAAGCAGGTGCTTGGGGCGGCCACTCGGGAGAGGGGCGGCACGTCCAGCGATTCGGCGGCAATTCGGCGGAGGGTCCCTCACTCCCGCTCGGAGCGAAGGACCTCCCGCCGAATTGCCGCCGCAGATCGCGATCGCGATCGCGGCTTTTTTTTTTTTTTTTTTTTTTTTTGCTGCCTGGGGCAGCAAAAACCCTGGAGCCGGCGCTG